>JAJJWW010005057.1:0-368120 GCA_023531295.1 Papaver armeniacum
GCGCACCATGGCGGCGACGCAAAACCAAACTACATATCGCGACTCATTTGGCAACCGTGCCAAACTAAGCCACTATGCCATTGGCACATATAGCGCCCTAGGCTTTCAAAGCGTGCAACTAGGTCAACATGGTCAGATGCGTTGCCATTGGCACATGCCAACACGTACCACGAGACATATTTCCAGTCGCTATGCCATTGGCGCATGCCAAATATAGCGCCCTAGGCTTGCAAAACGTGCAACTAGGTCAACATGGTCAGTCGTGCCATGGGCACATGCCAACACGTACCACAAGCCATATTTCAAGCCGCTATGCCATTGGCGCATGCAAATATAGCGCCCTGAGGCTTGCAAAACGTGCAACTAGGTCAACATGGCCGTATGTGCCATTGGCACATGCCAACACGTACCACAAGCCATATTTCAAGCCGTTATGCCATTGGCGCATGCCAAATATAGCGCCCTAGGCTTGCAAACCATGCAACCTAGGCCAAGTCGGCCACGCATGCCATTGGCACATGCCAACATGCTCACTGGTAGCTTTTCCTACCAAGGCCACGGCCTATCGACCACGCATGCCATTGGCACATGCCAACATGCTCATTGGTAGCTTTTTCCTACCAAGGCCACGGCCTACGCGCCACGCATGCCATTGGCACATGCCAACATGCTCATCTGGTAGCTTTTCCTACCAAGTCCACGGCCTAACGCGCACGCATGCCATTGGCACATGCCAACATGCTCGCTGGTAGCTTTTTCTTACCAAGGCCACGGCCTACTAGTGACCACGCATGCCATTGGCACATGCCAGCACTGCTCATTGGTAGCTTTTCCTACCAAGGCCACGGCCACTAACGGCCACGCATGCCATTGGCACATGCCAACATGCTCGCTGGTAGCTTTTCTTACCACGGCCGGTAGCTCTTTCTTACCAAGGCCACGGCCTTCCAACGCCACGCGCATGCCATTGGCACATGCCAACATGCTCGCTGGTAGCTTTTCCTACCAAGTCACGGCCCTAATGACCACGCATGCCATTGGCACATGCCAAACACACACGCTGGTAGCTCTAACTTGCAAACCGTGCAACCTACCACCAAGGCATTCGCTACATGCCATTGGCACATGCCACCACGCCACTAGCAGCTCTGGCATTGACCACTACAACCTACCACCAAGGCATTCCACACATGCCATTGGCACATGCCACGCACGCCACTAGCAAGCTCTGGCATTGCCACTTCGCGCTCGAAGTACAACCGCGACAAGGGCATTCGCACATGCCAATGGCACATGCCACACGCGCCACCGGAGCAGCGCCACTTGCACTCAGGTGCAAGCCAACACTCGAGATATCAACACAAAGCTGGGGATGCTTTCCGGTGGTTTTGGTTTGGCGGTCACGGCTTACGGCGTACACTACGCTCACATTAAGAAAGCGTGAAAAGGAATAAAGCGGTCAAATAAATGAGGAAATAATGGTGAAACGTTTTCACCCATAAACACTATGCGGTTACCACATCCTCTCATTATTTCACCCTTTACTCTCTTCCTTCATGAGGCCGAGTACGTTTCAACCTCGACTTGTATAAATAGGTCTTACCTATTTCCACCGAACAACAAGTCTCGGTCGGAGAAAAATACTACACTCTCGAGAAAGGCAACTTTGCAAGCTCTCCAAAAGCTTTCATCTCTTGCAAGCTTCTAAGCTTCTACTTTACGATACAAGTCGAGATACTACTCTCCCGAATTGTCTGGTCTCAACACCTTTCTTTGCTTCCTCCCCAAATCAACCCTTCTCCTCCACTTTGTGACTGAAGCAAGTCCGGAACGGCCATTTCTTGGTTTAGGCCGGACTTGTGCAGATTGATCTCTCGAATCTATAAAGTGCTCACGTGCAGCACATTTGTTTAGGGTTTGAACCGAGTCTCACTCACCTACCGAATTTACCGAAATCGCGAAACGATTTTCACTCTATAAACAGCGACATAAATACATTATCACTTTCGCAACTGAATATTCTTCAAAGTGGGTGGAAGTTATCCCGCTCCGTGATTACACCGGAGCCACCATTGCCGCATTTATCAAGGAATATATTATATGTCGATTCGGCGCGCCAATGATCATTTGCTCGGATAATGGAACTTCTTTGTTAATCGGATTGTCAAAAAGTTATTGGATCAATACGACACTAAGTTTCATACTTCGACCGTCTCACTATCCCCGTGGAAATGGGCGAGCGAAGCCACTAATAAAATGCTGTTGATAATATTGAGCCGAGACGGTATATGATCATCATAGAGGTTGGCATGAACAACTTCGGTCGCACTGCAGAATACCGCATTTCCAAAAGAAGTTCCACTGGAGCTTCTCCTTATTCCCTGATGTATGGAGAAGACGCGATACTACTAGCGGAGATCGTTATTCCTTCAACACGAGTTGCTATGGCTAGTCTAACCACCCTATATGAGGTAAGCTCGATTTAGCCATCTTGATACCATAGGAGAGAGTAGATCTAAAGCCGAAGCGATTTAAGGACAAGTACGGTGCAGAGGACGGCAAGATACTACAATCAAAAGGTTAAGGAGCGTGTCTTCGCAGTTCACGGTGTAGTCATGAAGATTTCCACGCACGTTCAGTGCAATGCAATATCAGGAAAGTTTGCCGCAAACTGGGAAGGCCAAGGTAATTGTATCTTACGCGAGAGTTCATATATCCTTTTTCTCTGACATGCTCCCTCCTTTTGTATGTTGTAGTCCCATGAAACATTTTTTATTCCAGTTGAACCTTGGTTGCACCTAGTTAATTTATTCCCGATTCTTCTCTTCTGAGATAAGGTAACTCGAAATAGATCAAGGATCAACGATTTCAGATCTGATCTTTATTGATTGAAGATATGAAGATAGGACTTGTGATCATCCATTGTTAACAGTCTCTGTTTTGTGCGTGATTGATCTTAAGAGAATCAAGTTGTTTGTGCAGGTATATTGAAGACTGAAGATTTGAATACTATTGATATTCTGACCTTTGTAAGATTTCCTTGATAGACATCTTATATCTTGTTGTATAGACCAATGTATATTTATTGGTTGTCTTTGAGATCTATTTTGATAGATTACGAACTTAAATAGATTATATTTTGATTGTATCTAAATCTTAGTTGATTAAGTCGATACAAATAAATTTATATTTATTAGCTGGAAGAGCCTTTGTACCTCAATCGTAACTCGATTAACTTGTTGATCTATGAGATTGATAGAAGTTACCGAAAGCGGATTAGTCCTTTACTATTTTGGAATACGATCCAAAGGAGTAGATTGCAAGAATTATTCAAAACCGGTGAAGCGACTTAATATAATGGACTCCATTCTAAGGATTCGCGCGCGTAAACCAGATTGGTAGTATGCGCAGGGATAGTGATGAAACTACGTAACTTGGAGTTAGGCCTCAACTATACGAATTTGGTTGTAGTCATTGTATAACGGTTAAATTCCGAGAGTATCCAAAACTGGGCTAGGTCCCGGGGATTTTCCGAATTTGATGATTTCCTTGTTAACAAAATCTTGTTGTGTGCTTTTACCTAGGTTGCAAGGATACGGTTATAAAGATGTCGTAACCGTGTCTGGAACGACAATCTCCCGACACTTCTTGACATACGATGGGCACACCCCATCATGTGTCCCGTAAAATAGATATCAGACACTTTGCGGACACTGATCGGACATTCTCAAACACGCCATTAGTAGTTCATATAAGTTTGGAAAATCAAAATAAACTAAATATGATGGTAATTTACTCTCTTTTTAGCCAAATCCAAAATTTAATCGTGAATACTTGATCATCATCTCATACTATTAACTTTATTTAATTAGTAACCAAGTATTAAAATAAGAACGATTATTTTGTTAGGCAGAATGTTGCAAAATTTCATTTTAATGATATTTATGATTCATATATATTGTGTCCCTGTAGTTCGCTTTTTTGAAATTTGAGGTGTTCCCATGAGCATGTTGTGTCGTAATTATGCTCCTTCTCAGTATTTGTGCATCATATGCTTGTAAATTATTTTTTAGTTATAGTTAAGTAAATGCATCTGGTACGTTAATTAAACACTTGAGTTTGATATTAATAGTTCAGGTTCGGTCTCGATACTTATTCTATATACTGGTGTTACCTTGTTGAAACATAATCTCCTTGATAGTACTTATCTGAATTAAATTCACGAGGTGTGTTTTATATAAGTTGACTAGGGCTTAGCCCGTTGTGAACGGCACTGTGGAATTGATATGTATTTCAATTATATCGATCGGTTCATACATATCATAATTGTTTGCATATATAATGGATCAAGTCGATCCAAGTCTAACTGTTTTTGAGGTGTTTGTTAATAAACATGTCCTTAGCCGCAAATCTTTTAATATGTTATATAATCCTTTAGGACAATCATATTTAATCGTTAACCAATTTCTCAAAATCCTACGGGCCTATGGGTAGTAGAACACTACTTCATTCTCTTCTTCTTCAAAAAAGTAGTGTCCCTACTTCAAAAAGAAATAAATCATCAAAAGTCGTTCACCGAATTTGTAACAAATTGAAAACACAAAATTACTTCAATATCAATCAGACTAATCTTACAAAATATGTTAGCTTTAGGAATTATTTTTCTGCCTTGGTGATAAAAGTTTCCAAATTTACATATATTTGTGTTTATTCATTTTTCTAAAGTTTGTAATCTGTAATTCTTGATCCATTTCGTTCTTATCTACTTATCTTATCTCTTTACATATTACCAACTATTTCTCAAGCATGCATAATCACATGAAAAATATATTTTTCATGACAGAACTGGCAGAAACAAAAATCATGACAAAAAAATGGGAATATAGAGAGATATGAGAAAATAAATCAATTACAATTGATTCGTGTGTAGCCTTGTATTGGTCAATTTTTTTAATAGGTTTCATCTTCTTTCCTCGCCTCAATCCGAAAAATCTTAAAACCACAAACTATTGATCTATCTTCTTCTTAGAAAAATTTGGCATTTAGTATTTATTTTAATTAAAAAAATTAAAAACTAACATCAAGTTAAAAAATTAAACCAAATGTAACTAAATAATTTATCTACCGTATGACATCTTTCTCATCCCACTACCACTACTTCTTCCACCACCACCATCATTAACGTCATCACTCCACCATTCTCACTAACACCCACCACCATTATCCCCACCATCGATCCACCACCCACGCCCACTATCACAACCACCATTAACGCCTATTGTTTAATATAAAATAAATTTATTATGCATTGTATTAATGAATATATATTTATTTAATTAAATAAATAAACATTTATTATGAAATATATCAATAGAATATTTAGAACGCGCAATTGGGGGATATCAAAACTAATTGGGGGATATAGGCACATGACAAAATAGGGATCCAAATAGCAAAGCTGGGTCACCCCTTACGTAATTATTTTTTTAATTCCTAATCTAGCCCCCACTAATCATGTTTAGTGGTTAATAATAATTAGTAAAAATTTTAAGTATTTGGGGGATAGATTAGTGTGTTTTTATTTTAATTTGTGTGAGTGAGGTGAGAGTAGGAGGGAAAAAAAATATTTGAGAGGGAATTTTTTTTTGTGAAAATGGAGGATGATTGTGAAAAGAGAATTGCTACTAAGAGGTTGAAAATTTGATTTATTTTTTCTTTGAATCCAACATTGTTGCAACTGAAAAGCTCGAGTGCTAGCATGGTATTCAACCAAAAAACCATGCCGGCATTTGCCGGAAATTTTCATAAATTTGTTTTGTTCTAATCATCCACTTCCAGACAGCTTATCTAATTTTTCGAGCATGCCGACACTCGCTCCGCAGTAGTATGCTCGCTTAAATTTCTATGCCGTACTATGATGAAAAGTATCCAGTAAAATTGATTTTTTTCACTTGACTACCGGCATGGATGGATTTATATCGAGCATGCCGAACTCAGTACCGTGTGGTCTTCATCCTAATAACCATGCCCAATCCCATGATTTGCACTATGGTCTTCATCTGCCTAATAACTATGCCACTCGACGAACCCAAAGACGGGCATGGTCTTCATCTTAAATAACATATCTGAACCGCAGACTCTGCCGTGGTCTTCATCATAAATAACTATGTTTGACCAAGAAGATGGTCTTCATCACTACCGGCGTGGTCTTCATCCCTACCGAATGTAAAAAAAAAAATCAAAGCAGAAGAGATTACAGAGAAGGATAATGGAATTTGAAAGGAAATGAGAAATGTTTCGAATTTAAAAGGGAGTAGGGTATTTTTATGTTTGATTTAGCTTTTTATTGTTTTAAAGAGTAGTTTCATATTATTGCCCCCAAAACACCCCTTAGCAGAGACTATTGGTTGGGGGAAGTAATTCATATCCCCCAATTAGCTTTGATATCCCCAATTGTGGGTTCGATATTTATTATTGAAAAATTAATTAAATCGAAAATTTTACAGCTGTGAGATTTAGCTTTCCCAAGAATAAATTTGAAAAATAAAAATAAATGTAAATTTTTTTACTTTACATATTTACTTTATGTCATTTGTTTGAATTTGTACGATTGCACTTTATATTTTCTCTCTTTTCCTTTTTGTCTGGGGACTGGGACGGCTTTAAAAACAATCCTCCAACTACGAAAAAAAGGAGAAATTAGAGTTGTCAGGGGCAAAATGATTTTTTTCAGTTTCTCACACTACTGTATTCTTCATCTATAAGTTTGACAACCAGCCCATTTTCTACAACGTACAAATATAGTCGTTATAAGTTAATTATTTTTGTAACTGTATAACTGAGATAACCATTGCAATATCAATGTCAACGTATACATTTCAACGCATTTTTCGACGCTATTGGCTGCATTTAGCAACGCTTTTTTTGACGCGACAAAAAACAATGATTTCGTGTAGTAGTTAATTATGATAGTTAATGAGATATTTATTAATAAAAAATTAACATAATAATTTTTAAGAGAACAATATAAACAAATTAAGACTAGTGTATATGCTGGGAACTTTTGAATCTATAAGTTCCATATAAGAGCTATGCGGACAATCACAATAATAGATTTATCTGCCCTCTAAACAAATCTGAGCTGCAGCTTTGTCCAGCCGTGAAGACACATGCTTGATAGTAAGTAAAATTGTGTGTCGTGTGTGTTAATTTTGACATGTGTCGTTCATAGCACAATGAGAAATTAATTAACAAATTTATTATAAGATATTTATTTGGATAATTAATGACATTATGAGAAATTAATAAAAATTTATTATGAAAAGATTAGTGGAACATTAAGAATGGTTAATTGGGGGATAAAAAAACTAATTGAGGGATATATGAAAAGGACAAAAAAAAAGTCCAAATATCAATTCTGGGTCACCCTTATCTAAATATTTTTAAAATGGTTGATGCTACCCATCACTAATCAGGATTATGATTAATAATAATTAGTAAAAATCTTAAGATTTTGTTAAATGATTAGTGTGTATTTGTATTTGGGTGAATGAGATGAGAGTAGAGAAAGATTAAAAAAAAATTTGAGAGAACTTTTTTTTGGTGTGAAGTGGAGGATGATTGTGAAAGAGAATTGTTACAAGAGGTTGAAAATTTGATTTTTTTTTCTTGAATCCACCATTGTTGCAAATTTGTAAGCTTGGTGCCTAAGTGATGGTATTCAACCAAAACCATGCCGGCATTTGCTGGAATTTTTCATAAATTGTTTGCCACTATTTCCTTTTTCTCGGGTTTTGATCTTCAAAACATTTTTTTAGGTGTTTTAATCGCCTACTTCCGACAATATCCATTTTCGAGCATGCCTAACTGGGCTTCCTGTGCATGGTTTTTCTTAAAATTTCATGCCGGAACATGATGAAAAGTATCCAGAAACTTCAATTTTTTTTCACTTGACTCGGCATTGATAGATTTCATCGAGCATGCCGCACGATTTTCCCGCATGGCTCTTCACCATTCGGGGCATGGTCTTCATCACTTCCGGCGATGTAAAAAATATTCCGTTTGAGTTTTTTCTAGTTTTAATCGCTCCACTTCTTATTGCACAGTTAATTCGAGCATGTCGGGCACCTGGCTTCCGCATAGTATGTTGTTTAAATTTATGCCTGCACATGATGAAAAGTATCCAGAAACTTCAAATTTTTTTTCACTTGACTACCGTGATTGATAAATTTTCTATTGAGTATGCCAGATTCTAAACATGTATTGAATGTTAGTTACCAACCATGCGGCACCAGTTTCCGCATGGTCTTCATCAATTCCTGATGGTCTCATCACTAAAAGATGATCTTCATCACTTCCGTAATTAAAAAAAAAAATTCGTTTTCCAAAGTGAGGAGCCAAGTAGAGAAGGAGAAGAGAATTTGAAAGAGAGTGGGAGAGTTTAGAATTTGAAAGGAACGGGAATATTTGGTTTCAAATTCTAACCCCGAAAAGTGATTAATAAGAAGTGGGAGATGGAAATGGGGATATGATTTTGTTTTTTGATTTTAAGTTTTTTAATTTTTATTTTGAGGGAAGGGTATTTTAGTATTTTCATACCCAAAAGTCACCCAGCGCATACCTCATGGGTTGGGAGAAGTAATCAATATCCCCAAATTCCTTTTATATCCCCCAATTTCGTGTTCAACATTAATACTATAAGCAAATTTAGACCTGACTTTATTTTAACTTTCGATCCAAGACATCACTTGGGAAACACCTGAGGATTAGATGGATTTAGGCTTTCCCAAGGAATGAATTCCGAATGCTCTTTATCTAGGCTAAGTTGTCCATGGATTTAGCAAATTTATTATTTATTTAATGTTATTTACAATGAAAAGTTTCTAATGAGAAAATAATAAAAATTTAATGAAAGTATATCTATTAAGATAATTATAAGACATTTATAGGAGATTATTAAAATATTCATTACAAAAAGTTACTAATTAAATAATGATAAAATACATATTATTAAGAGGACACTTAATGATTTAAATAAGTAAATTATTCATTATGAGATTAATGAGACACTAATTAATAAAATACCTCATAATGATTAATTTTTAGTGGAAGAAGTAAGAGGATAATTATAAAATGCACATTTATTAGATTAATTAAGAGGACATTTAATAATGAAAATTTAATAATTAATTATGAGAGATTAATGAGACACTAATCATAATGAAAATTTAACATTCATAATGATTAATCATAATTAGAGCAAACCACAACCATGGATTTAGCTTTCCGTAATGCATCCCGACCGCCTTATCTAGGCTAAGTTGTCCATGCTATTATGCTTTTTATGGGAGATACGAAAATATTATGGTGAACTGTATCGTGTCCTCATCATTTCTAAATGCATAACTGAGCTATAAAATGCTAACCTGCATAAACTAGAATACATAGAGAAAGCTACCTCAATGTTATAGTCCTCGGAGTAGCATAAATATGTAACCTTGGCCATTAAGTATTATGAAGTCTCTTCATCTCTTACTTAAATATCTGTTGTCTTTTTATTAGTTAACCCTAAGAGATTGGTTACTTATAACTACCTCAAGTGTGTTATACAATGTATTTACGAACCGCACCTATCGTTGATTTTGTAATGTCAACAGTAAATCCCTTTTATTCTTATTGAACTGTGCTTTCTGTGGTTTTTCCTTAAAGTGAAGTAGCTCAGAGGAACCATGTTACGATATCAAAATTCAAATCAGGGTTGTGCAGCCACCCATATCTTGGGTGCTGGTGGTATGTATACACAGTTCGGTCTTCTTTATATGTGCACAAATCTCAAAGAATGAAAGAACCAATGCCTAGGACTTAACTAGCTATATTAATACTGGTGCCGAAGATTTTGCATATGCATATGCTTTTGAATTTGGTCACATTCATAGTGGATTACACTGCTGCATATGATACGAATGTAAGAAACAAAGAGGCTTTGCCTTTTGATCTGAAGTGTTTTAGTATGTTCGAGTTATTTCTCTTGCTGATCAACCCAGTAAGGCACTGATGCATGCGTCTAGCAAGAGTTTATCTGAGCTTTTGTATATGCATGTGTTGGATTTTGGTCGCATTGTAGTCGACTACATTGCATATGAACGTATATTAAGCAAGGAGGCTTTGCATATTCATTTGAGGCTTTGCACGGATGACTCAAAAATTTTCTTAAGCCGAAAAAGCCAAAATTTTGTATATAAATACATGGAGAAATTTTGACTGATAAAAGACTATTATTCGCATCACTCGTAAGAGTGTGAAAACAAAATTTAATTTTGATTAAAATGTAGTGATACTGCATACTAATGTAGGCGAACACTGCGCTCAAAGTTTCAAATCTCCCAAACTTCTTGCTCCAAAACCAAGTAATACATCTAATTTGCACAATCGCCGGTAAGAAGAAAGAAATCCTTTTCCAAATTTTATTTCTTCAACTGGTTTCGGGACATAAGGAGAGATTCACTCTTTCATGTGCTAGATGATTGGTGTCACCTTCCTATGCCACGCAACTGTTTTTCATCCAAAAAATTTGACCATGTAAAACAAGGGACAACAGCTCTGACATGGTTTAGCTGAGATCTGGCAGAGCCTCGTTGTACTTCAAATCTTGAAACCTCTGTAGCAATTTGATCTTGTACGTATTAAGTTCAGCATCCTCCAATCATACTGGCGTGGACTTGATGACAGAGATGGATTGCTACAGCTTGGTGCAACGCTCCAGCCGTGTAGGGGCGAAATATCGCACAAAGCTAATCCACAACCTCGCCTCAACTAAGACCTCCATTAGCAAGAAGAAGAAGGAAATTTAGCGAAGAGTAATCATGCGATGACAAAGAAGACTTACGAAGAGGAGCCATTGGCACGGGGGGTTCGCCTAGCATGGTTGGCATGCCTTGCCGGAGGTGTCATTTGGATGGAATGATTTGCCTTTGTACGAGGGTGCGAGAATTAGGTTTTGGTTTGTCAAATAATTAGTATTAAAAAAAAAGGTACCCTGGTAATTATCTCGCAGACAAATCAAATGGTTCAATAAATGCTTGGTTTGAAAATTATTACTCAAGTTCTGTGACGTCACTGTCTGACTAGGGTTTTACGATTTTACCCTTAAGTTAAAACCACCATCAACAGCGGAGTAGGGTTTTAAGGTGTTGGTTACTTTGGTTGGAAGCTTTATATGTGATCAGTAAATCATCTGCATACATTAAATGAATAATGGGTGGAGCTTTTTTTAATATGTTAAGTCCCCGAACTAACTTTTGGTTTTGAAGGTTTCCTAAATTTGTAGCTAGGATTTCAGCACAAATGATAAAAATATAGGAAGATAGTGGGTCTCCTTGTCTGATACCTCTAGTTGGATTGATGTAGCCATGGGGTGTACCATTTATGTTGATTGAATATGTAACTGTTGTGACGCATAGCATAATGTAGTCAATAAAGGCTGATGGAAATCCAAGTTTTGTAAAGGAGGTTTTGATGAATCCCCAATCTAAACTATCATAGGCTTTCTGTATATCTAGTTTGAGAGCTATTTTCGGATCTTTGGTAAGGTTTAATGTTTTGATATGATAGAAGAGTTCTTATGCAATTGTTATGTTATTGTGTATTGATCTTTGTGGAACAAAAGCATTTTGGAAAGGACTTAGGGAGAAGAGATCTAATTCGGTTGACTAGAATTTTTGAAATGATTTTATATGTGACGTTACAGAACGCTATGGGTCTGAACTGAGATGGTTTTAAAGGGTGGTCGATATTAGGTATTAGTGTTATGTTTGTGCGATTCATGAGGATGCATGTTTAGGTTATTAAAAAAACTCTGAACCATTGCTATTAATTGTTGATGAGTTGTTTCACAGGAAACTTTGAAAAACTTACTTGTATAACCATCTGGACCCGGAACACTTCCGAAATTTATGGAGAAGAGGGCTTGTTTGATTTCCGATGTAGTTACTTCCTTCGTAAGTAAGTCCGATTGTGTGGGAGTTAATCTTGTTCTGATATTTGTAAACAGTTCTTCATTTATCACTGTAGGCAGGGCCGCATATTATTGAGGGATAGAAAATGATATGGTTACATAATTAAAGAGGTCCTTAATTCTCAACGAGATACGGTCAACATAAAAGAAGAAAAATAATGTGATTTTATTTAGTTGACTTGCTTTCACCTGTAGGTTAGGTAGGTCTATTGAGTATTGACCATACAATAATATATCGAATAGAAAAACTTTAAGTGAAAAACATTGTAAATGCAAAAGCAAAAATAAATCAAACCATGTGTTAGTAACCGCGAAATTTCTATATCAAGTGACCAATTCCAAGAATAAAGAAAACTAGATTTGTGCCCGTGCTACGCACCGGGTATATTTATTATCTTTTAACTTGGTGTATATGTGGCTTCGCCCCGCCCATGGGGATGCATTTTTGGTTTGGTGTGAGAGGGCAAATACATTAAATAGGTGGAGAATATGCGTAGATTTTTTTTTTCTTTTTGACTTGGTGTGCGCGGGGCTTCGCCCAACCTCGTGGCAATGCATTTTTGATTTGGTGTGCGCCGAGCTTCGCCGCGCCTAGTGGCAATGAATATTTTGGTGTGCGCGGTTCCTCACCCCGCTCCACGGCGATATATTTTTGATTTAGTGTGCAAATTTTATTTATTTTTTTCTTATATTTTCGCATAAAATACGTAGATTTTTTCCCCTCCTTTATATATTAAAAAGAGTCATAATATAATAGTTACCCGATTTCCGAATTAAATTTGGACTTCTATAAAATTCCAACCACGGTAAGTTAGGTTTTCATTTTAAGTTTATATTTTTTAAAACCAATCATATGTTGCCAAGTGTCCTCACCTAAATATTGTTAGGTCATGAATTCCAAATTCAATTTGGTTTCCTTTTTTTATTCGGTTTCCTTTTTTTGTTGAACCAATCATACGTTCCCAAATGTCCTCACCAAAACGCTCGTTTCATAAAACTCAAAAAAGGCATATTTCAACCAACAAAAAACAAGGGTTTCCTCACCATTCAACGTGGGGCTTTATTTGTCTAGGCCTTTAAGTTTTTAGATTAGATATAATAGTAAGCTTAGTAGTCAACAGTTAAAATTTACGATTTTTTTTCTTTGAAATAAAAATCTATACAATCTAAAACACGTCTAATTGTCCAAAGTTGATCGCCTATATAAATGCACAATCTCCTCAACAGCTTTTTCACATAATCAATTTTATTAATTCAAACTAAATAATGGGTTTATCTCGGATTATTATTTTTGCAATCCTTGCTTTAGTTGTTTTTTCAAGTAACAATAAGCCATGCGTAGGCAATAGAATATTGTGTGGAGAAGAAGAAAGATGGATTAAGATGCCGATTAAGAGCAATTAATGGTGGAAACAAACTTGTTTTAGAATCACTTCCAAGAGGTCCTACTCCTCCAACCGGACCATCCGGATGTACTAACAATCCGGGAAGTGGAGGGCCTGCTTGCCCCATATGAACTTTGCTGGCAGATAATGTTTAGGATCATGCATGTTAAAAGTTACCTACGAGAAGAGTAGACGGAAGTTTTGATGTCGCTATCTAGCTGCTTGCCTCATTTTCTTATGCATACCATTCCCGAGGGTTGAGAGCAATTCAAAATCGTAGTGATAGTTGATACTCCTTAATAAAGTATTATTTACATAAATCTGTACGTTGTAAATAGGTAATTACCGAATTAACATTTATATTCGGTTTCGGTTCATTATTAAGTAAAACTCGGCATTTATCAGAAACTTTATGAGCTACATACTGTAAGTTGTGATTGAGACGGAATTTGCAATTTCATTGTTTAAAATGAGCACTTTGCGAGCTACTTGTGACAATACAAATGAGGTCTGTCTGAATCAATATGCATGGGCCAATACCACATCGTACCACTATGACTATTACACATAAAAATAAGCACAAATGCAAATCACCATTGTCAAAAATTACTCGGAAGGGTTGCGAATCAAACTCATGAATCTGATCGCCACTTTATTTCAGATTAGATTGGCCAAATTTCGTGTACTCTTCCAACCGATCTAATTGCTTTCCTAATCTCTGCATGTTTTCTCTGCTTCAAATCAAAACTAATTGTACGTTAAAGAATTCCCACAAATTGCAAAAGAGTTTAAATGGCCCATTAGTAGTCCGGGCACACAAAATTTCATGGTCCATCGTAATGAAATGCTAGCAAAATAATCTACCGTCACATGCCGGTCAGAAACTACGGTCCCTCGACGAATACATTGAAACCGTTAGATCAAGGTGAAGTAGAAATAAACGGTGATAATTTAGATGAGCTGATCTCAAACCCTTGTAAACCCTTATAAGTAGGAAAGTTTTCTCTGCTTGTGCTTCCAAAATGCGCCTCCCTCGCCTCACTAGACTAGAGAAAGGAACGAAACCCTAGTAAACAACAACAGTTCCCCTCTATCCACATGTGATTCTAATAACAACAAATCATGGCTGAAGCAAGTGGCGGTTGGTTCATTAGCAGCATCATTATAAAATTTGTATTATGATTTTTCCTCTCAAGATCCAAACTTTAATATTGCTTTTGACTGTAATTTTCATGTGTAGATTCATTTGCTTGCTACTGTCTTGTTCTCATATATCTGATTATCTCCCTTATTGGAGATGGTCTTGTATTCTTGTCTAGTTTTTCTTCGATTTTATCTTTATCTGTGATCTCACCATAAAGGCCAATTGAAGATCCAATTTCAACTCGGGAGCACAACAACTGAACCAGCTAGCTAGTTTAATCTCATGTAGTAAATTATGAAGTGAAGAAGATCTGTCAATTACAGCTTATTCTGTTCTTAGTGTTTTTATTCATGAATTGCAATGATGTAATCTGGATATAGTAATTTTATTAGTATTTTTTTCAGTCTTTAATTTTGTTGGTATTTTTTTTTAATTGATGTAGTACTAAGAATTGATGTTTATCTTCAAGATACTATGTGTTACTGTTTGTGCTGAGGACTAAGAATTGACAGGAAGTTTTGAGTTATGAATGAGCCATATTTCCTAAGCTCAGCATAGTCTGTGTATCAATGTTTACGATTCCACTTATAGTTGGTGCAAACCCTCTTCTGGGACATGCTAAGCAACCCGAGTAGAAACTGCGCCTGCCCTGACTCTGGCCTCATTGTGTGTAGTGCGTTTTGTTGCAGTATCAAAACTCTAAACGCAAATATCAAAACTCGGATCCAAAAAATTATCAATCAACTCATTTTCACAAGTATATCACATAGATTCCCTCGTATACTAAGTATGCAAGCACATTCTTACATTATAATGTGGTCTGGAGACACAATGGTTTCAGAACTAACAAAGCAATATAGCTTATTCAAACAAGAAATCAGTCGATAGCATTCACATACAATTAAGGGGTATCGTCAATAGCATTACTTATGAAAAAGGTTCCTTGTCATGCAAAAAAATGCAACTCACCTAGCAAAAGAAAAGATGCTTACTCCAAAAAGCAGCAAATTGAGCTGCTGAAACAGATAGTTTAAGGGATTAAGCTAGTATGGTTCAGAGAAGATGATAAGTAGCAAAGGTAGCGCTAGTGTTTGATGCCTGTAAAGAGGCTGCCATGCAGAGACAGAATTTGTCAGTTTGTAGTTTCAACACGTCAAAAATGCTATCAAGCAAACGTGCATTTGGACGTAGTGAAATCAGAATGCAAAGTGGCGTTTGTTAGGTAACATAAAAACAAAACACTTCACCAACTCAACCGAAGCGCCACACAGCCAAATGCATGCAACCCACTGTTTTCACACAAGAATCCAAATATTTTCGAACTATATAAATAGTGGGCTTGAGGCTCACATTCATTCAGTAGCAAGCAGTGAAAAAATTTATTCACTACTACTAATCAACAAGCTATCTAGCCATGGCTAAAGTTCTCTCTCTTATTGCAATTTTCTTCCTTGTTTCAACTGCGGCTGCGCAAACTCATCAAAGGGGTCAACAACAGACTCAGCAACAAGTGAGGCAACAGGAGGCTCGTCAATGCCGTATTCAACAATTAACTGCAAGTCAGCCAACCAACGTATTGAGTCCGAGGGAGGTGTCACCGAGTTGTGGAATGAGTATGAAGATCAGTTCCAATGTGCTGGTGTTGCTCCAATGCGAAATGTCATTCAGCCCAACTGTCTCTCACTTCCATATTTCTCTCCTTCTCCTCGCCTCGTTTATATTCAACAAGGTTTGGTTTTTTGAAATACTTAATAATTCACTTCTTGCTAAGCAGGGTCTATTTGTGCATGCTTGAAGCCAGCATAACCATACGACAACTAGGAGGTGTGGGGTCTTCAGCAGATCAAAGGAAAATTGCTTGGATTTGCTGGGATAAAATGAGTAAACCAAAGAAACTAGGAGGTGTGGGATTAGAAGTTTAAGAATCACAAATAAAGCATTATTATCAAAGTGGACTTGGAGATATGCTAAAGAGAAGAACTAGTTATGGAGGAGAGTGGTACAACATAAAATGAAGGGAGATCATCAAGATTTATGGGTTAAAGACTCATCACTGCCACAAGGAAGGGGAATATGGAAAGGAATTCAGAACCATAAAAAGATTATTGAAGATATGACATATACAAAAAATTGAAGATGGAATATCAATTAAATTCTGGTGGGACAAGTGGAAGATAAATATGCCACTCAATGAGAAATTTCCTAGAATCTTCAAGCTTGCAAAACATAAAAATTATTTTCTTAGAGATATGGTGATTGAAGGAGATTGGAATTGTTAGTTGAAGAGAAATTTGAATAATAAAGAGATCATTGGGATTACTGAGTTGCTACATTTATTGGGAGATCCACCAGATTTATCAGAAGATGCTGACTCAATCCAGTGTACAAACACTAATGGCTTTTCTACCAAGATATGTTACAACTGGCTTATAGAGAGAGAGAACCTACTCCTTCCTCAGAAGTTCCTTACTCATGCATATGGATCAAAAATGTCCCTCCAAAAGTGCAGGTATTCATCTGGGCAACAACTCAAAATGCCATTCCTACTCACTACACCAAATTCCCGGATTCGTAACAGGAATTCGTAACGGCTTTGTGGCCGTTACAAAATTCCCGTTACAAATGGCCGTTACAAAAAAATCGTAACAGGGTATAGCCGTTATTAATTTTTTTAAATTGCAATGATATGAGCCGTTACGAATTTTTTTATAGCGTCTGAGTCACGCGCTTGGTCACACTTGGGTCGTAACACTTGGAGTTCTTAGGCGTGCGAGTCACATGCACTAAAGATTTTTCACCCCACGCCAAATCACTTAGAGGATGTTTCTCCCCTTATCCTTTTCTCCCCTAATACTCGTTTCAACCACATGAATCATTTTCTTTTTCCTTACCCATCTACTCGAAAACGTCTTCTTCTCTTCCCTCTTTTCTCTTCCCTATCCTTTTAGGGTTTTCGATTTCACAGATTATCCATTAATCGAGTTCAGGTTTCCAACTTCACAGATCTATGTAAGAAGATCTATTAATCATCAGTTTCTAAACTCTTGTCTTCCCTTCCGGTTCCTGCGACTACTGTAAGAAGAAATCGATGGTGATTTTCTCAGCTGATAGAAGATGAATGTGATGTTGCCATTTGATTCAAGTCAAGAATGGGTATGAACCAGTGTTAGGGTTGGTGGCGAGAAAGATGCAAAGAAAGAGATGGATCTGTGGTATTGGTACGATTTGGTAAGGGTTTCAAAGAATCATAGAATGACAAAGAAGATGGCAGGAATTCAAATGACGAATCTGAGATTGAACATTGATGAATATGAAAGACTCATAATAGCTACCATAGACTTTACTTCTTTCTTTCACACCAAACAGATTATAAATGGTGGAATTTCAGAGGAAGAACGATGAAGGTGATTTATTTTTTTTGAAATTTGTTCTTATTTTTCTTCTTCGATTACTTACTACAGTTCTTCAATTACGAACCTAGGGTTTAAAAATCAGGGATTTATAAAATTGGCTTCAAATTGTGGGTTTCTGATTGTGATAAGATTTTCTTGGTTTATCTGTTTGAGGTGGTTATATATGGTGTTAGATGAAAAAAATTTGGAGAGTAGATGTTTTTGCATCTCCTTAGTGCAATTATGAGATTAATTATAATAATCAGATAAATGTAAGGCTTGTTTTGTATAATATCTCTTGTTGATTAGGGAAATGGGTTTCACGAGAATCGGCAACTTTGTTGGCTCTACCGGAAACTCATTATAGAAATGCATATGAAATTTATCCTAAAATCAGAACTGAACTGCGCTTCCGCAAGGCATTGAGTTTCTAAGGCAGGAATGAAATCCTTTTAGTAAATACACATACTACTTATTTGAGCATCGACAGTTTCAGTAGTTATGGTGACAACTGAGACTATATCTTTTGTCATTGGTAGGCAGGGACCGCTAGGTACGAATGGCAATGAAACGATAATGATGGTGGCATGATTGTTGGAGTTTTAGGTAAACTCTAACTAGAACGCCAAACATGTCTTTATGTCTGATACATGACTTGTCAAAGGCTTGATCCAGGGTTAGTAGTGTGGGTATTATTCACATGTATTGTCTGTTTTACATTGTTATTAACTCGTCTTTTTCTTAGTGGGACGATGAAATAAGTTGTTAAGATGTATATGCCTAGTTTAGTAGTGTGTTGCATCGGTATTTGGGATTAACTGTGATGACGTGCCTAAGTAAGTTGAGCATACATAGGTTAGTCAAGTCAAGTTAGTCAAGCTTTCAAAAGGAAACCTGAATCAAAAAATCTGGTTGCCCACAACAAAAAACAGAATTATAGATGGAACATATCTTGCACTGCGTGTCTGCATTAGAAAAGTTAGTTCTTCTATCAAATTTATTTAGGTTTTCCTCGGTTCATTCTTACGTGGTTTCTGTTCTACGCGATTTGTAGTTTCTTTACCTTTATCACCATTTCTGAACAATTTGGGTGGTGGTTATGCAGATTTTGCCAGGAAACGAGCTAAACAAAGACTTGTACAACCAAAACATCTGATGAGAAGTGAGTATTTCTTCGTTCTGTACGCAGTTTATAGGTTCGTGCTTTGCTCAACCCTGTGCTTTAATATTGGTAGTTCTTGTCTATAATCGTAACAACTTTAGTACAACTTTTGTTTGTTGTTAACTTTTTTGGTGTTTCCCTCCAGGTGTTACTCAAAGGTAACTGACAGAAAATGGTGAAACATTGAAGGTATACAACAATACTCTCTTTGACTCTTGTTTTTAATGTTTTTGGGTTCTTGTCTACTATGATTGTGTTGATGTAAATTTGTCAAAAAGAATTTGAGCTAAATTAAAATTGAACGTATTTCTTTTGTTGATTTATGAACAATTGACCGATTTAATAGTAAAATGGTAAATTCTGTTGATTTCTTTTGTTCTACAGTGGAAAGTTTTGGAGCAAGTTGATGAAGAGCTGATGAAAAGAGATATAAGAGCAAAGCATTGAGTCTCGTGAAGGAGTTGGATGGAAACCTTGGTGTTGTTTGTTGCTTTGGCACAACAAGGTAGGTAATTGTTTTAACTTTTAATCATTTCTTTTTTTCCCATCGGTTGGTGCATTCTATCGAGTTATTGGAACCATAGATGATAGTTCTTGAGTTGGTTCCTTATTAGCACTTCTATAGTATGAATGGTGGAGGATGGATCAATTTTGTTGTTCTTTGTTCTCATGTAGTTGCATGCTTCTGATGTCATTCCTAACCATGATGCATCCTCTCTAGTGTGTTATTATACATGTTTTGCCGAGGGAAGATAAAATAGGTGACCGGAGGAATCCTAAAATAGATCCTGCTGCATGAGTTGTGTATAACATATCTAGAAGGGATCTACGTTGTGGTTCCTGTTGATGAAAACTAGGTAGGTCAGTGTCAGGTTTCACATCTTTGATAAAAACTCTAGTTCATTTAATTGTGGTGTTCGTTGACGATGGATTGTTTCCATTGAATTCGATTGCCAATGCACACATGTTTAATTACTACCATTGGAGAGTAAGATGTAGCATTTGGAAATGGTTGTTTTATTTGTGTTTAATGGCATTGCAGATACCCCAAAGACTCTACACCTTGGATGAGCTTAAGCTGAATGAGATTGATCCTTCAGCAATTCTTTCACATGTCGACGGGACTTTGAGTTCATTTGAAAGGTATCTTCAACTTGCTGCTATTTTAGGATATAATTCACAAAAATTACATAGATTCTTCACCGTTCTTTCACTAATGGGGTCAAAGATCCCACTAGTAGAATACAATTCACAAAACACACCATGTGATATGCATCATATCAATTTGACCCTTCTATGGGAAGCAGGCACCCATATATTTCATTAGCACTATATTATTTTTCGCAAATCTTTCGTTCATCGATTCGGGTGACAAATTGTCTCTCTATTTAACTGACCTGACAATAAATTCATGTTGCAAATTTTGATAGATAATTTGTTTTGTCAATCAAATTTTAAATTGTAAATTTGCTGTCATACTTTGCAGGTTGATTCTGGAAATTTTAAATCTTTCAAATTTTTGATAGATAATTTGCTGTCAAATTTTAAATTTTAAATTTGTGTTTCCGGACACTTACTACAGGCATGTTGTCATATTGCTTATATGATCAGTTTGATTTTCTCTCTATAATTCATCTTCTTCTTGATTTTATGTTATGAGTTGTCATTAGAGTGAACTTATAAGGTACACAACTTAAATAAGTATGAAGTTGACCTATCTAGGATCGGTATCGATTATAGATGAGGTGGCCGAGGGTCATCATGTTTCTTATGTGTTCTTGTTTTGGTTGTTGATTCATTCAGGTGAAATTCTCTAAGTGAATTTTCTTTGTCTCTCAGAGATGACACCAATCTCATCACAATATGTTTACTTCTTTCCATGATGTTTTCCCTAGTCATACTTATAGATATTTTTGGTTTGTTTGATGTAGTATGGGTTTGGAATTATGAACTTAAAGCCAGGGATTATGGAGAACTTGATGAAGAATGCTTGAGTAAGTTTCTATGTAGTATTTGAGCTCAACTTATAGTGTTTTTAGTGAAAATGAACTGAACTTGGTATATGTATTCCATTTGGTACTTGAAGAATTTGTTTTCTTTTTTGATGTGAATTGAGTGAATATTATATGAATTGATTGAATGTTAATATGAATTGATTGAGAAACTATTATTGAATTTGGAGGGATGAAATTGAAGTGTAGGAAGGTTATTTGGAATTCCGGCAGAAAATGAACTGCCGGTCAATATTGACCTGGTCAAACTTGGTCAATGACGACCAATTTTGACCAGGTCAATGTTGACTGGTAGTAATTTTTTGCTGTTACAAAAAAGTTCGTAACGGCTATAAGCTGTTACAATCTTCCAAGTAGTAACGGCTGCAAGCTGTTACAATGTGCCACGTAGTAACGGTTCGTTGTCGTTACAACAGCTTTGTTACAAAAAAAAACGTAACGGTCCTGAGCTGTTACCACGTGGCAAAATAGTAACGGCTCACAGCTGTTACGGAAGCCGTTACAACCAAAATTCGTAACGGCCCCATTGCCGTTACAAAAAAAATGTAACACCCACTTTTGCAACAGGCAAGAGCCGTTACAACCCGTTTTAGTGTGGCTCGGATCACGTTACGGATCCCAGAATTTGGTGTAGTGACTACTGATAACTTGCTCAGAAGAGGCTGCCATATAGATAACTCATTATGTTCATTATGCACTTTAGAAGAAGAATCAGTCAGTCATTTATTTCTCTATTGTCCTCTGTCAATGCAAGTCTGGAACTATTTCATTAATGGGTACAATGTGAGATGGGTTCAAGCAAGAGACTTATCAGCGCAACTGCAAGCTTGGAAATACAGAAAAGGGAGAAATAGAGGAAGGTAGATCTGGCCAATTCTAGCATTTGCGATTTGCTGGGAGCTATGGAATGAAAGGAACAGAAGGACAATGGCAGGAAAAAGACCTAGAACTGCAGAAACTATTATCAATGAGGTTAAAGCAACTATATACAAATGGGGAGCAGTGGAACAATGGTTTAAGTTTGATTCTTTCAGAGATTTAATTACCCATTGGAAGGTAACCATAGACTGTAGAGTACATTGATCTCAAAATTATGATGTAATACATATTCTGTAACTCTCAGTCTTGGACTGTTTTTCTTTTTAATAAAGGTTTAAACTATCTACTCAAAAAAAAAAATACGGAAACTGAATTAATTTCTTGTTATGTGTACATTCAGGTCAAGGTCTGCTAGGATTATCACAAACTGGGCAAATGAGACCTACCATTCCGGCCCAAGAACTTTGGATTACGAAGAGAGAAGGGAAGCGAACAAGCAGGACAACAAGGTGAACAGAGAGATCAACACCAGAAAATACACAAAATTCGCCAAGGTAACATTGTTGAACTCCCAGCTGGTGTGGCCCATTGGTGTTATAACTATGGAAATGAAAAACTTGTTGTTGTTTCGGTAACTGATCTCAACAACAATGCCAACCAGCTTGAACAGAAATTCAGGGTATAATATTATACTTTTCCTCTCCTTGAAGTATAATTATCGATCTTACAAATCTCAAGTGAAATGCCAAAAGATATTAACAATATATCAGTATAAAATTCAGGTTTTCTCAGTCATTCTACCTTGCCACAAAGATCATCACTCCAAGGTTCACCACACCAACAACAACAACAGAGGGAGACATTCCAAAATGTATTCTGTGCATTCGACGAGAACCTGATGGCCGAAGCATTCAACGTTCCTGTGGAAGTAATAAGAAGGATGCAACAAGAAGATGAGAGAGGTTTGATTATTAGGGCCCGAGGAGAAGAAATGAGGATGATTAGGCCCGAACAACTTACCTAAAACTATGACTGAAATGTGCATTTCTTCCAAAAGTGTGACCAATTTGAAAATTCTTCTAAAAGTGTGACCAATTTGACCGACATATATGCCCTAGTCTTTTACATAAATACCGGATTTTGTCCTCGGATGTGTACATATCGACAACATATGTGTACATATCTGGTAAGGATGTGTAGACACCCCTTCATGGATGTGTACATATAGACACACTGATACCCCACCATATTTTAACCGATGTGTAGATATTATATGTAGACATCCAGAATCTAGGCGTAATCATATGTGGACATCCTTGTTTCGAAGTCTAGACATCGGAAACTATTCATAAAATATGTGGACATCGGCTATAAAATGTGGACATCAGCTATAAATATGTGGACATCAGGTTATAAATGTGTAGACATCGTGCTATAAAGGATACCTTGGGTATTAGGTAAAGTCAGTCAAACTTTTGGAAGATATTGGGGATCAGTCACACTTTTGGAAGAAATGCACATTTCAGTCACAGTTTTGTGTATTTCCTCCCGAACAAGAGCAAGAATACGAACAAAGAAGGTACAATGGTTTGAAGAAACTTACTGCAACTTGAAAATCAGACAATACTTGGATAACCCTGGGGAAGCCGATATTTACTCAAGACAAGCCGGAAGAATCAACATTGTTAACAGCCAAAATCTTCAAATCCTTAACTACATGGACATGAGTGCCGAGAAGGAAATCTTTACCCGGTAAACTTTCGAAACCCACATTTACAGTCTGCATATTTAATTAACTCTTTATTGACTTTAACTTTTGATGATTAATTTTAACACGATCGATGTCTCTTGTGACAGAATGCAATGCATGCACCCCACTGGACCATGAATGCTCATAGCGTTTTCTACGTGACACGCGGTGAGGCTGATGTACAAGTTGTTGGTAGCAATGGGCAAACTGTGCTTGACAACAGAGTTAACCAAGGGGATCTATTCGTTGTCCCTCAACACTTTGTTTCAACAATTAGAGCTGGAAACAATGGATTCGAATACGTAGCTTTTAAGACTTCGGGTCAGCCAATGAAGAGTCCTTTAGTGGGTTACACTTCAGCTTTTAAAGCAATGCTCATTCAAGTTCTTGCAAATTCTTTCCAAATCTCTACCCAAGAAGCCCAGAACCTCAAATACAACAGGGAGCATCAAACCATGCTCTTACCTCCTAGAGATGTTAGATCTTCTTAGATGATAGATCTTAATGTAAATGTACTCATGAGCATAGGTAAATATTTTTCTCATCTATAATAAATACCGATGCAGTTACGGTTTTGCTATTTTCCTGAAACAAAAGTAGTTTTTAAGAGTTGCAGTGCGATGCACTACTGCAAGGGCCTGGCGCACAGGGACCTAAACATAAACTTGAACGTTTGTGTATATTAAGGCAACATTGAAACTGACCGACGTCATGTGATGATGTCTAACTTTATTATGCTCGGAGGATCGGACACACACTGGCCGACCACGGACGCACACTGATGAGGATATGGAGTGGTACGGAAACTAAGGACACCACGGACACACGGATAGCATTGAGAGGGGTCTGGCTCTAATACCATGTTAGAAATCCTCGGACTTAACTAACCTCGAAAACCGATTTACAAGGTTAAACATGGGACCTAGGTTGACCTAGGGGATGTGGTACTAGTATTTAACATGGACCAGTTAGATGCAATATATGGGATGATTTCAAGAGTTGACACTTAATTTTTTATAGGTAAAAGCATACGACTATATAGCTAGATAAAAAAAAAATGTGGGACCCTTTGACGCAAGTGACTCAAATGTTCACTCATATAAGTTAAGAAGTATAAAATCAAGGCACAATCTGGCTAAACTTTCCATGCTTGCCTGGGTGTCAACTTATGTTTCCGAGCAAAATGAGAGGCAAATTCTCAAATAGAAGGTTATGTTGACTGTTGTCGTCCATTTTGTGTGTCATATGGGTGGCATACTATTAAGGGCTAGACTAATCCTAAATCTGAAAATTCCGATAGTTGGCCAAAGTAGACAATCCACAAGGAATCCCACCCGCTGGAATGTATTTCCAGGGACTCTTGGATTTCTCTCACTAAGATATTCTAGTTTAGGCTTATACTGTTAACATGGTATTTGATGTTCGCAAAGCTCAGACGTTGTCTAATGCTAGTGAAAATTTTTAAAGAAATTGAGCATTTTTCAAGCACATCACGCTTTAAGTCTTTAAATAAGACTGTCATGTCAATTCTTTCAGGTTGAAGGAGTGACAGGTTAACAATCTCAATGTCGAATACAGGGAGCACAACATAAGCTACTTCTGTATTCACCCGTCGGAAAAGCCCCATGGAATTCACACTCCTCTATGAGTTTCAGATACCTATATTCACAAAGAGATGCCCTGGCAACATAGTGGCTAACTGACCTCATGCTTCCTAATTTAATTGAATGGGGGATATCATGTGAATTCTGAGTGAAATGTTTGAGGCTTAAGACGTTGATCTATCTATACCCCATTAGAACCCAATGGTGATTTGACTGCGAAATCATATCAAAAAAATTCAAGACCAAAATACAATACACAAAACAAACAAATGCACATCACATTACAGAAAACAACATTTAAAAAAAAAATCAGTTAACTTCTCTGTTATATTCTGGTAATTGATTAAACTAATACATAGAGATAGAAATATATTGAGATGATTCACCAAGATTTATTACTAAATAGTCTTAATTACATTCTGATATAAAAGAACAACAAACATTACATACTACTACATAATTCAAGTGAAACCCAAGTATGAATCGGTTGATTGGGTGTTACTTACAGAAGATTCACCCATAGACAGATCCTCAAAACTAAACCTGCAACAAAAGAAATCCACAATCCTCTCAATGTTTCAGAAAATGATGGTATATCCGAGAACAAGAACAGATTATCATCTACTGAACTTCACAAAAAAAAAAAAAAAAAAAAAAAAAAAAAGCCACAATCTTCTCTTCCATGTTTTCCTCGTATAGCTATGCAAGATTTGAGAGTTTTGAGAGGAAATATCATAATGCGAATATATATATATTATATTGATGTTGATGATGCTCTGATGAAACACCTTCCATGATTTTGTTTTGCTGCGATGTGATAATCATCACAAGGGGCTGCTGGTGTTTGTGTTCTAGGGTTAGGGTTTGCTCTCAGAAGACGGAGGCGCAAATGAATAGATGGAAGAAGAGAAAACTTTACTTCTTATATAATGTTTATAGATCTGCTCACTTAGTTTAGGATCGTTTTGTATCGTTTATTTCATGATCTAGCGGCTGATCAATGTGTTTGGCTGACCGCAAAGTGCTGACCTGCGTATGTGCTTGAGGTACGTGGTGTATTCTAAAGGGTGCGATCTTGTTGTAAGGAGCCGTGAGATTTGGAATAGTCAGTACTGGGCTAGGCAAATTAGAGAGGCTTGTGGGTTTCGGATTTCTTCCCTGATGTTGGTGCGAGCATTTACTTCTCTGTCGTGGCGGCCATTCATCAGCTTCATGCATGCATTATTGCATATGGCTAACTACAAGCAAATGAATGTTTATTTTCTGCATTAAACTTAAATTAACAACGCTGTATTTGGTTCCCAGAATGCAGTTAAGATCTCATTTCTTTTTTTAGAATTGTAGTTAAGATCTCATTTCTAATTATGCCCCAAGTCTCTTGAAAGTTATCATATTTCTGATTAGTCATAGGAGGCATACTATGGGCTTGATTCAACCTATGTGACCGAGCCACCGTGATCCCACAAAAAAAAAAAAGACAAATATTTCCATTGAGAAAGTTGATGAATCCACTTCAGTTGGTTGATTTTGGTAGGATAACATTAGAGGATGTATTTCTTCGATGCTTTATAAAAACGGAAAAAAGGTCATTTGTCCAAAAAAATTTAAAACACGGTTCAAATGGACGAGTAAAAAATTTTATGGGTGAAATGGACAAAAAAAAAAAATAGCAAGGATGAAAACTGGATTCATCCCGGCTTAAACTTAAAAAATAGCAAGGATGAAAACTGGATGCATCCTGTGTAAAATAAAAATAAGAAAAAATATTTGAAAATGGACAAGATTAAACCGGTTACATCCCCGCCTATTTTTAAATTTTTGTCCATTTAAAATAACTAAATCTGACTGTCCTTTTCACCCAGGAAATTTTGATTTTGGTCTTTTTAACCAATTTTGTGTTATAAAAATGCTAGATATTGCTTCAGTCTATGAGAGGTTAGCACATAACATTTGTAAATGCTGATATTATCAGGGTTTGTGCTACAAATAATTTCAAGCGTGGCACTAGTGATGAAATGAAAAACTAAGCAATATCCCTTAGGCATTAAGATATGACACCCAAAGTTGCACTCATTAATGTGACAGTCAAGTTGTGGATACTAGTTTAGTCACAAACTTACAAAAGTGATTCATCGGCATAGCCAATTAAGCCACAAAGGATCAGAGGTTGAGACTGTGATGCACATCCAATCTTTGTGGTAGATTTCAATATAGATTTAACATCACACAATATGATTAATGGGAATTTTAAATCAGATTAATAAATAATCATGCTAAAATGTCGTTCTCGCCACATCCATATTCTTGTAAAAGCTTTTCTAGGTAGTATCCCCGACTCCCTGAATTTAATTGCAAGTTAATGTTTCACAACCTTCCATCCTCATTTGACTCTTCAACCAAACGAGGCAGAATCTCCAAATACGTTTATTGCTCTTCTTGGTACATGTCTTCATCCATTTCCATATCTTGTTCAAAAGATCACCAAAATCAAGATTTGTTGTAAAAACTAAATTGACTAAATTGGAGGAAAAACTGATATGTAAAAAAACACAAAATTGGTTAAAAAGACCAAAATCAATAATTCCTGGGTGAAAAAGACATTTAGATCTTGATACTGTTTAAATGGACAAAAATATAAAAATAGCTAAGATGTAACCAGTTTCATCCTTGCTATTTCTTTTGTGTCCATTTCACCCATAATAATTTTTACTCGTCCATTTGAACCATGTTTTAAATTTTTTTGGACAAATGACCCATTTTCAGGTAAAAAAAGAGGTGTGAATCTTTAGAGAATTAGGATGTTGCCCTCCGACCACCGACAATACAACTTCTATCGCGCGACTCAATTGGGACATAAAATTGCTTTTACCATGGTGGACAAAGAAATTCTGGCTTGGCAAAATAGATTTTTTGAGTAATGAAATAGGAAATTCCCTAAGTACCATACGGTAATTCCAAACATCATGGATAAAAATGATTCAACTTTTTTTCTCAAAAGTGTGCCCCCCAATAATGTCTCCAGTTAGGGGCAATTAACACCTCTTTTCTCAATCAAGCTGGAAGACTGATACTCATCCATACTTCACTCACACCTATGGCCCACCATGTCATGCACACTCAGTTGTTATCAATACCAGTGCACCATCACATGGAAAGAATTGTACGCAATTTCTTCTGGGGACATGATGCTCAAACAAACACCACAATCAATTCATCACTATGCAGAGAGACCATCTATTCATCACTATGCAGAGAGAAATACCTTAAGCAGAAACCTTTCTACCACCAACATCTGAACCCAAAGCCTTCATCATCAGCCAGTCACAGTTGGAAATTTTTATCTAACCTGCGTCTCTTTTGGAACATGTCATCTCAAAAATCGGAAATGGACAAGATACCTCTATCCTCCATAACTGGATTCCTCACCAATCACATCATACCATCCACCTAACCATCCCAAATATCCCAGTGGCACAACTGATTGACCAAGATTCAAATACATGGAATTGAGAGATCATACACTCAATGTTCAACACCACCACAACCCATCAAATCACAAGTATACACTTACCCCAAAATCCAAAACCCGACACCATCATATGGCCTCACTCCAAAACAGGGCTATATAACGCAAAATCTGGTTATACTTTCCTCAGAAAACAAGCATCCAACAATCATCTCAATACCTCTCATACAACCAATTCAACTAGGAGACATGAATCAAATCTAACAATATCCATTCATCACACCACTCCACCAACAACCGTGAACTTCAAAGCCATATGGCAAATGAAATGTCCACCAAAAATCAGACTTTTCTTGTGGAAAGTCAGCATTGAAGGCCTACCAACCTTCACTTCACTTGCAAACATGTACGACTCAACCAGAAACGACATAACATATAGCTTTCTTTTGTCCAAATTCTCAAGCAGTATGGGGATTGATAATTCCATACTGCATCTATCAGCTCACCTTAAGAACAAACCAAAATTCAACTCCCAACCCAAATCATCATACCCAAAGCAACAAAATCCCACTGAAAATACAGGGTCTAACAACCACACCCAACAATTCGTTTTGCAATCTGAGAGGACTTACTCTAATATACTTTCTAGAGAATCAACTAGACAGTCAGACTCAATCTAGAGAAAAGTATATCAAAGAGTTTATATCTCTAACTCTTAATTCAATCTGCAATCAACAAATAGAAATCTGCGAGCCCGATTGAATATAAGAGAAGTAACTTGAATGGTACCAGAGACCAATGTTCAAGGATCAATCAATTTAAATCAACAACCAAAGGTTGGATTTCCAATTGATCGATTCAACGTGATATTTCAATTATGTAACAAAATATAATGCGGAAAAGAAATAACACACACACCGAAATTTTGTTAACGAGGAAAACTGCAAATGCAGAAAAACCCTGGGACCTAGTCCAGTTTGAACACCACATCGTATTAAGCCGCTACAGACACTAGATTACTACCAATGAACTTTAGACTGGACTGTAGTTGAACCCTAATCAATCTCACACTGATTCAAGGTACAGTTGTGTTCCTTACGTCTCTGATCCCAGCAAGATACTACGCACTTGATTTCCTTAGTTGATCTCACCCACAACCAAGAGTTGATATGACCCAAAGTCGAAGACTTGATAAACAAATCTGTTTCACACAGAAAAGTCTATTGGAATAGATAAATCTCTCTCCCATAGAAATACCTACTCCCTCTATCTTTTTTATTTGTCCTAATTTCTACTTTGGTCTGTCTCTTTTTATCTGTCCGCTCTATTTATATACATACTTTTCCCTTAAACTATCAAATATACCCTTTATTTTTGATAATCATAAAATCATTTTTTTTATATTAATTTAATTCAAAATCTTAAATATTATAACCATATATAAAGAAAAAATCTACTCAATATCTTTGTATTAATTGTCATTCATTTTTTTGAATAAAAACATTTATGGATAGTTATAAATTTCCTAATAAAACTTCTACTTATTCTTACATCTCGTTCTAATTATGGACTCCATAATAAAAACAATATAAGTTTGTTTTTATTTTCATAAAATATTTCCTAAAATAATAATATTATCCAATTTATAATATTTAATACTATTAGTTTTAGTTTTGGTAACAACATAACATTAAATAGGGCTAGTCAAGGGTTAGTCACGACATTTTATAGGATTTCCTTAATATCTTGACAAAGTCAATTAGGACTGTTAATTTGAGACGGAGGGAGTATAAGTTTTTGTTCCGTCTTTTGATAAATCAAGGTGAACAGGAACAATTGATAACCCATACTTATATGCCCGAAGAACAACCTAGTATTATCAATCACCTCACAATATATAATCTAAATCTTATGATGGCGAAACTAGACATTGTGGAATCACAAACGATGGAACGAAGGTGTTTGTGATTACTTTTTATCTTGCTTACCGAAGATCAAATCTCGAGAAAATATTAGAGAAGATAGTACTCAAACAATAGAATCGGGAAAGATCAAAACACGCAACTAAAAAGAAAATAGTTGGTTCTGGCTTCACAATCCCAATAAAGTCTTTGAAGTCGTTAACCTACAGGGTCTCGATAGAAACCTAAGTTTAAAGGAGAATCAACTCTAGTTGATGCAACTAGTAACACACAAGAGGTGTGGGGATTAGGTTTCCCAGTTGCTAGAGTTCTCCTTTATATAGTTTTCAAGTCAGGGTTTGCAATCCAAGTTACCTTGGTAACAAAGCATTCAATATTCACCGTTAGATGAAAAACCTAATTCAACCAAACTAATATCTTTCAACCGTTGGATCGAACTTAGCTTGTTACACACAGATGAAATGTACCCTCATTTAGGCTTACGTAACCGTACCCAAATGTGTACACCGTGTTGGCTCAACAATAGTTAACCGAAATAAGCCATATGATTACTCTCATATCAACCTTATTCATCTTAACCAGAACTAGTTCAAATGACTCGAATGAAACTAGTTAAAGAGTCATTTAATTGCTATATTCTCATACAAGTATACAAGAACACAATTGAAGCAAAATCGGCTTGATTCACTCGAATCAATTCATGAACATTATAGCCACAGTTTGCAAAGATTGCATTCCTTAATTTAAAAATGTTTAAGTTCATGTACACAAATGATTTTAGAAGGTAACCAACTCAAGTGTGTAAACGGTACGCATACTTAAGTAGCCGGACCGAGTTTGATTACGCCAGTACGCGTACGGGTGCACATACCAATTCACACTTCCAAACTCCAACAGAAATTCACGGACGTGAGATTTCCGTCAGTATGCGTACATTTCCCTGATATCCAACAACCGCCAGTACGTGTACGGGTATGCATACTTCAGGTTCCCGGTTTTGGACTTATACACAAATGTGAGAACACACTATGTTTATATCCAAACATAATTACTTGATTCTAAACTCTTTATTTCAATCATTGAAACTTTCTTAGAGGATGACAATATGCGTTTTCACACACTATTAGCATCAAATCAGAGTTTGCAATCTAAGTTACCTTTGTAACAAAGCATTCAATATTCACCGTTAGATGAAAACCTGATTAGATTCAAGCTAATATCTTTCAACCGTTAGATCGAAACTTAGCTTGTTACACACAAATGAAATGCAGTGTTAGAGCATAGCTCGGTTGAACCCACCAAGAGTTGGTATGTCAAGTTTGGTTGTCATATTTTAGTGATCCAAAACTCATTTTAAGAGTCGCTTGATTATGTACTAGAGTCAACTTCGTATATGTTATCTTGAAAGTATTAGGATATGAGACATTACAAGTATTGCGAAGACTTAAAGAAGTGAAGAAGTAAGGAGCTACAACGACAACATCATCCTTGCACTTGAGGTTAGTGATATTTGACTTGAATCAAGTTTCATTCCCTAACGTATCTTTGAAGTCGTGCATATTGAAAACAAACTTGAAGCATTAATGACACTCTAGTTAGACATAGTATTAAGGAATACAATACGAGGTTTATGGCTTAATCATTAAACTTTTTAGATAAGACATGACATAATCGTTTGAATGCTATTGTGATTATGTATGGGTATAAGGTGAAGATTTCATCCTAGGAAACAATGTTTTACATTTGTTTTAAGGAAGTAAATTCATTAAACTTGTTTTGTGAACCGAAAGAGAAATCGCCAGGCATTATTGGTATTGTTATTCATTGCATATCTTTTGAACTACCAATATGTGTGATTAGTATAACTGCTCATGACTTGTTTATGTTCTTGGTAAAACTATTCATAAAGGCCTGAATTTTGTATTGGTATGACTTTTATTAGTGAAACCGATCTTAAGTAATCACCTGAGATGGTATGATCGATTTTGTGATTTTTGTATGACTGAATCTGGGAAAAGGGGAACCGATCCTAGTAAGAGGTGCAACACATCACAAAGGGAAATCGATCCTTGTATGAGGTGCAGCAAGTTTTTAGCAGAAAGGGAAACCGATCTTAGTACCTAGTCAACCGAATTTTTGGAAAGCTAGTGTGACTATGCACAGTAGTCACATAGAGGTAGAACCGAAACTTGTTTTGGTAGAACCGTGAAACCCATGATTTGTGATTGAGTGTTCTTGATCAATCACATAGTTCTTGAAAGTCAGATGAACCAATTCTAAACTTGTTTGGAAGTGTGGCAAATCGGTTTCAAGGTTATAAGTATGAAATAGGACTTACAAAGTAAGGATGTCCACATACTTTGAACATGTGCAGTAACGCTAATCTTTAATTGTTCAAAGTTATTCCTTAATAGCCAAAGGAAGAAAATCCCGGATCGAATAAAATAAATTGAGAATCTTTTATTTAAGGTTTTTAATTTTATTTTAGGAAAATAAAAATTAGTAACGTGTATTTATTAGTTGGAGATTTTCCAAGAGACTTTCGATCATTATTTGGACAAAATATTTCCAGGAATTATGGAAACTGAATCTGGAATATATTGCATATCTTGAGAATATTTTTGGTTTTGGAAATTCCTTGGTGTCCGAACTTCCTTGGTCTATAAATATGAAAGTTTGCATTTCAAGCAAACTCGTACAACAAGAACTATCTCAGTTGTGTTTTTACTGGTGAAGTCACCTATTCGGAGAGGAGAGTGACCTAATTAGGCGAAATCTCTTACGACCGCTCGGTTTAAAGTCTTCTTTGGGATTGAGAAGCTCTGTTAGTATCGTTGGTGGGAAACTAGATAATTGCGGTTTATATTTTGTTTTCGATTGATTTGATTGACTAACGGTGGTTGAACTTTGATTGCACCTAGTTTGTTTATTCTTGAGAATCTTATCTTCTGATATAAGATTCACCCAAACTAGATCGAAGTTTCGACGGGGATCTTTAGACTGTTTGTAGTTCTATTCCAAACCCTAGTAATCCTTCTAAAAACACAAGAAATAAATTCTCATAAGAAGTTTCCTAGACATTGGGACCTCTAAAGAATTCTTTATCGTCCCCGAACTCCTTGTCGTAAACAGCCATAGGTACATAGGGTTCGTGAAGATAGAAGTCAATTCCAACAAACCTTCTAGGCTGACGATGTCGAACCAGGACCTTCTGAATTTCAAGAGTTCTCATAACAATATACTTTATTTGCTGAATCTCCTACCTTGTTTCCTTCAAGAACACTAGAAAACTTCTGAGAATTTGAAGGAACAACTCTTGGTTTCCTCACATTCCTTCTTTTTCTTTTCAAAGTTGGAGGTAACAAAGATTTCTCTTTTTCCTTCATGATTGATGGCTTAATAATCATATTAACATCTTTTCCATCAGAAGACATGATGCTTGGAGTATCCATAAGTATATGGGTTTGTAAGAGGAAATCACAATTTAAACTCAACAAACAGTCTTAAGATAAAAAGAGTTTCAGATAAGGAAAAGGAATGTAAGGTTACGGAACCTTTAACCACACAGGTTCACGCATGCACGATTCACAACCCTAAAGAGAGTAGAATTATCGAGAATATCCCTATTTTAATGATTAAACAGGGAAGTCCCTTCCAATATCAATAAGATATGAAAGAATTCCAAATTTGGAAAACACAACAAGGCTAAGAAAAAAAAATAAATCATTTTATTCTTAAAGCCTGAGGTGTGCATAATCTTGTCTTTTTTGATCAGGCACATGAGACAAGATGCACCAAAACAACACAATCAAGTTGTGCTATGGTGAACAATAATTTGTCCACCATAACCTTTTTCAAAGGAATTCATAGAACCATGTCTATCAAAATGTTTAGAACATACTCTTTTTTCTAGTGGTCATGTCTTATCTTTGGAAACTAACTTCTTAGAAGAAGATAAAATCTTACATACCTCAGCGGTTTTTTGAACAAGTTTGAGCTTGTTTGCTAGTCGATTCGCTCTTCGTTGAAGTTTGTTGACATAACTCATGTTGTGTTTGTACTTGAAACACTTTGAAAGTTCATGACCTTTGAGTGAACAATGAGAGCATGTCAACGGATAAGATGATTCAGACGCCGAAGATGTGCAAGATGCTAGACACAAAGTGGAACCTGAAAAATCAGACAGAGAGTTTCCAACAGAAAGGTCAATTTTTTCTTCCAGATTGGTTGAGTCTTCTTCTGGAAGAATATCAAGATTGATGTATGTATTGCTACAATTATAAAAATTAATGTCTTCACACAGAAGTGCAACACTTGATTTTTCGTCTTCATTGGAATCATAGTGATCAGACATTTCATCAAGAGTTGAAGCAAGACCTTTGTACCCAGTGTATTTTCTACGGTTCGGACACTCATTTTCAAAATGACCAAAACCTTTACACTTAAGTCACTGTGGCATATCCCCCTCATCAGCACCATCAACATCTCTATTTTTAGGAGGAACGCAATTGTGAGGTTTAACTGATGATCTGGGTTCGTCTTTGGAGAACCTCTTACTTCTCTTTAATAGAAGATCTCTAAACTGTCTTATGATCAAAGCAGAGACTGGCTTGTCAAGATCTTCATCTGATGAATCAGCCTCAGAAAGATCATCCTTAGAGATGCAGACACTTTTACTTTTGTCAAGTAATTAAGTGTTCTTTTGTATGTATGCTCATGATCAAAGATCTTTAGCTTTCCAACCAACGTATTTCTCGAGAGAGCATCAAGATTATTTCCCTCAACAATGACATGCTTCTTAGAATCGTATCTGGATGGCAGTGATCTGAGAATTTTCATCACAATGTCCTTTTCAGAAATATTCTTACCCAATGCAAAAGATGCATTAACAATTTCAAACACTTTGTGATGAAACTTATCAAATGAATCTTCATCTTCCATACGAAGGTTTTCCCAATCAGAATTTAGGTCTTGAAGCCGGGCTTCCTTTTCAATGGTATTCCCTCCAAATATGGTTTCTAAGATATCCCAAGCATCTTTAGACCGAGTGCACATAGTCACATGGTGCTGAAGATCTGGGTAGTGGCAGGTATGATGGAATTCAAACCGTCGGAATTTTGCTTTGCAGCACACTACACCAAATTCTGGGATTAGTAACAAAACTGAGTCGTTACTAAAACGGGTTGTAACGGTTCTTGCCTGTTTCAAAAAGGGGTGTTACATTTTTTATGTAACGGCAAAAGGGGCCGTTACGAATTTTGGGTTGTAACGGCGTTTGTAACAGGCAAGAGCCGTTATTACGTGGCGAGTCATAATAGGCAAGAGCCGTTACGAAATATTTGTAACTTGACAGTCATAACATCTGTGACCCGTTACGAACTTTTTTGTAACAACAAAAAAATTACTGCTAATCAACATTGACCTGGTTAAAATTAGTCAATACGACCAAAATACGCCGAAATTCCAATAACCAGCCTACCCTTTTCATTACATCACATTCATTCAATTCAAATAACTTTCAATCAAAGAAGAACATCCAATTCATATAACTTTCAATCAAAGAAGATCATTCAATTCATATAACTTTCAATCAAAGAAGAACATAAATTCTTGAAGTACCAAAATTCTTATAAGTATCAAATTCTAAGTTAAAAAACTTGCTGAGTTCATAGAAACTTCCTACATTGTAACTTACAAAACTTAAAACATTGAAAAGCAACAATCATATGCCAATGAGTTCATAGATAGTTCATAAGCCAAGGCTATCCCACCAAACCTGCAATCAAGATATGTGAATTAGATGAGGCAAAGCAAAGGCTATCAGTACTTACCAAGAACCACATAACATCAATGAAAAGTAAACATGTTAGTAGTGTCAATCCATGCCCACAAGAGTATATAGTAAAGTATGATGTAATCATAAAGGACTTACGTGTCACCATCGATCCCAACTTTATCCCAAACGTCAGATTAGTGTTATGCTTCACTCCATTGATGTTGTAATTCCATGACCCACTAATGGGAACCTGAAAATACAAAGCACCAATTAGCCTCTATTTCATCATATACAAAAACACCACAAGGAAAACATCTACCATACAAGTTAGTTCAAGATACTTTGCAACCCACCTATCAAACTAAAAATACAATCTCAATATATAACAGGCATCGGAAATTCTATAAAAATCTAAAGAGCATGTGCAAAAGATTATTAGCATGTTAAAGATAAATGACATTCGACCAGGAAGAAACATCTCATTCAACTTGGCAGTAGTCTGTGGCTTGACAATCCATTGATACACTGACTGCACAACCAGGAAATCAATGTCAGAAACCAAATAAACACAAATCCTTCCCATCCTAAGCTACCATAAATAAAAAGTTCATCACATTCTATGCAGGACAAACACACCTTTGTAGTCGCGGTACAACAAGTCACAACATGCTCTTCCTTCGCAACTTTGCTGGACACCACGAATAACAAACTCAGTAAAATACCCCACCCGATAAAAGCAAGCACTACATTACCCAACACACACAAAATAAAATAATTACAGAAAAGCATCAAAGTAATCCACTAGCATTATTCTCTAGCTAATACGCGACTAGCACAACAATACAGAGATTGAACAAACCAGCATGACTCTGCAGTCAAAATTAAAAGTTAAACTAACAAAACAAAGTAACTAAACTTCATTCATAATATGTTACCACATTGTTCCAGATCATCCATTTTGCTGCTAGATTAGGAGTTCAGCTCAACCCATTATTTTTGCGGATCAACAAACCCCATTTTTCACTCACAATATCACCAAATTAGCCACTAGAACCTATGAATGCTGGATAAATGTAATAAACGGTGATCATCTTATAAAAAAAACATACAATTTGACACATACTTTGTTTACCGAGTTTCTCATCCACATCTACCGCGATTTGTTTCAGAAGGATGATTTAGTAATTTCTCTTCATATTGATCATTCTCAGCTGCATAGTCATGCTAGAGAAGATACAGAAATTAGAGAGATATAAACGCCAATCAATCAAACAACTAAAATCAGCAGGCATTTCATAAGCTGCAGACAACAATTCATGCAACACTTACCAGGTCAACTAATTTAACAAATGCTTTGTTGTACTTTGCCTTAATTTCTTCTGCCAATACCTACAACAAACGCAACCTTGAGCCGAATCCAACAAAAAATTCAAGCACCTAGGATCAACATCAAACAACTTAAAACCTAAGGGAAAGAAATATGGACTTTTAAGGCATTATAAAGTTTACAGTAAAGTAGGAAAAGTAAGTGTGGATTCAACTACACTGGACACCTTTATCCATGGTTTTCCTAACCTACTGTGTAAGACGTGTTATTATTCTCAAAAACTAAGTTATAGACACAAAAGGTTCACAACTTTAACAAAGTTTATGCAGCTTCCCGTCAATTAACTTTACTGCCTGAAAGATCGTAGTACTTGAGTTCATCATTTTCATTCTCTAAGACTAAGTTGTTTGGTTTTGTTAATCCAATAGATTCAAAGAATATTCAAATATTCCTACCAATGAGATGAACACAAATTTTTTGTCCCAAATTTGGTAAATACAGTTAAACCCCAAAAGAAACTTGCAAAGAATTCCCTAAAAAAAGAAACTAATTGTACTTTACCTTAGCAAATCCTTCAGCAATACCATTCTGAGTACCAAAAAATATAGTGAGCTTAGTTTTACCAAATTGTTTCTTCTCTGAATTCTTAGCTCAAGAATCAGCCAAAAACATCACAAATTTGTATCATTCTCAGCTTCATGACATTCTTAATTTCTAAGTCCATCAAAGTTCAACCCAACAACGACTTCACCTCATTGTTTACTCCAGAGCCCTCATCTGATAGGAGAATGAAATTCAATCATTTATCAAACATAATCACAGAATCAAGTACAACTGACAGAAAATGAAGCAGTAACCAAACCGAGAAGATAAACAATTTGATAGAAAATCAAAACAAAATCATAAACAAAAACACCAACACTTGCTTCTACAAAATCATCATAAAAAACCCAAAATCTATAAAACCAAAAAGCACACATATTATGTATGATGGTTAAATCATTAGGGTTTTCAAGCTAGAATTGATTCATTGACAGGAATCAAATAAACAAAAACCCCTAAATGAAAACCCTAGATCACTACATAATCTCAAAAACCCATAAATCACTGACATAGATACAATCGAATCCGAACCATACACAGAGATAATACTCTTTATAAAGAAACCAAAATAAAGAATGAGATCTAGAAAATCAAAGGAAAAAAACCTTGTTGGATAAGATAGAACAAGGTAGGCTAATCGATTTTAAAAAATTCAGTATTAGCAGAACAACCATCTCATAAGATTCTCGACATGCTTCTTATAGTAATCAATCACCCTTACCAACATCTTTCAATCTTCTTAAGAAATCTATACAACAACAATCACCCTTAAAAGCATATTAATTAGGTTATGAAGTTCTTAAAGTAGAAAAAAAAAAGGTGGAAGATGTGTATAGAAAATCAGAATTGAAGGAAGTTCCTCCCGGTTTTGGGTAGAGATATTGAGAGAAAGCAACAGAGAGGAAGAGGTTGAGAGTCTTGAGACAATGCGGCAGAATGATAGGATAGAAAAGAAATAAAAAATGAAGGGAATATTATCTAGGGTTTTATGTTTGAAAGTGCATCTCGAGAAACATATGAAGGGTATATACGGTGTAGATGGATGGTTAGAAATGTGGGCCCCAAAAAGAACTCAGGTGTTACGACCCAGGTGTGACCAAGCGTGTGGCTGGCATGCCTAAAAAAATATACGTAACAGCTCTCCCTTGTTTCGAATTTTTTGAAAATTCGAATCGGCCCGTAGCTGTTACAACCGTTTCGTAATGGGCAGTTGTAACGGGAATTTTGTAACGGCCACAAATCCGTTACAAATTGTTGTTACTAATACGGGAATTTGGTGTAGTGGCAAGTATCTCAGCAGCGTCATATGCACCAATATCCTTTGGAACGGTCGCATCTCCTACTGCCACAAAGGGAGCATCATAGCCATTAACTACATAAACCCATGATTGAAAATCACGCGTTTGAAGAAAGGCACGCATATCAATTTTTCACCATAAGTAATTTGAGCCATCGAAGATTGGTGGTACATTAATTTATAGAGATAGCACTTCTGTCCATATCAGATTGCTACAAACACAGACTTATGAGGTCTTTAATGTGTTTGCCTGCTCTGATACCAATTGAAAATGCGGGGGTCTAACAACCACACCCAACAATTCGTTTGACAATCGGCAGGGACTTACTCTAATATACTTTCTTGGGAATCAACTAGACGGTCGGAATCAATCTATAGAAAAGTACGTATATCAAAGAGTTTATATCTCTAACTCTTAATTCAATCTACAATCAACAAATAGAAATCTGCGAGCCCGATTGAATGTAAGAGAAGTAACTTGAACGGTACCAAATACCAATGTTCAAGGATCAATCAATTTCAATCAACAACCAAAGGTTGGATTTCCAATTAATCGATTCAACGCACAACCTTTGATATTTCAATTATATAACAAAATATAATTCGAAAAAGAAATAACACGGACACCAGAATTTTGCTAACGAGGAAAAACGCAAATACAGAAAAACCCCGGGACCTAGTCCAGTTTGAACACCACATTGTATTAAGCCGTTACGAGACACTAGCCTACTACCAATGAACTTCGGGCTAGACAGTAGTTGAACCCTAATCAATCTCACACTGATTCAAGGTACAGTTGCGTTCCTTACGCCTCTGATCCCTGCAGGATACTACGCACTTGATTCCCTTAGCTTATCCTACCCACAACCAAGAGTTGCTACGACCCAAAGTTGAAGACTTGATAAACAAATTTTGTCTCACACATAAAAGTCTATTGGAATAGATAAATCTGTCTCCCACAGAAATACCTATGAGTTTTTGTTCCGTACTTTGATAAATCAAGGTGAACATGAACCAATTTATAACCCGAACTTATATTCCCGAAGAACAACCTAGTATTATCAATCACCTCACAATAATCTGAATCGTATGATGGCGAAACTAGATATTATGGAATCACAAACGATGAAACGAAGGTGTTTGTGATTACTTTTTATCTTGCCTATCGGAGATTAAATTTCGAGCAAATCTTAGAGAAGATAGTACTCAAACGATAGAATCGCGCAAGATCATAAAACGCAACTACAAAGAAAATAGTTGGGTCTGGCTTCACAATCCCAATGAATTATTTGAAGTCGTTAACCTACAGAGTCTCGATATAAACCAAAGGTTAAATGAGAATCGACTCTAACTGATGCAACTAGTAACACACATGAGGTGTGGGGATTAGGTTTCCAAGTTGCTAGAGTTCTCCTTTATATAGTTTTCAAATCAGGGTTTGCAATCCAAGTTACCTTGGTAACAAACCATTCAATATCCACAGTTATATGAAAAACTTGATTCAACCAAGCTAATATCTTTCAACCGTTAGATCGAACATAGCTTGTTACACACAAATGAATTGTACCCTCATTTAGGTTTACGTAACCGTACCCAAACGTGTACACCATGTTGGCTCAACAATAGTTAACCGAAGTTAGCCATATGATTACTCTCATATCAAACTTATTCATCTTAACCACAACTAGTTCAAATGACTCAAATGAAACTAGTTAAAAAGTCGTTCAATTGTTATATTCTCATAGAAGTATACAAGAACACAATTGAAGCAAAAGCGGTTTGATTCACTCGAATCAATTCATAAACATTATAGCCACGGTTTGCAAAGATTGCATTCCTTAATTTATAAATGTTTAAGTTCATGTACACAAACGATGTTAGAAAGTAACCAACTCAAGTATGCAAACGTGTACGCATACTTAAGTAGGCGAACCTAGTTCGGTTACGCCGGTACGCGTACGGGTGCCATACCAATTCACACTTCCAAACTCCAGCAGAAATTCACGGACGTGAGACTTTCGCCAGTATGATATACGGGTTCGCATACTTGCCCAGATATCTAACAACCACGATGCAGCACGGGTACGCATACTTCAGTTCGGTTTTGGACTTATACACAAATGTGAGAACACAATATGTTTATATCCAAACATGGTAACTTGATTTTAAACTCTTTATTTCAATCATTGAAACTTTCTTAGAGTATTCCAATAGCCGTTTTCACACTATTAGCATCAAAGCAATTTTCAAGATATTGAAATAATCATAATGAAACATTCCAAGTCTACCCCAAATGATTGTATCACACAAAGCACGTAAGATGTTAGTCGGAAATTTTCACATGATCATATTCTGACTTTCGTTAAGAATATAAGATGAACTTGGTCAAAGCGAAAGCTTGCCAACACATATTTCGAGAAATATGTAAGCGAGATAAACTCAACTCGAAATCTCAAATCTGTATAATCGAAAAATATATCGTAATACGACTTATGTCTCAATATAGGAGATATAGTAGAAATAGACTTTCCAAGTGATAGATGAGCTTCAGTCTCCACATACCTTTTGTTGATGAAGTTCCACAAACTCCCCTTAGTAGTTCTTCATCGTCAAATGATGAACGACGTGAAGTCTAATGCTTAACTACACAATCTATGTCCTAGTCCGAGACATATATAAATAGGCTAGAAATCAAGAATTATAGTTTTGATCACTAATATTGACAAACATGATTGAGATAACAGACTTGTAGGTGGAGAAAAAACACAAAAATACTCTGAGGATCGGGAGATTTTTTGAGTTAACTCAATAGAAAAATTGGTTTTCTAATTTACATTTCTTCTCTTTTCTTTTCATGATTTGATCTTCATTTCTCTATTATTTGTCTTTTTAAATTACTCTGAATGCATATTGAAGTTTTTTGAATCATTGGATATTGTGGAATCACCCCATGAACATGAATTTTTCTACATTTTAGCTTCACTTAAAACCTTTGGATATTGTAGAATCATCCTCTGGTTTCTTTTTAGTTTTTGATTTGATTTTACTCTCATTCTTTGGCTTATTGATGTCTTTTAATGATGAGGTAACTTTATTCTTTGTGCAGGTTCCTTCATCGTAACCATTTGTAGGTATCTAGTGGTGGAGTTTCAGGAATGACAATATCTAAATCAAACACAGTGGTGTGGAAAGCAGTGGTGCCAATCATCCTCATTGTGATTATTCATATCAGTAGTTAGGATCATCCCATGTCCTTCCCAAAAATAGTAGATCAAAAGCATATCATACATATTCTATCACAAGTAGATTCAAATCCCGGCACCATCATGATTGTTTAGGAAATCAACTAAGTCAATACCGATTCACTGGAATTCAAAATTTTCAATTCCCTCCTATAATCAAGCAGTCAAATTTCCGAAGTTTACTCTATGGTGACTTTTGTCACACAATTCTCGGCAATTTCACCCACAAAATGCTACACAAGAGAGCCAGGATGTACATGAAAGATATTATCTTTATTAAAGGGAAACCTAGTCAAGCAATAAATGCAGATAATTATCTTAACAAAGTTAGTTGCAAAGATCACCCCAATATCCACAACTAGCTGCATTTTAAGAATATATTCCAATATTCTTGGGATTCGAATGTCAGATCAACAATCTCTCGTAAGTATAAATACACACATACTTTGGGAAGATACATTATCAAAAATCGTCAAACCCTTCATCTAAGAAAGACATATAGAAGAAACTTGAGAAACCCTAAAATGGCTTTAAGCTCAAACAGTCGAGCAAATCGAATCAATCTGCTTTCAAGACAACTGAGAAACGCAGCTTTGGAGGTACCATATGAAAGAAGAAGGGTTGTTGGAACTACACAAGTTATTGATGCGGCTGAGGAATGGTCCACCGCCATTCTAGGAAAATTGATGCATAAAGACAAGATACCTATGAGGACCATTAAGGAAGGCATCAATTCATTATGGAGGCAATACAGAAACAAGGAAATCAGAGTCATGGGCCACAACCTCATGTTGGTAAAGGTTGAATAATGAAGAGGAACAAAATGCAGTCATTCAAAATGGTCCCTGGATCGTGGGAGAAGCATTTTTTGCAGTCAAGAAATTTGTAGCTGGCACCTCTGCAAAGGATTACAAGTTCACGCACCAAATCTTCACTGTGCAATTCAAATATCTAAAATTGGAGCACCTTAACCAGATCGTCATAGATGAAGCAATAGGTTTTATGGGTACAAAAATCTCGACTATCCCTAAAAATTGTCGACCAAGATATGCCAATACTGTGAAGGCTAGGATAGAAATCGAGCTAAAAAAGCCATTACATCGTGGAGGATGGTGGAAACTGCTAATGGAGGAGAAGAATGGATTAGGTATCATTGGGATCTTCAACCAAAGAAAATTTGTGACAAGTGTTTTGTTATTGATCACCAAGACAGCTCGTGCCTGAATACTTCTTGGTTGTTATATCTCGACAGTCTCACTTCAGCTGAATAAGAAGAAATACTAAACAATGAAGCTGATGTAGCTGAATGTGTTAATGATGAAAGAGGCATGTCTAATCCTATAGAAGAGATGATGAAAGATGATGCTGAAGCTGAAGAACTTAGACAGTAAAAAAGAATTAGAAACTCAATTCTCAACCAAGAACCTTACATGAACCCGCACAACATCCATGCCCTACCCCCAAACACTGCAGCCATTAGCACATCTACTGATATGAACACATCTGGAGGAATGGTTAATAATGATACAAAAACTATGCGAGCTGAACCTACAAATGGACATGAAGGCATTGTGCAGGTAATCTCTTATTTTCTAGCTTTCAATCTAAATTGCTGCTTAAATTTTAATTATTCACATTGTTTTGTAGCTCATATAGATTACACTCATTCTAATTTCTTCCGTAATAAGTTTGCCCCTAGTGTGCATATAGATAAACTAAGGATGAAAATAGTTGCCTGGAATTGTAATGGTTTTGCTAAGAAGAATGCTAGGAATTACATGCTTGATCTCAACAAAATGTTACACCCTGACATTCACTACACCATATCCTGCATTTTGCAACATATCAATTTCGGGGGTGTGCAACGGATATTGACGTTGCACCCTTGCGCAACGTCAATATCCGTTGCACACCCAAAAATACGTTGAGCAAAATAACTAATATCGGTTTATTAAATGAAATTAATAGAGCAACGTTTTTGAAACGTGTAAAAACGTTGTACATCAATGGCATTTATGTAATATCAAATATTTCCATGGTCCTTTAGTAGTCTTATCTTTTTAATCTCAGATATTATTATTATTTTCTTTTTCACAAATATCCATCCTCTTCTTTTACTCTCTCTCTCTCTTATTTGTAGAGAGTTTCTCTTACGAAGAAAAAACCTGTCTCTTGAGAAAAAACCCAGATCAAACTCAATTCTTCTCTCAGAATCAAAACCCGGAGATCTCTTTAGTTTTACTGACCAGATCAAAACCTTTCACTCAGCAATCGAAACCCAGAAAATCTCGATATGCTCTCTAAAAATCTTAAAAAATTCCTAAACCTAGAAAATAGTTTTGTTCCTGAAATCCAAAATCAATTCATCTAATAATTGATTGCTTTGTTGATTATCATGAGGTATAAACCATTATCTCGCTACTCTTGTTTTTTAATTTTGATTTTGTTGGTTATAGTTTGATCTATTGTTTGACCTAACTCTGTGAAGTTGGAAACTTACTGCATGTAGAGGTTTTGGTGTTTTTTTTTTACATTATGTAATTTTAAAGCATGGGGTGTATTTAGATTTCAGTTTAGTGTGTTTAATTGAAGTTGATTTGGTGTTTTGAAGTAAGGGGTTTTACTTTCAATTTTTGCTGTATAGATATTTTTTTTTTTTTTTTTTTTTATGTAAAGTTTTGAGGCGTGGGTGTGTTTTGCTTTCAATTTAATGGTTTGTTGATGTTGGTTTTATGTAAATTCTCATATAAAATAGAATGGATTACATACAAAGTTGGGTTTATGACTTTGAGGTGGATTTTGAGTCATCTGTTGTTGTTTTAAGAGTTCATTGATATGAAAGGAGAAGTTTTAGGAGTTGTTGTAGTTATCATTGTTGTCTATGTTGTCTTCAAGATGAAAAATTCTAAAGTATGGTTTGTATTTTGATGCGGGTTTTGTCTTGTACAATTGCGGTTTTAAGGACTTGAACGGGGGGGGGGGGGGGGGTGGGGGGTGGGTGGGGGGGTTAAAGGACTTCTCAAGGTTGGGGTTTATCTTATAGTTCTTTTGTTTCAAAATTCTGCAAATGGGTTTGAAATCCGGTATTTTTCTTATGTTAATCCCTACAATTGAAACATTGAAGGATTTGATTTGTTTTCTGTTACATAAGTTTTGATTTTCAGTGTGGCTTGAGCTTGAAATGGATATGATGATCTTATCTGGCATATAACTTGCTCGACTAAATGCTTCAAAGAATTTTCTTCCTTAAATCAAATCTATTTTCATCGGAAGTAAACTGATTTCTTTCAATGGGTAATCTCTGAACTTTTCAGTTTTCACCAAACTGGTACTTGTGAGGCTCATAATCTAATCCATTTTACTTATGATTGTTGGTTTAAACCATCCATGCCCCTTGTTGTTTTCTGCACCATAGGAAACTTGTTTTCAAACCCTACATTTTGTGTGTTTGTTCTCTGTGTACTGAATGGTAAATGATTTCAAGTGTTAATAAATGGCTTATCGAGAATAAGAATGATTTGCGGCAATTCAAGTACTATTTTTCATCTTGAATTAGGAGTTGTACTTTTCTTCTTAAACTAATTCTCTAACTGTGTTAAAATGATTAAATGGGTTTTGTATTTCAAACTCCTCTGATAGCTTACATCTGAGATCCTTCAAAATCATTTTATAGATTTTCTTTATTTCACTTTTCTGGCTACATTAAAAATTAAATTTTCCAACTATAGTTTGCCTTTATCTTGCGACATTAACTTGGATCTTTTCAAGCCATTTATAAGCAGCCTATCTCGAAATGTGTACAAACAAAAATGTGAAATCAAATGCTTTAAGTAATTTTTTTTTATGTTACACTTGCCTCTTATCAAATGGCCAGCTCTATCGAAACTCATAACAGTATTCAGTTGTCTACACCCACTTGAGTGATTGACATTTACTATGGAATGGATACTTACGCTTGGTGATCTTTGGGGATATTTTTATTCAACTCAGTACTTGTTTTATTTATTATTGTGGATGTTTTCCTTGGCAACTGGCCATATGGAAATTATAAGAGCTTGACAATTGGCCATGGAAATTATTACAGTTTGGCAATTGGCCATGAAAATTTATAAGGGTTTGGAAATTTAGAAGAGTATGGTAATTGTCCATCAAAACAAGAGTTTGGCAACTGGCCATTAAAGATTTGGAGGGTCTGGAAATTGGCCATTGAAATTAGAATAGTTTGGCAACTGTCCATAAATTAGATAATGAAAAAGACTAGTTCAATTTGGCAACTGGCCATGAAAGGCTTGCATTTCTTTACAAATATTCTCGCTATTGTTCTTGTTTTTTATTACGTTTTCCACTGGCACTTTTTCTTTCGCCAATAAATCCTATTGGGCATTGCTCACCCTTTTCCCTTCTTTTCCTCCGCAAGTGTATGAGAGGATCTTGCGGTAGTAAGATGGGAAGAGCGTATGCATGTGCCTTAAAAGCATAGAAAGTTAGTTTTTTTTTTTTTAATGTATATCACATGGATGGATCTGGGGTGGTTCTCATATCGGCATTTCGACCCATTTCAAGGTTGGGGTTTATCTTATAGTTCTTTTGTTTCAAAATTCTGCAAATGGGTTTGAAATCCGGTATTTTTCTTATGTTAATCCCTACAATTGAAACATTGAAGGATTTGATTTGTTTTCTGTTACATAAGTTTTGATTTTCAGTGTGGCTTGAGCTTGAAATGGATATGATGATCTTCTCTGGCATATAACTTGCTCGACTAAATGCTTCAAAGAATTTTCTTCCTTAAATCAAATCTATTTTCATCGGAAGTAAACTGATTTCTTTCAATGGGTAATCTCTGAACTTTTCAGTTTTCACCAAACTGGTACTTGTGAGGCTCATAATCTAATCCATTTTACTTATGATTGTTGGTTTAAACCATCCATGCCCCTTGTTGTTTTCTGCACCATAGGAAACTTGTTTTCAAACCCTACATTTTGTGTGTTTGTTCTCGTGTACTTGAATGGTAAATGATTTCAAGTGTTAATAAATGGCTTATCGAGAATAAGAATGATTTGCGGCAATTCAAGTACTATTTTTCATCTTGAATTAGAGTTGTACTTTTCTTCTTAAACTAATTCTCTAATCGTGTTAAAATGATTAAATGGGTTTTGTATTTCAAACTCCTCGATAGCTTACATCCGAGATCCTTCAAAATCATTTTATAGATTTTCTTTATTTCACTTTTTCTCAGCTACATTAAAAATTAAATTTTCCAACTATAGTTTGCCTTTATCTTGCGACATTAACTTGGATCTTTTCAAGCCATTTATAAGCAGCCTATCTCGAAAATGTGTACAAACAAAAATGTGAAATCAAATGCTTTAAGTAATTTTTTTTTATGTTACACTTGCCTCTTATCAAATGGCCAGCTCTATCGAAACTCATAATAAAGATTCAGCTTGTCTACACCCACTTGAGTGATTGACATTTACTATGGAATGGATACTTACGCTTGGTGATCTTTGGGGATATTTTTATTCAACTCAAGACTTGTTTTATTTATTATTGTGGATGTTTTCCTTGGCAATCGTCGTATGGAAATTATAAGAGCTTGACAATTGGCCATGGAAATTATTACAGTTTGGCAATTGGCCATGAAAATTTATAAGGGTTTGGAAATTTAGAAGAGTATGGTAATTGTCCATCAAAACAAGAGTTTGGCAACTGGCCATTAAAGATTTGGAGGGTCTGGAAATTGGCCATTGAAATTAGAATAGTTTGGCAACTGTCCATAAATTAGATAATGAAAAAGACTAGTTCAATTTGGCAACTGGCCATGAAAGGCTTGCATTTCTTTACAAATATTCTCGCTATTGTTCTTGTTTTTTATTACGTTTTCCACTGGCACTTTTTCTTTCGCCAATAAATCCTATTGGGCATTGCTCACCCTTTTCCCTTCTTTTCCTCCGCAGTGTATGAGAGGATCTTGCAGTAGTAAGATGGGAAGAGCGTATGCAGGCCTTAAAAGCATAGAAAGTTAGTTTTTTTTTTTTAATGTATATCACATGGATGGATCTGGGGTGGTTCTCATATCGGCATTTCGACCCATTTCAAGGTTGGGGTTTATCTTATAGTTCTTTTGTTTCAAAATTCTGCAAATGGGTTTGAAATCCGGTATTTTTCTTATGTTAATCCCTACAATTGAAACATTGAAGGATTTGATTTGTTTTCTGTTACATAAGTTTTGATTTTCAGTGTGGCTTGAGCTTGAAATGGATATGATGATCTTATCTGGCATATAACTTGCTCGACTAAATGCTTCAAAGAATTTTCTTCCTTAAATCAAATCTATTTTCATCTAAGTAAACCGATTTCTTTCAATGGGTAATCTCTGAACTTTTCAGTTTTCACCAAACTGGTACTTGTGAGGCTCATAATCTAATCCATTTTACTTATGATTGTTGGTTTAAACCATCCATGCCCCTTGTTGTTTTCTGCACCATAGGAAACTTGTTTTCAAACCCTACATTTTGTGTGTTTGTTCTCTGTGTACTGAATGGTAAATGATTTCAAGTGTTAATAAATGGCTTATCGAGAATAAGAATGATTTGCGGCAATTCAAGTACTATTTTTCATCTTGAATTAGGAGTTGTACTTTTCTTCTTAAACTAATTCTCTAACTGTGTTAAAATGATTAAATGGGTTTTGTATTTCAAACTCCTCTGATAGCTTACATCTGAGATCCTTCAAAATCATTTTATAGATTTTCTTTATTTCACTTTTCTGGCTACATTAAAAATTAAATTTTCCAACTATAGTTTGCCTTTATCTTGCGACATTAACTTGGATCTTTTCAAGCCATTTATAAGCAGCCTATCTCGAAATGTGTACAAACAAAAATGTGAAATCAAATGCTTTAAGTAATTTTTTTTTATGTTACACTTGCCTCTTATCAAATGGCCAGCTCTATCGAAACTCATAACAGTATTCAGTTGTCTACACCCACTTGAGTGATTGACATTTACTATGGAATGGATACTTACGCTTGGTGATCTTTGGGGATATTTTTATTCAACTCAGTACTTGTTTTATTTATTATTGTGGATGTTTTCCTTGGCAACTGGCCGTATGGAAATTATAAGAGCTTGACAATTGGCCATGGAAATTATTACAGTTTGGCAATTGGCCATGAAAATTTATAAGGGTTTGGAAATTTAGAAGAGTATGGTAATTGTCCATCAAAACAAGAGTTTGGCAACTGGCCATTAAAGATTTGGAGGGTCTGGAAATTGGCCATTGAAAGTAGAATAGTTTGGCAACTGTCCATAAATTAGATAATGAAAAAGACTAGTTCAATTTGGCAACTGGCCATGAAAGGCTTGCATTTCTTTACAAATATTCTCGCTATTGTTCTTGTTTTTTATTACGTTTTCCATCGCACTTTTTCTTTCGCCAATAAATCCTATTGGGCATTGCTCACCCTTTTCCCTTCTTTTCCTCCATGGAGTGTATGAGAGGATCTTGCAGTAGTAAGATGGGAAGAGCGTATGCAGGCCTTAAAAGCATAGAAAGTTAGTTTTTTTTTTTTAATGTATATCACATGGATGGATCTGGGGTGGTTCTCATATCGGCATTTCGACCCATTTCTTTTTATCAATTTTTATTGTGTACATAAAAGATAAATGCTAAGGTTTGATTTTTGAGTATAGTAGACTGCATATTGAATTCGGGTCTAGACATATATATTATTGTTTGTATAAACTCCAACGTATGTATTTCTTTGTGTTCAACTGTTAGGTGGTAGTAGGTCCTGTTTGTATAATACTTTTTCTTATATACTGTTTGGTAGTAGGTCTTGACTAGAGGGATCAGGTCAGAGGAAAAAGGAGAAGATCTAACATACATCTTTTTGGGGTATATTAACTAAGGAAGATTGCTTAATACAATGGTGAATCCTATATACTTCTTTTTCTGGTGTTTTTCGGCTGTAGGAAGACTAGACAAACTATGCATCTTTCTACTCTGTCTTTATTAGTTTTTTTATATGCTTAATGGAGTTTATTTATATATATATTATTTCTTGTTCTTTTAATGTCAATCCCTTTTTAACTCCGCCAATGCGAATGCATTACCGGTTCCAAGCCCGGATAAATGAAGAGGGAGAAGGTTGGTATACTCCTGTCACACAATATGGAGTTGCTCTTTTCTTTTTCAGATAAGGAGTTTCCTTGCACCAGTTTGGTACCAGTGTTGGACTTTAATTTTCCATCATTCTTACTGGTGAGGGTTCTTCACTTTTTACTGTTTTTCTATATATCTGTATGATGTTTCAAGCATGGTGATTGCAGTTTACTTGAATATATGATGTTAGAAGCTTTACCTTTTGGTTTGTTGGATATTTCGAGGGATATGTAATTGAATCATACATATCAAGTTTGATCATTATTTATTGTTTTTTAGTGTTTGGAACTGGACAGTTGCAAGACCAAGTGCTTTTATTGCAGCAGCAGCTCACATTGGCGAAGGGTGATAAAGTCACCGTCTTCTGAACAGGTAATTAAATTGTTAACCAAAAGCTTGAGGTAGTAGTTGGTTGTCAGCAGCTTGTTTATGTTTCACCAGAGTTTTAGTATTTGTTTTCATTTAGACAAAATGGTTAGCTATTTTTTACACGTGTCTCAAGTATTGCCTTAACTTTCTTATGGGATAACAATCTTATTTCATATTAAATATTTATGTTAACTAAGCTTGGTCATAATAGGGTATACATTAGACCTGATCAGCATTTGCTCGCACATTGTTAAATCGCAGAACACTAGTATACTTAATACTTCGATGCAATATCTTGTCCAGAGTGTTCAGTGGTTCTGGTAATTGTTGTGCAGGAACTAAGATATCCATGTGTCTCATTTATGGGTACTCCACTTACTTACTAGTGTTTTTTTTTAATCCAGTAGGATAACGGAAAGTTAGTATATCCAGAACATGTTCAGCTGACAGAGGAGAATACTGTGCAGAGCTTTTTTGCCAAGCGTATCACCAAAATATCTTAAACGGTGAGTCTATAAAAAAAAAATTTCCAAGCCCTTTAGTATATCATCACTATGCTAATTCCAGGTTTTCTCCAAGCCTTTAATCCAAGCCCTTAATCTATAAGCTTTTTTTTCTAATCTCTAAGGGAAGTAACCTGATGTATCCTTTTATGTCCAGTTCCTTTGAGAAGCTAGTGTATTTCAACATCTCATATCATGTACTAAGGGGAGTGTAACCTGATGTATCCTTTCATGCTTCCCATATGCAGACTTACGAACTTTCCAAAGAGCAAAAAGGTACGAATATGATTAACTTGTGACATCTTTTTAGTGATATTATTGTGGAGAACAGTTGAAAGGAGAGGTAGTGTAATTTGGCATGTAATGATCTTTGCAATATGTTGGGTATGACCAGCGGACTGAATATTGGTTCTAATAAATGAGGTAAAAAGAAAAATCTTCTTGTAAGGTGCTACCTGGGCTAAGTGTTTTTTACAATCAAATTTAGAGAGTTGATTACACACTATAAGGTGTTGATGGATTGCAATATCTGGTTGTATCTTTGTTCTATTATTTGAACATGCATCTTACTTTCCTTTTTGATAAATTTTAATCTTTCTCCTCGAAAAACGTTGTGCTGGAACCCTTCTAACCTCATTGGTGATTGAAGTCACTATTTATTTGAACCTTAACTTATGTCCAGTTCCTCTTGGATTGTGACCCATATGTTCCAATTAGAGGAACTGGACATAATGTTAGTTACTTACTAGTGGTTTATGCATATATGAAACTTTAACTTTTAATTGAGTTTCTGAATAGCTAAATTGTAATTATAGGTTTGTTAATAGACAATACATGGTTAGTTGGTTACCGAATTATAGGATTTATGTCAACAAGATTGGCTGCAGACTGATAGCGTTGATTTTTTATTTTATTTTTGTGCTACAGATTGATGGTATTATGCCAACAAGATTGGAGGGGGTGAATGATGCAATTAGCATGTTGAAGTCTGAATTCCTAATCAAGATTGAATGAGTGATGCTTGATGGAGAGGTTTCCTTCGATCATAGGCTAGGAGGACGTTAGATCAGAGGGATCTACTTGTTAAACAAGTAAAGATGCTCGCTGGAGAGATTGCAGTCAGCACCTGTTATCTGAAGCGATTAAAGGAGCAGTCTGTTAATAATCCGTTAAAGTGCAGGCCTCGGTATATGTTTAACTTGATTACTTGAAGGAAATCTTGAATAATGTTGGACGCTTTACCTTTTGAGTAAAAGCGCATCTCAAGAAACTTTATAGTCCATTGCTGAGATTAGTCATCAATAACATCATGGCCCCCACTAATCTGGATCGCTTGTATTTTATCTCCAAGGCTCTCGACGCATGCAGAGGATCTTAGTAGTTAACACTTGGAAGAAAGTCATTCTTAGTTTCTTGGTTGAAGGAAGTAGAGAACTGAAAGTAATTTGGTTGATTAGATTAGGATGAAATATTGTGGACTCAATTTCATTGAAATATTACTCAATTATTTCTTAGCTATACTTCAATTGCACCACAGTTACTTCCCAATTTATGTAGATTCATGCTACTGGTTGATTGGAGATCCTTATGTATTAACACAAAGTCTGTTTGCAGATGAATGATGATACAAAAGCTGGTGCTCATTATGAGGAGATGTTGGAAGTTTCAAACAACAAGTCAGTTCGATCTTAGGTGATCTAATTTATTATAGTTCATCTGCTAATTGCATCATTCACCCCAGCCAATCTTGTTGGCATAATACTGATTCATATATTTATTACCGGCATAGTCCACTGCTGATATATAGTTCATCTGTTACATGCTAATTAATATATTTATTACAAGCTGATATATATGAATATATCTTGATGGATTGTGATGACCAACTATATGTTCATATGAAAAATTGGGTCTTTTAGTTGATCTATGCAGAAATCCGCCAGAATTATCGTCGGATTTTTTTTTTTATTTTACCTGTAAATTGGTTTGCAACGTATATAAGTGTTGCTCAAATTAGAGTATACGTTGGCTAAATTATTGTAAGCGTTGCACAAATTAAAGAATTCGTTGCTCAAAAAACGTTGGTAAACCGGGTGACCAACGTTTTTATGCGTTGCACAAATTAATTTGACCAACGGATTTAAGCGTTACGTAAATTTGCTACGCCATATTTCCAACAGATATACGCGTTGGTGAAATTCATTTGCAACGCGTATATCCGTCCCAAATCGGATGTTTTGGTGTAGTGATTGTATTCTTTCAAGAAACAAAAATCAACTCTGATAAAATCCTCCAACATGTTAAAGCCCTAAATTTCCCCAACCAATTTTTTGTCCCTTCTATATGAAGAAGTAAAGGATTGTGCATCTTGTGGAAAGATGGATTCAATCTAGACATAGTCTACAGTGATAGTAGCATGATACATTGTCTTGTTCTAAGTGATCCTGCTAAACCCAATGGATTTTATCCTGTGTTTATGGATCTCCATATCCAAAAAAAATAAATCATCAATGGAATCTCCTGAAAGATATTAGCTCTCAGTTGGATGCTTCGACCCCTTGGATAATGATTGGTGATTTAAATATAACTCTGCATGAAGATGAAAGATGCAATAATTCCGGCTCTAGTTCTTTTTCCTCGACTGCTAGTCAGATAGTCCAAGATATGGGTCTTAGTGATTTAGGTTATCATGGTAACCCTTTCACTTGGACAAGTAACTCCCATGGTACTGGAAAAATTCGCTCTAGACTTGATAGGGCTTTAATGAATTCTGATTGGTTACTAGCAATTTCCTGATTCTTGTCTGAAGCAATTACCATTCTTGGCTTCTGATTGTTGCCTGTACTTTTAGATATTTTTCCTAATAATGTTAACAGTGTGAGAAACTGGAAGTTTTTTGAATGCTGGTTATGAGATAAAACTTGTAAAGATCAGATCAAAAAGGCGTGGACTAAACAATTCCGAGGATCTCCGGGGTTTATTTTGGGCAAAAAGCTTTCAGAAACAAGAACAGATCTATCGAAATGGAACGGGGATGTTTTTGGCAGCATAAAAGAGAATCTCAAAGCTTTACAACAATAACTAAGTGATCTCCAGCAACCATCTAATAATGGCGTCGACAACACAACATTAGTTGAAGGTGTAGAAAAAAAGATAAAAGAATGGCATAAACGAGAAGAAGTCTTCTACATGCAAAAGTCAAGGGATGTTTTCTTTCATGAGGTGGACCAAAACACGAAGCACTTCCATCTCCAGGCTAATAAGATAAGAGCGCGAAACAAGAATGAATCCCTTAAACGACATAATGAATATTGGTGAAGTGGCAAGGAATAACTTGAATCTCTCTTGATTGCACATTTCAAAAGCATTATGACTACTTCAAATCCTCCTGATGATGATGAATTATTGAATCTACTACCACCATGCATCACTGAAAAAGAAAACACCATGCTCACCAAGATACCAGATGAGATACAAATTTCAAATACACTTAAGCAGATACAGCCATGGAAAGCACCGGGGCCTGACGGTTTTCCTCCGAGATTCTTTCAATTTAATTGGTGCACTGTCAAGGATGATGTCATTCGTATGGTGCAAAAAAAATTCCACACAGGAAAATTCTAAAGAAGATAAATAAGAAAAATCTCTGTCTTATCCCCAAGTGCAAGCTTCCCTAAACAGCTGGAGATTACAGACCAATAGCATTGTGCAACGCTACATACAAGTTGATAACAAATATTTTGGCCAACAGGCTGAAAAAGCAGTTGGAGAAAATCATATCACCCATGCAAGCTACATATGTTCCTGGCAGACAAAGTGGTGACAACATAAATTTTTCTCAAGACTTAATCCATTGTATGAAGAGAAAAAAAAAACAAAAAGACACTACATGGCTCTCAAACTCGATATGTCAAAGGCATTCGATCGAGTAGAGTTGGGTTTTCTAAATAAAGTTATGCAGAAGCTGGGCTTCAACAACAAGTGGTGCGAGCTAATTCAGGAATGTGTCAGTACCTCAGAGATTCATATCCTTTTAAATGGTTCTCCATGTAAACCTTATAAACCCACAAGGGGAATACGGCAAGGTGGTCCAATCTCGCCTTATTTATTCTTGTTAACAATGGAGGTCTTTACAAGGGCATTGGAAAAAACAGAATTAGATGGGAAGATTCAAGGTATTAAGATTTCAAGAAGAGCTCCATAAGTCAGCCATTTACTATTTGCAGATGGCTGCTTAGTCTTTGCAAAAGCTGATATCCAGAATGTCAGAAATCTACTGCAGGTTATCAAGTCTTTTAGTGACATATCGGGGCAACAAATTAATTTTCAGAAATCAGCTGTGTTCTTCTCCAAAAATATGCATCCAAGGTACTGCAGAATGTTATTAATGTAGGATCAGAATATCGCGATATCAATACTTTGCGAGATCAATAAACGACATAATTGCGAAGGTATCGCAGGGAAATAATATAAATGACGCAATGGATGACGACAGCCAGAACATGAGAAAAGTGTGAAGACTTGGCGAGATTTAGGAGTGTCGCGAAGACAAACACTTATACACTTGCGATACTTCATGAGTCATTTTGAAAATAAAGGACAACTTTTTGTCATCCACTATGTAATACCCTATATAAAGGGTTGAGTAAGTCTGTTGTAGGAGAGGTCTTTTTGAATTGTTAAGCAAGATATTAAGAGAGAGAAACTTTGGAGTGGTTATAATTTCTTGAGATTTGTTCTATCTTTCTTTGTAAACATTTCAAGAAAATAATCAATAAAATTCATAGTTATTCATATTCAAATGGTTTAGTTGTGTTAAATCTAGTGAGGGGTGTAGTGTAGGAAATCCTGCAACTACATATGCGCTAGAAACAGGGACTGAGTGAAGATCAACATTGTGATTTGGAAAATTTTGGAGTGAAAAGAGAATAATTTCATACAATTTTCAGCAAATTATTGAAATTAAGAAATGGCTAGAAGAAGAGATGCATCAGAACAACCAACAACCGTAAGAAGAAGCAGGAGATTGGCTGGAGAAAGGAGAAATGAGGTAGGTGAACCCTCAAGAATAAACACAAGAGACAGAGAAGAAGGCCGAATTCAACCACCAATTCAACCAGCACCAAATAGAGTAATAGATTATGATAGGGTGAGTGTGCATACATGGAGATCAGATTCTATGGAGGAAAGAGAGGAAGAGCAACAATTGATAAATAATGGACAAGAGGAGAGAAACCGAGAAGAGATGGGAGAAATAATTCGTGGAAATGAAGAGATCACAGCATTAGAAACATTGAGACAAACAATACATGAAGAAAGGCGGTTAGAAGCAGAGGAACGTGCAAATTTAACAAGGCAAAACCATGAATTAAGAATGGAAAATATGAGGCTGCAAAATAGAAGATCGAGAAGTAATAACAGGTCAAGATCAGGATCGGTTAGAGAAGATAGGAAGAGAACATTACCTGTAGAAACTATTAATGAAGAAAATCTAGAAAGAGAACCAAATCTTGGTGAAGAATGTTGCGAGAGAAGAGAAGTAGAAGGAGATCGTTATATTCCACAACCTGAGATTTACAGAATGGCCAAAATAATGGAAATCAAGGAAATAGGCAACATCAAGAGCAGAATAATCCAATTGATGAAGAAAATCAGGTAGAAGGAAGAAGAATACTGCACGGGAGAGAAATACGGAGGAAACGAAAGGAGATTGAAGATGACATTGAAAAACACTATATTGAGCAAGCACGCTTAGCTTGCGATAGGGAGAGATTGAGAGTAGAAATGGAAGAACGGGAATTCGAAGAGGCGATTCGGCAGAATAATCATGATAATCGAGAAAGAAGGCGCGAGCAAAATCGCAACAATGGAAATATCAACGAAGAATATGAAAGAATACAAAGAAGAAGCTGATAGACAACCAAGAAGAGAAAATGACAGATATAATGGTGTGAGAATTCGTGAAAAAGGTGAGGAAGAAAATCGCAGAGAAAGAAGAGAAGAGAGTGATGAACCAGAAAATATAAGTAGACACGAACGCAGAAGGAGAGAGGCGGAATTAAAAAGACCAATAAATTCGAATTCGAGGCAAATGAACAAATTTTGAGAGAATTGGCGAGAGATGAGAGGAATATTGAACAAACAGAAGAGAATGAGGAAGAAGACGACTAGATAAAGCCATCGCAGAAGTCGCTGAAGAATCCCTTCACATTAGAGGTGCAGCTAGGAGGAATACCCCCAAAATGTAACCTACCAACATTAACCAGCATTTTTGATGGAACAACTTGCGCAATACAACACATCAAGGCTTATGTAAGATGTATGCTACAATGGGAAAATCATGATGCCATATTGTGCAAATACTTTGCATCAAGTTTGACTAGAGAAGCATTGAAATGGTTTGAGGGTTTGCCAAGGAACACAATCACGTCATTCAACCATTTACAAGCTATATTCTTAGGGGCGTATATAAGTAACAATTCTTCGCGACCTGGTATTGAAGATGTATTTGGGCTAAAACTAAGAGTTGGCGAAAGTTTGAGACATTTGACTGTAAGATGGAAGACAATGTGCAGCGAAATGGCTGGACGGGTGGATGAAAGATACCTCATCTTGTCATTCATAAATGCTATGTTCGCAACCAACTTATTATATGTTCAAATTTTCAGAGTCAAGAATACAATCACAATGACTGAGTTGAGAGAAATGCAAGAGGAATATATTGCTTTGGAAGAAAGACAAAATGAAATGGAATCATACTCGGTTGCGAATACAAGTTCAAGTCTTGTGAATGCAAGTTTATTACCCAAATTAATACACACGATGGCGAGTACCTCGCAAGGAGAACAAGAAAGAGTGGTAGATGATGGACAACCAAAGTTAGTAGCCATGGGAAGCCGAGATCAGGAAGAATTTGAAAGAGAAAGGAATTACTACAACCGTGGTGGAAACAACAAGATCCAAAGACTTGATCACCCGCAAGAAACTTATGGAAGTCACAGACAGAATTACCATGGAGGGCAGCGACGTCACAGAGTAGTATGGGAAGAAATCAAAATGCCACCACTAAATACTAGTGTGGAAAAAATATGGGAAGCTATACTCTTGATGGAAAACATACATGCACCATGGAACATAGGGAATGAACCGCCACCAGGTGATAGAAGTCACGAATTCTGCTCTTACCACCGTTTTCATGGACATCTGACAAATGACTACAGAAACATAAAAAGAATCATCCTCAGAATGATTGATCACGGAAAGCTGAGTCACTTTCTAAAAAGTGAAGAGAAAGTTCAACATTTACCGCCACCACCAGCAAAGGGGAAAGAAACATTCGTAATAGAAGTTGGAGCGAAAGCTAAAAATTTGTTTTGCAATTCCATTGTACACTCATACCGCACAATTGAAGATTTTCATGATAACGTACTCATTAGGGTTTTTGCGAGGGATGCTGATGATAAAGAAGTAATGAACATTGCGAAGACATCGCAGTTAAAAGAGTGGCAATTGCAGATTATTTCTTTCTCGGCAGAAGAAATACCCAAAGGTAGAGAAATACATGATAGCCCATTGGTTGTAAAGCTGGAAATTAATCCAAAACCTGTTGATGGCGAAGATGATGAAGCAGAAAATTGCTGGGCGATCAATAGAATATTAATTGATACTGGGAGCTCGGTAAACATTCTTTTTTATCATACTTAAAAGACTATGGGAGGAGAGGATGAAGAATTGATACCTTCAACATACAAAATATATGGTTTCAACGGTACAACGAATAAGCCTAAAGGAGAAGTTCATATGAGAATACCCTTGCAAGGATTATCAACTGATATTTTGTACTGTGTGGTCGATGTGGAGTCCCCTTATAATGCATTGATCGGAAGGCCATGGTTGCATGAAATTCTGGGTGTGGCGTCAACATATCATCAGGGTATAAAATTTCCTCATCCTAGTGGTGTTGGAGATGGACGGTCAAAAATGTTATGAAGTTGATGTAGAGAGTTGTGAGGAAAGAGCTACAAAAAGGAAGGGTTGGAAACAATATATAAAAGATGAACAAAGAAGAGAAAAGTTGATGGTGGATACCATAGATGCAAGAGGAAAAGATACATTGCGAAGTGAATGCATGAAGGCAGTTGAAAGTTATGATGGAAAAGAACTATTAAGAGGTTTGAATGATGCAGAGGCAGAGGGAAGCAGGAGCAAAAGGTGTAAGAAGTGAATAGTTGCGAGAAGTGACAAAGATTTAGTGACGAAGGCATGATAAGGATAAGAAGAAGAAATGATAGTTGAAGAAAAACTGCGCGAGAATCTCGCCATCAAGAATGTATGAAAATATGATTGAAGAATTGAAATGAGATTGTGCGATAGCTTCGCAAACAAAATTAACAAAATATAATCAAAAATGAATGATCGAATGAATTGATAAAATGAATGAGTGAGTGAATGGGACGAACCTTTATGGCGTACACCCTAGTTCGCGAATGATATTTCGCAAGAGGCAAATGTAAGACCTAAAGTGCGTCATATAAGGGGGTATCTCTTGACATGGCTCGGGGAAAGGTTACACCGCTCCTGGAACTGGGTCATGGAGATTTGGGGCCCATGAAAGCCTATCCGGAAGAGATACCTTGGATTTCCAACTATATATATATATATATATATATATATATATATATATATATATATATAAGGTTATACCCTGTTTGGACGCCCGAGGGTCTCTTCCAAGGAGTCAGTGTATGCTCAAGGCGCCGAGGTACACGGTTGAGCCAAGAGTGCCTGGGGCATTTGAAGTGTCTTGGCCATTCTTGTCAAGTCTTGGCATATGCTGCACTCGGCCCGAAGAAAACTCCACTTAGGGTGCAGCCTCGTAACCATAAATCCTATAGGTATAAGGGATAAGAGGCTGCGAAAACAACTGGTTGTTGTTAAGACCGGATGGGAGGAGCTAGTCTTGTATGGCCGATGTACGCCTCCTTGAAGGGGCAACCAGGGAGAAGATAAGGGCGGCACCCTCCATTAGGGAGCTGATAAGTGTCACAAGACACAAATGTCACGAGGCTTTATTTTCGCAAGGAAATTTAGGCTTGTCATATTTGTGCGATGATCCTGAAGAGGCAGTAATACTAATACAAAGATAAGACGAGATCAATGGGTTTTTACATGAAAATGTAAAAACGTCCTGCGATTTCGTCGCAAAGACGACAATGTCATGGGGTTTTATATTCGCAAGAATATTAAAGCCTGTCATATTGTCGCAAGTAAAATATCCTGCAGAGTCAAAAATACTTGTGAAATGATAAGACAAGGTCAATGGGTCATTGCATGAAAATGTAAAGACGTCCTGCGATTTTGTCGCAATGAGGGGTGGCGAAATAAGACCTTTAATTAGGAAGGAAAAATAAGACCATACAAGAAATGTTAAGTCAAGATCAATAGATTTCTTCATTTGTGAATATGTCCTGCGATCTTGTCGCAATGATAAACTTCAACATAAAATAAGCTTGCGAAGATGATTATATTTCTTCATATAGAGTGGCTAAATCTCTCATTTGAAAATAAATAACAGAGGCAAGTATGGGAATGAATGAGATGAAATTTTGTTATTCATTTTCATATGATAGATTTATGCATAAAGGAAACGAGAAAATAAAGAATAATGTATTACAAAGAAGAATTGCTTGATTAGTATGCGCAAGTAAAGAAAACAAAGGTGGAATTCATATTCAGTAATCCAAGAAACTTACAATGAAGGGTTACAGAAATGGAAGATTAAAAGGATATATATACAGATATTACAAGAAACGAAAGAAGAAAAAGAAGTTATTTCTTGGAGGATTCTTCTTCTTTATCAGATTCTTCGATTTCATCATTCTTCTCGCCAGACTCTTCTTCTTTACTAGCTTCGCTATCAGAAACGTCTGAGAAAAGCATATCTTCAGGAATATTATCAAGAAGACAAGGGTATGAACTAAGAGTAATATTGTGATCATTGCACACTGTCTCAATAGTTTGATTGCGAAAACGAACTGCATTGTTATTAAAATTCGCCACTGTAGCTTGTAATTGTTTCTCCAGCTTGGAATACTTGTTGTTGCGAAGAGAAAGGCCCTCTGCAATTTGTCCCTTTTCAGATTCAAGTTCTCTGATCCTCGCCTGAAATCTCTTCTCGGATTGTGCAAACAAGCGACAATAAGTTAACAACCTAATATCAATACTACAGAAATAAGGAATAGTAAAGTATAATTAACAACCTTCTCTGTCAGATATCATATCTTTAACCAAGGCAGTATGCTCGGCATGAAGACTAACATCAACACATAAATTATTCCTGGCATTATCTAGAACCTTCGCAGCCCAAGCGAATTCATCATCATTATTTATAACGAGGAGTGAACGAATCTTATCTTCTCGCTCATTAAGTATAGCATTCTGACGAAGAGATTCTTCTCGTTCAATTTGTATTTCGAGAAGAGATTTTTGAAATTTTGCTAATGCCTGTGCACCTTTATTAGCAATGCGGTCTTTCTCATCTATGAGACCACTAATTTTCTTCCTTAAGGTTTTGGTTTTCTTATGGGAATCAAGATACATTTGTTTAAATCGGTTGGCTAAACCTAAACTAGATCTATGCTCAATCTCTAAAAGACGATATTTGGTTTGAAGTTCGCTTAATGGAAGGGAATCAACTTTGATTGACGAACTACTTAAAGATTCGTTGAGGTGAGTGAGAAGAACATCATTGTCCATAGGCTCGGGAAATGAATGAAGAAGAATGGTTTCTTCAGAGAGATTATATATGTCTGCGAAAATAATAAATCAGGCAAAGAAAAGTAGGTGACAAAATAAAGACAATTTGAAGAGTGAAAATTTTGTACCATAAAGTTGTTGATTTGCACTTTGAAGAGTAGATATTTTACTCTTCCGAGAAGTAGACTCGACTTCCAACCGTTGAATTCTTTCATCTTTCTTGCGAGATCTTGCAACTTCAGTTTCTAGTTCTTGGATCTTCTCTTTAAGTTGCAGATTTTTCTTTTCAAGGTTGTCGCGCCTTTTCTCAAGATCTGAGGCAACAACAAAAGAAGCTCTCCCAGACTATAAAAGAAAGTAAGAAATGGTTAAGATAAAGCTTATAATTGAAGTCGCAAAGAAACAAAGGAATATGAACATACCAGAGCATTGAGAGCATTTAAAAAGCTAGAAGTCATTGTTCGGGAAACTTCGCGAAAAGATTCATTATCCTCTAACAGCGGGGCATCACAGATTTTAGCGAGAGCTTCGCAAGTAGCAGATAAATTATCATCTCCCAATCCTTGCATAGAATCGAAGAAGATACTAGACAATTGCGCCATAGCAAAAGTAACCGGTGATTCTCCTTCGCAAAAGAAGTACCAATCTCATTTTCATCCTCGTCGAGCTCTCACCGGGTTTGGGAATTAGAATGGGAAGAAGGTTGGACTTTAGTTTTTAGAAGATGGATGGGAAGATTTATCCTTGCGAGAAGTGGTTTTATTCTTGCCTTTAACCTTCGCAGACTTCAACTTCTTCAACGTTAACCTTCGCACACGAATAAAGATAAGAAACAAGAGGCAACAATATTGTTTAAAATAATAAAAGAAAATGTTTCTTACTTCATCCGTGATCGATCGGAGTATCGCCAGGGTACTCGCCTTGGGATTTCTTTTATAACTCTTCCTCAGTTTGTCAATCTGTAAACTTTGCAAATTCAGTAAATATAAGAAGAAGGGAATATCGCAAAAGCAAAACCTGAAATAGGAAATATACCTCTTTTGCCTTCTCGGGCCACTTAAATTCCCAAGGATGGTAGTCTGCGAGATTCGCAGGGAGTACGTGTGAACCTGCGATATAGGGTCCATTCAAAAATAAAGGAACAACCCACCATTTCTCATCTTTGGAATGACGAGGAGTACTATTGTTTCCCGAGTGCCAATCAATATCTTGCATAAGTAGCTTGTCATCGGGAATGTTATCTTTTCTTTCAACCGAGCACCCCAGCGAGATTTATCATTTCTCATATTTATTACTTTATAATTTTCAAAAAAGTTTTCCACGGTGTACTTCTCAGTGACTATTTCTAAGTTTGCGAATCTAGGATCCTTGACATCATCAGAATATAAAGATCCTTTACCAGCGCCACGGTTGGCGAATTCAAGCATCAGACGGATGCGATCGCGTGGCTCAATTGATAAATAGCTCGCGAGAATTTTTCATGAGCAAGAATTTCATAGAATAATGGTATCTCGGGATTGTATAGAGGAATGGGAAGGCCTACGAGGAGTTGACCTAGCGAGACTATGATTTTCTGATCATCACACTGATGATCAGAAAATAGTTTTGCAGAGAGAATAGACGAAGATTCTTGATCAGGAATGGTTGATAAAGTGAAACCCTTCTCCTGCAAATTCTTTTGAACTTCATTGAAAAGGGGTTTATATGTACGACCAAGTGAAGCCATTATTAGAGTATGGGAATGAATGGAGAATTAAAGATCGAGAGAAAGAAAAAAGGGAAGATTTACAGTAGCAGAAGCGCAAATGGCGGAAGAAGACAGTTGAAGGAAAGTTGCAGAGGAAAATTAAAGAGAAGAAGAGAAGGGTGAGAAAAATATATATAGAGAGAAGGATTCTCGAGAAAACAAATGCATTTAATGCGAGATGGGACATGAATGGTCAAGAGTAAATGGTTGAAAGAAACGTGTCAAGAAAGGAATGGAAGAAGAAACATCTGTAAGAAGTTCCGTATAAAAGTACGGGATTAAAACAGATAAAGATAAGATGTTGCGGCATTTCAAAATATTAATTCTCATGACATTCTCTCCTTCGTAGAGAAGACATGATAATAGGCAAGATGTACGATCAGAATATCGCGATATCAATACTTTGCGAGATCAATAAACGACATAATTGCGAAGGTATCGCAGGGAAATAATATAAATGACGCAATGGATGACGACAGCCAGAACATGATAAAAGTGTGAAGACTTGGCGAGATTTAGGAGTGTTGCGAAGACGAACACTTATACACTTGCGATACTTCGCGAGTAATTCCCGAAAATAAAGGACAGCTTAGCTGTCATCCACTATGTAATACCCTATATAAAGGGTTGAGTAAGTCTGTTGTAGGAGAGGTCTTTTTGAATTGTTAAGCAAGATATTAAGAGAGAGAAACTTTGGAGTGGTTATAATTTCTTGAGCTGTGTTCTATCTTTCTTTGTAAACATTTCAAGAAAATAATCAATAAAATTCATAGTTATTCATATTCAAATGGTTTAGTTGTGTTAAATCTAGTGAGGGGTGTAGTGTAGGAAATCTTGCAACTAAAATTAAGAAGTTTAAAGATGAAGAAGGTGGAGTTGGATGAAAAGTATTTGGGCATTCCTTTCTTTCTAAATAAAAAGAAAACTACATCCTTCTCTTCACTTGTGGACAACACAAAAAATAGGCTAACAAGATGGAGAGGTAAATTTATAAATCAAAGTGGCAGATCAGTTTTAGTAAAACATGTTCTTAATACCTTACCTTCACATCATATGGGGACTTTAAGATTCCAGATGAAACAATTAAGGAGCTAGATAAAGTGCAGAAAAAATTTTGGTGGGGAAAAGAGAAATCAGGAGGATTATATCTCACAGGCTGGCCAACCATTGGTGAACAAAAATTGGATGGAGGAATGGGTTTTAGAGACTTGAAAGCATTCAACCAAGCTATACTAGCCAAAGATGCTTGGAGATTAATAAAAAATGAAGACAAACTGTGGGGTAAAGCATTAAAGGAATGATATTTTCCTAATACTTCAGGTTTACATGCAAAAAAGAAGAAAAACTCGACATGGGCATGGCAGAGCTTATAAGGCAGTATGCAGTTCATCAAAAACAACAGTTTCTGGGTAGTTGGAAATGGTGCTTTAATATCAACCTGGAAAGATAATTGGATCCAAGGAAAACAAACTCCACCAGTACCAAAAACACATCATGGAAATAAAAAGAAAAATTACAAAACTACAACCCTATTTACAGTTTCTAAAAATAAAACAAAATAGTTATATACAAAATCTTCTTCTTCACTCCTTTTGAATTCCTCTTTTCTTTCCTTCTTTGGAAGATGCTTTCCTTTTATAGCACTTTTTCTTTCCTTGTAGCTTCGCTCCAAATCTGAAAAGAATCGAAAAATACCAAAGGCGTAAAAGAGAACAAAAAAAAAATATATAAAAAAAAATATAGAAATAACTCTAAAACCTAAAACCTAAAACCTAAATACAAGTCCGCGTCGGCGGCGCCAAAAATTGATGTGTTGTGGAAAGTGGTAACAAAAGTTCGATTCTCAGACTTGTAGAGATTTGATTTTAGAATTATATTTCAAAATAGAAAACTCAAGACGATGTCGTTATCAAGATGTTAAAAGCACTGAGACTCAGGATTCCACCAATCTCCAATTTTTATGTGATTTAATCTAATCAATATTCGTGCAACTCTTTACGTTTAAAGTGATTCTAATATTTTTGCCTAGACAAGTAGATTCTCAAAACAATAGTTGTAAATCGAAAGCATGGACCATCAAAAGACTTAACCTAAGCATGACCCATCAATTGAGAACACAACCACTTAATCAGAATCATATATTCGATTTCAGTTCAGTGCAAATAATCATAAAAAAAATTGCAAAAATCATTAAAAATAGAGATTACCACATAAATATTGGAAAAATGGCTTCCTCCGTCGCCTCAGCAATGGGGTTTAGCTCCTCATATTAATCACGTGCTCAAAATAGGTGTTCATAGCTCAAAAGTGTGAAAAACAAGAGAAAGCTAATTACTCAGCGGTTTGCAACGCTGAAAAGGCGTTATAAACAGATCACATGGAAGAAATAAGACTGCCTTTTAAACGATACTTCTTTTCTGCAGTAGTTTTGCCACAGTCCTCTGCGACAGATTTTGGCTATCTGTTCTTCGTTTTCTTCTTCTCCTCCACCTGCTGCTGCTGCAACTCTGCAATTCACCTCTGAAACTTTTCTTTCTCCTCTGTAGCGTACCCCAACTCTACCCCCCGTCTTGATAGACCTCCAGAACTATATATATACCAACAGCAACCAAAATACCTCCCCAAAATTCATAAATTCTTCTTTCCTTCTACCTAAAGTCACGGGATTTCTTGCTCCTTTTCTTTACGTGGCTCTGAGTTAATCCAACATCCCTCAACTCATCTGTGATAGAATAAATCTCACAGAATATATTTCCTTCAATAAGACTCCATCAACTTTCCAAAAAAATACAGCCAAATACCCGATATCTTTTCTCCTTCCTGTTTTATCAAATCACGCTCGAAATCCTATTTTCTTCTATTCTGAAACACGTAGCAACCCTGGTTTATCGTAACAGATATATCCAAATCAATTACCATGAAAATATCACATAATATCTCGACGCAGGGACTGTAAATTTCTTCCCTTTTCTGTTTCCGCGTATTCAACCCATATCTTCCATTTTTTCCGATCAACAACCAACTGCCAACTTTGTTTTAATATTAAAGGCCCATATCCATCCGAATCCAAGAGTATTTCCGATAAAATATCATCCAAATCTTTCCCTGAAATTCACGTAGCTGATTGGTTTATAAAATTCCCGCCATTTCAAATTTGAACTGATGAAGAAAGGTCGCCCCCTAACCAGAATAGGGGTGCGAATAACGGTTGTCTTGGGGTTGAAATAATAGCTCCAGGGTGCAAATAGCGGTGGATTCCCCTTATCATTAGGGTACCCCTTATCCAAAATGGGGGTCCGAATAGCAGGTGTCCTCCGGAGGTCCCTTTAGCAACTTTTCGAGCCGATTTTCCCGCAAAAGCTTATTTCTCCAAAAACACCTACAAGGAAATAAAATACCAAAATAAGCGCAAAATCGAGTACTAACATTACAGAGAATTGAGACTAATATAGACACATAAATGCGTCTATCAATGAGTAAGAGAGTTGGGATAGCTTGCTACTTGATACTTCTTGTTCTTGGATTAGTTGGGAATTCTCGTTAGAAAGGTTGTTAATTTGATCAATAGAATATGAGTAAGATTATCTAATTGGTTATATTGATTCAACAAAGTTTCATTGTCAGCACGAGCTTCTTCAGCGGCATATTGAAAGTCGTATCTCTCCATTATTCGTTTCTGAATTAGAACTTAACGTGCGAACAAGAAAAGTAAATACAAAAGAAGTAAAACTAACAAAGAAGATAAATTATAAATGAAAACAAGAAGATCATACCTTTCAGTTCATCATTTTTTCTGCGAAGATTCTCGTAATCTAGCGAAACATTCTCATGCTTTTGATTTTTGAGACGAAGATCATCACATTTCAAAGTCATAGATTGGAGATTCTCCTTCAAAGATTCAATTTCTAAAGATTCTTGCGAAGTTGTTCTTTCAGCATTAAAATATTTACCTAGGGTTTCGCAGACGTTAAACTTGAGAGGGTCAACAGAAGATCTTCGAGCATCATCAAGAACATTAGACAAAACTCTAAATGGAATGTCTTCCAATAACTCCATTTTAACAGGAGGAACTTCAGATGAAGAAGCAGTGATAATTGAAGGTATAGGAAGTGAATCATCTTCCGCAATAGATATCTTTTTCCCAGGAGAAGAAGAAAAATTTTCTATAGGCGAGGTTTGACAGAATCAATCTTTGTGGAATTCGCGAGAGGAGAGAAGGGGTTTCATTCGAAGAAGGGTTAACTGAGAGGACGACATCTGTAATGATATCTTCATCGAAAGAAGCAGTAAGTAATAAAGGTTCAGCTGGCGAAGCTGTAGGAGAAGAATCTAAGGGTTTGAAATAAGGAAATGAAATGGAAGAGATAACAGTCTTTAGTTTCCGAGATTTCTTGTAGGGTTTGTTAACAGCTTCATCATCCTGCGAATATCAACTAAAATAAGAAACATAGGCAACAATATTGTTATTAAAGAAGAGATGTTTCTTATTACCGTGGAATTCGCAAACTTTCTTTTGATCACAACAGTTTTGGGTTGCGAATGTCTGGAAACCTTAGGGTTTGGGACCGTGAATTTGGTGGAAGAGGTGCTTTTGCTGAAACAGAATCAGTATGGTAATTAATAAAGATAATAAAATTAGTTAAAAAAATCATTAAAGTAAAATCAGTTCCAGCAAAATTGAAGAAGATAAGCTTGTAAGAACTAAAGATGAAGAAAATTGCAGAGAATGAAGATTTACAGAGAGCTCGGAGACGAGGAAGATGAAGTAAAGGAAGAAAATAATATTCCCATCAATCTTCTCTTTAAATAGGCAAAAAGGATGACCGGTTGAAATTGAATGTACTGGTAAAAAAGGGGAACAGTAAACACGTGTAGACGGTTACGCTAAATTTACGGACGGTTGTCGGTTGAAAAAGATAGGGAAAAATGAGCGGTTGCGTCATTTAGAGGTAGAAATTCTCATATCATTCTCTTCTTCGCAGAGAAGACATGAGAAGAGGCAAGATGTAGGATCAGAATCTCGCAACAGTTATACCTCAGCGAAATTTTAAATAAAGGAAGATTGCGAAGATCATCGCAGAGCGTTAGAGAAGTGATGTAGAAAGTGACATCAGCTTATTCATAAGGAAAGTTTGAAGACTTAGCGAAGATTGGGATTACCTTGCTGTTGATGGTGGGTTTTTAAACGAAGGGTAAAGTCGTAAAACCCCAAATAACTTAATGTCACCAGTGACACATTTATTAGGACATTTAATGCATGTAGTCAGTAATTAATAGGGGGTATTTTTTCAAATTAGGGTTACAACGAACGAAACCCTAATTCCCCTCCGTTCAATGGCAAATCATGCCCGACCACACCTAGCCCAAGCTAGCCGCGCCATGCCAAATGCACTCTTGCCTTGGCCCTAGCTACGCTAATCACACCAAATGTGCCAAAGCATGCCAACCATGCTAGCCGCACCTCCGTGCCGATGGCAAATCATGCCAGCCACACCTAGCCCAAGCTAGCCGCACCTCTGTGCCAATGGCGAATCATGCCATCCACACCAAATGCGCCAAAGCATGCCAACCATGCTAGTCGCACCTCCGTGCCAATGGCAAATCATGCCAGCCACACCTAGCCCAAGCTAGTCGCACCTCTATGCCAATGGCAAAGCATGCTGACCATACCAAACGCATAGAAGCATGCCAACCATGCTAGCCGCACCTCCGTGCCGATGGCAAATCATGCCGACCACACCTAGCCCAAGCTAGCCGCACCTCGTGCCAATGGCAAATCATGCCGCCACACCAAACGCGCCAAAGCATGCCAACCATGCTAGCCGCACCTCCGTGTCAATGGCAAATCATGCCAGCCACACTTAGCCCGAGCTAGCCGTGCCATGCCAAATGCACTCTGCCTTGGCCCTAGTTACACTAATCACGCCACGCCAAGCCAAACACCCTTACATTCGCGCCATGCCAAAGTAGCGCCCACACCTAGGCTTGAAAACCATGCAACTTTAGGCCAAATTGGCCACGCATGCCATTGGCACATGCCAACACGCTCGCCGGTAGCTTTTCCTACCAAGGCGCGACCCCAAGTTGGCTACGCATGCCATTGGCACATGCCAACACGCTCGCCGGTAGCTTTTTCTACCGGGCGCGGCCAAATTGGCCACGCATGCCATTGGCACATGCCAACACGCCGTTGGTAGCTTTTTCTCGGGGCATGCCAAATTGGCCACGCATGCCATTGGCATGCCAACACGCACCGGTAGCTTTTTCTACCAGGGCGCGGCCCAAATTGGCCACGCATGCCATTGGCACATGCCAACACGCACCGATGGTAGCTTTTTCTACCAGGGTGCGGCTAAATTGGCCATGCATGCCATTGGCACATGCCAACACGCCGCCGATAGCTTTTTCTACTGTATGCTGCCCAAATTGGCCACACATGCCATTGGCACATGCCAACACGCTCAGCGGTAGCTTTTTCTACCAGGTAGCGGACTAAATCGGCCAAGCATGCCATTGGCACATGCCAACACGCTCGCCGGGGTAGCTTTTTCTACCAAGGAGCGACCCAAATTGGCCACGCATGCCATTGCACATGCCAACACGCTCGCTGGTAGCTTTTTCTACCAGGGCGCGTCCCAAATTGGCCACGCATGCCATTGGCACATGCCAACACGCCGCTTGGTAGCTTTTTCTACTGGCGCGCCCAAATTGGCCACGCATGCCATGGGCACATGCCAACATGCTCATTTGGTAGCTTTTTCTACCAAGGCGCGACCAAATTGGCCACGCATGCCATTGGCACATGCCAACACGCTCATTGGTAGCTTTTTCTACCAAGGCGCGACCCAAATTGGCCACGCATGCCATTGGCACATGCCAACACGCATTTGGTAGTTTTTCTTACTGTGCCATGGCCCTAATGGCCGAGCATGCCATTGGCACATGACGACACGCATCGTTTGGTAGATTTTCTTACCAGGCCTACGGCCTAATGGCCGAACACGCCATTGGCACTTGCAACACACGTCACTAAAGGTGCATTGCCACTTACACTTAACGTACAACCTACCACCAAGGCATTCCGCACATGCCATTGGCACATGCCACACACGCCACTAGCAGCTCTGGCATTGCCACTCGCACTCAAGATGCAACCCGCAACAAAGGAATTCCGCACATGCCAATGGCACATGCCACACATGCCACTAGCAGCGCCACTTGCACTCAAGGTGCAACCAACACTCGAGATATCAACACAAACTGGGGGATGCTTTCCAGGGTTTTGGTTTGGCGGTCACAGCTTCCAGCGTACACTACGCTCACATTAAGAAAGCGTGATAAGGAATAAAGCGGTCAAATAAATGAGGAAATAATGGTGAAAACGTTTTCACCCATAAACACCATGCGGTTACCACCTCCTCCCATTATTTCACCCTTTACTCTCTTCCTTCATGAGGCCAGGATACGTTTCAATCTCGACTTGTATAAATAGGTCTTCCCTATTTCCACCCCAGACAACAAGTCTCGGTCAGGAGAAAAATACAACACTCTCAGAAAAGGCAACTTTGCAAGCTATCCAAAAAGCTTTCATCTCTGCAAGCTTCCTAAGCTTTCACTTTCTCGATACAAGTCGAGACACTACTCTCCAGAATTATTCTGGCCTCAACACCTTTCTTTGCTACCCTCCCCAAATCAACCCTTCTCCTCCACTTTGTGACCGAAGCAAGTCTGGAATGACCATTTCTTGGTTTAGGCCGGACTTGTACAGATTGATCTCTCGAATCTATGAAGTGCTCACGTGCAGCACATTTGTTAGGGTTTAAACCAGTTTCTCACTCACCTACCGAATTTACCGAAATCGGCAGAAACGATTTTCACCTATAAACAATTGGCGACCACAGCGGGAGGATTGATCTATCGGCTACAATGTCAGACTGTCGACCTCGTTATTCAACCCAGATGTCAAGATGGTAGGGGAAGGCGACTCAATCCGACTCAACTGCCAGACGACCCGGTTACCAGTTATTAAAACTACACTAGAAAACCGGGGACTCGCTGAAGATGCTACTAGCGATTGGGGACTAGTTGGCGATGCTACCAGCAAAGCCGCCTTTTACTTGGAGAGAGGCGTGTTTGCAAAAACTTATGAAGTGAGTAAATTTAGATTGGGCAAGATATACGATCTGTTTTTATGTTCTTAATAAAACCGCCATACTATTGCGTCTTGTGCCTATTGCTAGCACACACTTTCATAAAAGAAATATTCCTTTCCCAAAACATAATCAGAGTTATATTATAAAAACCATTTATCCCAGAAATAATCCAATATCCTCAAAAGCTACCAGCTGTCTATCAAAACCGGTCGAACTTTGAACCAGACATCCAGTATGTTGTCTCAAAAAAAAAACCTAAGGGAAAGTTTAACAGAGAAACATTCAAGGAAAATCATCCAACAGAGGTCTGCCCTTCTTGGATAAAGTCAAATTTGCATCTTCAAGAGCCGCTCTCTTCATAGTTAACATCTTGGAAAGCTTTTCGAGTTCTACCTCTGTCGTGCAATCTCCTCTTCGTAGAAAGGCTTTCGATTCTTCGCATTTTTCGACTTCTGGATTTCAGCAAGGCCTTCGACAAACCACGAAGCGTTGAACTCCTTTTCTACACACACGTCGCGATGGTGCTCCCAGTCGGCAATAACGTCTTCAGAAACGGTGTGGCCAGTCACCTCACGCATGTCCTCAATGGAAGATAAAGCCTCTTCCACACGCTTAACCAACGCAAATCGACTAGTGATCTTCTTGGTTGTGGCCATATGTCCATGCTTCTCCCAGATTCTGGTGTACAACGCCTCATACTTAGCCAGCACGCTGAAACCGCCAACCAGCACATGACCTGGATAAGGAACCAAGTACGGGGGATCAAAAATGGCGCCTGCGACCGGCCTCACGACGCGCAAAGGGTCTTCTTCCATGTCTACGGCAGCAACCATCAGAGAATCATCCACCGTTTGAACCACATTTGTGCCCGGCAATTGGCTAACTCCCATCTCCAAGTCACCAGTGGTGGTCGCCAAAGGTAAGTGTCCGTGTGACTCCACCCCGTAATCGTCCTCCGAACCGGATTCCTCCCGCGAACTTGAGTTAGACATTTTCCAAAAAGAAGAAACGGAAGAAGGAAGAAAAAGAAGCGCGAAACTCACCGAACCACTTCCCGAAAAAGAACCAAAGTCTTTGCCAGAGGAATCACTCTCACTTGTTGAACTTTCTTCTTTCTCGACTCATCACCGCTCCGAGGAGGCTCGGTGTCGCCGGAATTCTTCAAGAAATTGCCGTCTCCCGGCAACGTGCAAGGGCAAATGCCGAAGGCATTAACACTACCGAAGCCCTGGAAGAAACAAGACACATGTTTTCAGCAGAAATTCACGTGTTTTAAGACAAACCAACAAGGAGGCGAGACATACCTGGTTATTGGAAGAATCGAAAGACACGAGAGTCAGCGGGAGGTTCTTTTGAAACCGTCCGGAACCCGCCAAAGACGATTCTTCGTTCTCTGTTCCTTCTCCCGGGACTTTCGAATTGCCATGCAACTTTCGCTTGGGATCTCTCAACATTGGATACTTCATCAAAACTACTGGGGAAGGTTTACAACGAACATTCTCCACCACGTGATTTACAAAATCTTGGATCATAGTGAACTCATCGTACCAGTAACTCATTATAGCCAAAAGTCGTCGAAGTTACTCTTCCACGTCTCGAAAGAAGGGAAGGCTGATACCGGCTCAAGGGCACCGGGCATTGAGGGCGGCATGCAATGAATCCTTAGGAACCACCGGCTAGTAAGAAAGAGGCACCCTTGATCGAAACCCATGTGACGAGCAAGACGGTAAATATTGTAAGCGGCTATTCGGAAAGACCCCATGAAGAAAGACGGCATATAGCAGGACATGCAGCATTGAACAAACAAGTTTTCACCAACACTCAAGCTCGCCGTCAAGATAAAGACATGATCGGAGCAGAATAAACAAAGGTGTCAATTTGAGTCACCGACCTATGGACCGGATCCCATGGGCGAAAATTGATTTCATGCGACTTATCGAGAAGACTAACCAAGCTCATGCCAACCCTTGACGCTTGTTCACCCATCGAAGAATTCGGGAGCCGCCCAACTCGCGGGATCGAAGGCAACGGTTTAGGAGCATACTTCTCAAAGTGCTCCCATAGCCGTTTTGCGAAAAGCAACGTGCACATATGAATCCACTTTCATGAAACCATTCGAAACTCGCATGTTCGCAACTAGGTGATCCAGTGCACATACAGGGAACCAAGTAATAACTTTCCAATGGGAAGAACTTCACCTTTTGCTAACTTCACAAAGAATCACTAGCAACTCGTCTTATTTCCTTCTTGCCGTAACTGTCATCAAAAATGTCTCTAGACAACCAGAGAGCCAAAAATGCTGCAACATGAAGATCATTTGCTTTTCGCTTAGGTTCCGCTCGTCCAGGAAACCATTGAGATATCCACCAGCTATAAAAGAACCTTTCATCCTCTTTAGGACAGTAATCCTTCGACTTCGCAGTGGAGTATTTTCGAGCGTAATCTCCCAACTTAGCGTCAAGGTCTTCCCGCATCTTTCTTCACCTTCGACAATCGGATATTAAGATTCCAGTTCAGGAAGATTCAAAGAACTGACCACACTCTCCAAAGAGAAAGTTATTTCACCCATCCACATATGATCGTATGGGTGTCCGAACACCATCCGGAGATGAAAGCAACCAACCCGGGATATCCTTCCTAACGGAGATTTCTCGAAGCTCGACAAAGCATCAATAATCTGCGCTCGAGTCAAGTTAGTATTTATGTGCTCCTACTCACCATGAACTCAACCCATCTATCAAAAGAACACAATGGGCTTTGACACATCCCGAAATCAATGTTGGAAGAAGAGTATACCCCTTTATGAAGACAGAATCGTATGGTGTTCTCTCGGGCGAACCGAACGTGTTTTCTTTTCATCTTCACCACCGGTTAACAAAATTGGCACGAAACTCTGGGTGATTCTTCCGAAAGGGGCGAGGGGTCTAGCAAAGAATTCATCATCCGTGTTTGGTTTGGAACTATGAACATCCTTCGATGAGGCGAAGTTTTGTTCTGTAACATCTTGTCGGATTTCTTCATGGGCCAGGTTTAGTAACGAGATATCCGCACACGAAGAAAGACGAAATTATCTCCCACGACACATAATCGCACGGCAAAAAAAAAAAAAAAGGAGAGGGTGTATTCTCTACGAGTTCAAAATCGCACACGCAAGATTTTCTTGTGGTTCAAAATTATACGCAGATTTTATACGGGCTCAAGTGCGTCTCGCAGTATCCTTCTTCGGGTTCAAAATTATATATGGAGCATTTTTCTACGGGTCAAAACTGCACGCGCAGTATTTCCTTCAAGACCAAAATTTATATATGCAATATTTCCTATGGGTTCGAAGTCATATGAAGCAATATACAGTATTCTTCTTCGGGATTCATATACAATATTCTCTACGGGTTCAAAACTGCACACGCAGTATTTTCTTCAAGGTTCAAAATTATACGCAGTATTTTATACGGGCTCAAGTGTGTCTGCAGTATCCTTCTTCGGGTTCAAAATTATATATGGAGCATTTTTCTACGGGTTCAAAATCGCTGCCATGATTTCCTTCAAGACCAAAATTCATATATGCAATATTTCCTATGGGTTCGAAGTCATATGAAGCACATATACGATATTCTTCTTCGGGATTTATATACAGTATTCTCTACGGGTTCAAAACTGCACACGCAGTATTTTCTTCAGGGTTCAAAATTATATACGCAATATTTTATACGGGCTCAAGTGCCTCTGCAGTATCCTTCTTCGGGTTCAAAATTATATATGGAGCACTTCCCTACGGGTTCGAATAATATATGCAGTATTTCCTTTGGGTGCATATATACAATATTTTCTACAAAAGGCACGCCAAGAAATTATATGCGCAATATCATTGCAAGGATTATAAAGAAAAACGCCTACTCTTAGGGTTTGCACCTACATGAAAAGGGAAACAAGGGAAGTACTGGAGGACATACCTGGAGGATGGTTTTCTTTATAACTCTGCCGCTAGTAGGAAAGGATGAAAGGAATAAGGTGCAAGATGAGAGAAAGGGGTTTTATATATATGGGCGTGAAGATTCTGAAATAGGGAAGGATTTCCCTTTACCAAAAATCGTGCGGGCTTACAAGGACGCCCAACCTCCCAATGCCGCCCAAGTTGCACCGGTCCCACCAATTGCGCCCAACTTCCCAATGCCGCCCAAGTTGCACCGGTCCCACCAATTGAGCCCAACTTCCCAATGCCGCCCAAGTTGCACCGGTCCCACCGATTGCGCCAACTTCCCAAGGACCGCCCAAGTCGCGCAAAGAACACGCGCAGCCTTCCCCACCTTGCGCCGGCCCCACCAGCTAGCATATTTCGCTTTCCAACTCGCAACAACTTCTCAATGCCGCCTAGCTTCCTGTCTCTCACGACGCTAACTTCCTAATTGTGCCGACCTCCCGATTTGCTTAAAATCGCTTGAGAGGCAAGGATTCCAAATCCTATTTATAAAAAGGTCAGACGAGCCCCCGCAATTCTCTTTACAAGTTTGTTGTTGATAGTTTGTCACCATCTTATGCTTACCTCGCAACAAAGCTCCTGTTCCGAGCTAAGCAGGGGACTTCATGTTGATGGTGGGTTTTTAAACGAAGGGTAAAGTCGTAAAACCCCAAATAACCTAATGTCACTAGTGACACATTTATTAGGACATTTAATGCATGTAGTCAGTTATTAATAGGGGTATTTTTTCAAATTAGGGTAACAACGAACGAAACCCTAATCCCCTCCATGCCAATGGCAAATCATGCCAACCACACCTAGCCCAAGCTAGCCGCGCCATGCCAAATGCACTCGCCTTGGCCCTAGCTACGCTAATCACACCAAATGCGCCAAAGCATGCCAACCATGCTAGCCGCACCTCCGTGCCGATGGCAAATCATGCCACCACACCTAGCCCAAGCTAGCCGCACTCTCGTGCCAATGGCGAATCATGCCAGCCATACCAAATGCGCCAAAGCATTCCAACCATGCTAGCCGCACCTCCGTTCCAATGGAAAATCATGCCATCCACACCTATCCCAAGCTAGCCGCACCTCTATGCCAATGGCAAAGCAAGCCAGCCATACCAAACGCTTGCCAAGCATGCCAACCATGCTAGCCGACCTCCGTCTGACGATGGCAAATCATGCTGACCACACCTAGCCCAAGTCAAGCCGCACCTTCTGTGCCAATGGCAAATCATGCCAGCCACACCAAACACGCCAAAGCATGCCAACCATGCTAGCCGCACCTCCGTGCCAATGGCAAATCATGCCAGCCACACTTAGCCCGAGCTAGCCGTGCCATGCCAAATGCACTCTGCATTATCCCTAGCTACACAAAGCATGCCAGCCATACCAAACGCGCCGAAGCATGCCAACCATGCTAGCCGCACCTCCATGTCGATGGCAAAACATGCCAGCCACACCTAGCCCAAGCTAGCCGCACCTCCCGTGCCAATGGCAAATCATGCCAGCCACACCAAACGCTCCAAAGCATGCTAACCATGCTAGCCGCACCTCCGTGCCAATGACATGCGTGGCCAATTTGGGTCACGACCTGGTAAGAAAAGCTATCTGCGATGCGTGTTGGCATGTGCCAATGGCATGGGTGGCCAATTTGGGTCACGGCCAAGTAGGAAAAGCTACAGTGATGCGTGTTGGCATGTGCCAATGATATGCGTGGACAATTTGGGTCACGGCCGGTAGGAAAAGCTACCAGTGATGCGTGTTGGCATGTGCCAATGACATGCATGGCCAATTTGGGTCACGGCCTGGTAGGAAAGGCTACCAGCGATGCGTGTTGGCATGTGCCAATGGCATGCTCGGCCATTAGAGCGTGGCATGGTAAGAAAAGCTACCAGTGAGCGTGTTGGCATGTGCCAATGGCATGCGTGGCCAATTTGGGTCGCGTCTGGTAGGAAAAGCTACGAGGCGATGCGTGTTGGCATGTGCCAATGGCATGCTCGGCCATTAGGGCCATGGCACAGTAAGAAAAAGCTACGGTGTGGCGTGTTGGCATGTGTCGATGGCATGCGTGGCCAACAGGTCGCGTCCTGGTAGGGAAAGCTACCCGGAGCGTTGGCATGTGCCAATGGCATGCGTGGCCAATTTGGGTCGCGTCCTGGTAGGAAAAGCTACCAGCGAGCGTGTTGGCATGTGCTAATGGCATGTGTGGCCAATTTGGGTCGCGTCCTAGTAGGAAAAGCTACCAGCGTGCGTGTTGGGATGTGCCAATGGCATGCTCAGCCATTAGGGCGTGGCCTGGTAAGAAAAGCTACCGGTGGCGTGTTGGCATGTGCCAATGGCATGCGTGGCAACAGGTCGCGTCCTGGTAGGGAAAGCTACCGGCGACGCGTTGGCATGTGCAATGGCATGCGTGGCTAATTTGGGTCGTGTCCTTGTAGGAAATCTACCGGCGGCGTGTTGGCATGTGTGGCCAATTTGGGTCGCGTCTGGTAGGAAAAGCTGGCGAAGCGTGTTGGCATGTGCCAATGGCATGCGTGGACAATTTGGCCTAGGTTGCATGGTTTGCAAGCCTAGGCACATGCGCCATTTTGGCATGGCGTGGCTAGGGCCAAGGCGAGTGCTTGGCTTGGTGTGGCGTGACTAGCGTAGCTAGGGCCAAGGTAGAGTGCTTGGCTTGGCGTGGCATGACTAGCGTAGCTAGGGCCAAGCGAGTGTGTTTGGCATGGCATGGCTAGCTCGGGCTAAATGTGGTCGGCATGATTTTCCATTGTACGAGGTGCGACTAACATGGTTGGCATGCTATGGCGCGTTTGGTGTGGCTGAGTATGATTTGCCATTGGCACGGAGGTGCGGCCAGCATGGTTGGCATGCTTTGGCGCGTTTTGGTGTGGGTGGCATGATTTTCCATTGGCACGAGAGGTGCGGCTAGCTTGGGCTAGGTGTGGTGGCATGATTTGCCATTGGCACGGAGGTGCGGACGCATGGTTGGCATGCTTTGGCGGCGTTTGATGTGGTGGCATGATTTGCCATTGGCTTCTGAAGGTGCGGCTAGGGCCAAGGTAAGTGTGTTTGGCTTGGCGTGGCGTGATTAGCGTAGCTAGGGCCAAGGCGAGTGCATTTGGCATGGCGCGGCTAGCTTGGGCTAGGTGTGGTGGCATGATTTGCCATTGGCACGAGAGGTGAATTAGGGTTTTTCGTTGTAACCCTAATTTGAAAAAAATACCCTAATAATTAACGACCACATGCATTAAATGTTCTAATAAATATGTCTTTTAGGTGACATTAGGTTATTTGGGGTTTTAAGATTTTACCCTTTGTTTAAAAACCACCATCAACATTAAGTCCCTCGCTTTGCTCGGAGCAGGAGCTTTGTTGCGAGGTAAGCATAAGATGGTGACAAACTATCACCGTAAATCGTAAAAAGAAGGTGAGGAGGCTTGTCGACCTTTTTATAAATAGGATTTGGAATCCTTGCCTCTCGGTAGTTTTGCACAAATCGGGAGGCCGGCCCAATTGGGAAGTCGGCATCATTGAGAGAGAGAAGTTGGGCGGCATTGAGGAGTTGACGCGAGTTGAAAACCAGAGCATGCTAGTTTGAGCGGGACAAGGCGCGAGGGGGAAAGCGAGCGTGCTAGGCCCAGCGTGACTTGGGCGGTCATTTGGAAAGTTGACGTGAGTTGGGAACCGAGCGTGCTAGTTTGGTGGGACCGGCGTAATTTGGGCGACATTGGGAAGTTGGGCGCAATTGGTGGGACCGGTGTGGCAAGGCGATGCGAGGAGTTGGCGCAACTGGTGGGACCGGTATAACTTGGGCGACGTTGGGAAGTTGGGCGCCCTTGTGGGCCCGTTCCTCATGCGCACGATTTTTGGTAAAAGGAAATCCTTCCCTATAATCTTCACGCCCATACATATAAAATCCCTTTCTGTCACCTTGCACTTTGTTCTTTCATCTTTTCATACTACGAGTCACAAAAGAAAAAGGGCTCCAGGGTATGTCTTCAAGACTTCTCTTGTTTCCCTTTTCATGTAGGTGCAAACCCTAAAAGTAGGTGTTTTTCTTTTATAATCCTTGCAATGCTATTGCGCATGTGATTTCTTGGCGTGCTTCTTGTAGAAAATATTGTATATATGCACCCAGGGAAAACCGCATATATGATTCGAACTCCGTAGAAAAATGCTCCATATATAATTTTGAACCCGAAAGGATACCATAGACGCATTCGAGGCAGTAGAAAATCTTTGCGTATATAGTTTTGAACAGAAGAAGGACCTTTGCAGACGCACTTGAGGCCGTGCAGATAAAATCTTGCGTATATAATTTTGAACCCTGAAGAAGATACTGCGTGTGCATTTTCTAACCTGTAGAGAATACTGTATATGTGCTTCATATGACTTCGAACCCATAGGAAATATTGCATATATGAATTTCGGACCCGAAGAAAATACTGCGCGTGCAGTTTTGAACCCGTAGAAAAATGCTCCATATATAATTTTGAACCCGAAGAAGGATACCATAGACGCATTCGAGCCCGTAGCAAATACTGCGTATATTATTTTGAACCCTGAAGAAAATAATGCGTGTGCAGTTTTGAACCCGTAGAGAATACACCCTCTTTTTTTTGTTTTCCAGGTTTCCTTTTGTTGGGTGCGGTTAGGAAGATAATTTCGTCTTTCTCCGTGTGCAGATATCTTGTTACTAAGTTGTTATGAAGAAATCCAACAAGATGTTACCTGAACAAAATTTCGCCTCATCGAAGGATGTTCATAGTTCCAAACCAAACACGGATGATGAATTCTTTTTCCAAACCCTCGCCCCTGCTCGGAAGAATCACCTAGGTTTCGTGCCAATTTTGTTAACCTAGGTGGTGAAGATGAAAACAAGACACGTTCGGTTCGCCCAGAGAACACCATACGGTTCTGTCTTCATAAAGGGTTATATTCTTCTTCCAACATTGATTTCAGGATGTGTCAAAGCCCATTGCATTCTTTTGATAGATGGGTTGAGTTCATGGTGAGTAAGGAGCATATAAATACCAACTTGACTCGAGCGCAGATTATTGATCTTTGTCGAGCTTCGGTAAATCTCCAGTTAGGAAGGATATCCGGGCTTGGTTGCTTTCATATCCAGATGGTGTTCGGACACCCATACGATCATATGTAGATGGGGTGAAATAACTTTCTCCTTGGAGAGTGTGGCTCTCTTGATGAATCTTCCGTGCTTAGGAATCTCACTATCCGATTGTCCGAAGGTGAGGAGAAAATGCGGGATGACCTTGCCACTAATTTGGGAGATTTCGCTCGAAAAGACTCCGTTGCGAAGTCGAAGGATTCTGTCCGGAAAGAGGATGAAAGGTGCTTTTACAGACTGGTGGATATCTCAATGGTTTCCGGACGAGTGGAACATAAACAGTAGTGCTGAGTGATGTCCATGTTGCGGCGTTTTTGGCTCTCTCCGGTTGTCTAGAGACATTTTTGACGCCAGTTCGGCAAGAAGGAAATAAGACCCGAGTTGCTAGTGATTCTTTGTGAAGTTAGCAAAGGTGAAGTTTTCCCATCGGCAAAGCTATTCCTTGGTTCCCCGTATGTGCATCCGGGATCACCTAGTTGCGAACATGCGAGTTTCGAATGGTTTCATGAAAGTGGATTCATATGTGCACGTTGCTTTACGCAAGCTTTGGTTATGGGAGCACTTTGAGAAGTATGCTCCAAAACCGTTGCCTTTGATTCCCGCGAGTTGGGGCGGCTCCCGAATTCTTCGATGGGTGAACAGGCGTCCAATAATTGGGATGAGCTTGGTTAGTCTTCTCGATAAGTCGCATGAAATCAGTTTTCGCCCATGGGAGCCGGTCCATAGGTCGGTGACTCAAATTGACACCTTTGCTTCCTGCTCCGATCATGTCTTTGTCTTCCCCGGCAATTGAGTGTTGGTGAAAACTTGTTTATTCAAAATTGCATGTGGCTATATGCCATCTTTCTTCATGGGGTCTTTCCGAGTAGCTGCTTACAATATTGACCGTGTTGCTCGTCACATGGGTTTCGATCAAGGGTGCCTCTTGCTTACCGGTGGTGGTTCTAAGGATTCATTGCATGCCGCCCTCAATGCCGGTGCCCTTGAGTCGGGTATCCGCCTTCCCTTCTTTCAACGGGAAGAGTGACTTGACGACTTTTGGATATAATGAGTTACGGGTGCGATGAGTTTATTATGATCCAAGATTTTGTAAAAATCGTGGTGGAGAATGTTCGTGGTAAACCTTCCCTAGTGATTTTGAAGAAGTATCCAATGTTGAGATATCCCAAGCGAAAGTTGCCTGGCAACTCGGAAAGTCCCAGTGCAAAGGAACAGAGGGACGAAGAATCGTCTTTGGCGGGTTCCGGGCGGTTTCAAAAGATCCTCCCTTGACTCTCGTGTCTTTCGAGTTCTTCCAATAACCGGTATGTGTCGCCTCCTTGTTAGTTTGTCTCAAAACACGTGAATTTCTTGAAAACATGTGTCTTGTTTCTTCCAGGGCTTGTTAGTGTTAATGCTTTTTGCCCCACGTTGCCGTGGAGAGGCGGCAATTTCTTGAAGAATTCCAGTAAAGACAGAGCCTTCTCATAGTGGTGATGAGTCATAGAAAGAAAAAGTTCGACAAGTGAGAGTGATAACTCGGCAAAGACTTCAGTTCTTTTTCGGGAAGTGGTTCGGTGAGTTTCGCGCTTCTTTTGTTTCTTCTCCCGTTTCTTCTTTTGAAAAATGTCTAACTCAAGTTCGCAGGAGGAATCCGGTTCGGAGGATGATTCTGGGGTGGAGTCGCACGAAAACTTTCCTTTGGTGACCACCGCCGGTGACTTGGAGATGGGATTTAGCCAATTGCGAGGAGCACAGATGTGGTTCAAACGGTGGATGATTCTCGATGGTTGCTGCCGTAGACATGGAAAAGACCCTTTGCGAGTCGTGAGGCGATTCAGGCGCCATTTTGATCCCCGTACTTGGTTCCTTATCAGGTCATGTCTTTGGTTGGCGGTTTATGGCGTCTTGGCTAAGTATGAGGCGTTGTACACCAGAATCTTGGAGAAGCATGGACATATGGCCACAACCAAGAAGATCACTAGTCGATTTGCGCTGGTTAAGCGTGTGGAAGAGGCTTTATCTTCCATTGAGGATATGCGTGAGGTGACTGGCCACACCGTTTCTGAAGACGTTATTACCGACTGGGAGCACCATCGCGACGTGTGTGTAGAAAAGGAGTTCAATGCTTCGTGCTTTGTCGAAGGCCTTCTTTGAGATCCAGAAGTCGAAAGATGCGATAGTCGAAATCCTTCTGCAGAGGAGATTGCACGACAAGAGGTAGAACTCGAAAAGCTTTCCAAGATGCTGATTATGAAGAGAGCGGCTCTTGAAGATGCAAAGTTGACTTTCTCCAAGAAAAGCATACCTCTGTTGGATGATTTTCCTTGAATGTTTCTCTGTTAAAATTTCATTTAGGTTCTTCTTCTTCTTTTTTTTTTGAAAAACATATTGGATGTCTGGTTCAAAGTTCGACCGGTTTTGATAGACAGCTGGTAGCTTTGAGGATATTGGATTATTTCTGGGATGAATAGTTTTGATAATATAACTCTGATTATGTTTTGGGAAAGGAATATTGCTTTTATGAAAGTGTGTGCTAGAAATGGGCACAAGACGCAGTAGTATGACGGTTTTATTAAGAACCTAAAAACAGATCGTATATCTTTCCCAATCTAAATTTACTCACTTCATAGGGTTTTGTAAACACGCCTCTCTCCAGTAAAAGGCGGCTTTCTTTGGTAGCATCCTTGACAAGTCCCCAATCGCTGGTAGCATCTTGGCGAGTCCCAGGTTTGGTGTAGTTTTAACAAACCGGGTAGCAAGGGTTGTCGCGGGTTGAGTCGGATTGAGTCGCAAGTCCCCAATCACCGGGTAGCATCTTCAACGAGTCCCGGTTTTCGGGTGTAGTTTTTACAGCGTCGTAGGGTTGTATGGCGTTGAGTCGGATTGAGTCGTCTTCCCCTACCATCTTGACATCTGGATCGAAGAACGTGATCGACGGTATGACATTGTAGCCGATAGATCAATCCTCCCATTTGTGGTCGCCAATTGTTTATGGGTAGAAATCGTTTCCGTCGATTTTGGTAAATTCGGTAGGTGAGTGAGAAACTGGTTTAAACCCTAAACAAATGTGCTGCACGTGAGCACTTTACACTACACCAAATTTCCCGAATCGTAACGGTTTTTGAGAGTTACGAATCGGGGTTGTAACGTTTACTACCTTATTTAAACACAGTGCTACAATTTTTTGTAACGGCCCACTAGCCGTTCACAATTTTTACAACGGCTTATGTGTGACGATGGCACATTACTCGTAAGCAATGTCGTAACATGGCAAAGTCACGTTCTAATTTATTTTGTAACATGAAGTCAGAATAACGAGGAACCGTTACAAAATTTTTTGTAACAACAAAAAAATTCTTGCGGTCAATATTGACTGGTCTAAATCGATCAACAATGACCAATTTTGACCCGGTCAATGTTGACCTAAGCGGTAGGCAATTCAAATAGCTTTGCATACACAAATCATTCCATCCTCCACACTCAACAATATTTTTTTCAATCAAATTTATTTCACACTCGATCAATTCATATCACATTGATTAGTTTATACAAAAAAAGAAACACAAAGTCATCGAGTATCAATTTTTTTCTTAAGTAACAAATACTAAGAGAATACACGGGAACTTACTAAGTTCAGTTCATAGAAACTTCCTATGTTCACATATTCTTATAACTTAGAAAATCCATAGAAAATTACAGATCTTGCACCTGCTCTCCAACCTAATCGAGCTTCATCATACTCAAGATCCCGGATAGCAGCATGATTAATCGATCCATCATCTATGATGGCATGCACTTGCCTACCATCAAACCTGAAATAAAAAGAAAAAAATAACAAAATAAAATGGGTGACCGACTGATCACGGAAAAGAAATCGCAAACCAGATCTTTACTGCATTCGCTTGTAAGAATGCAAAAGTGTCTGAACTAAGTGACTATGGACGTAATTTTTAATGCCATACATACAACAAAGTGGGAAGACAAAGCCAAAATAAGATAGGGATATAGGTGTTGTGCTATACTTTTAGTTTAGTAAGGGATGTATATACCCATTACCATTACCCATTAGGATATAGGATATGCATACCCATTACTAGTTGAGCAATTAACCATGCAGATAATAATAATTTTGAACGCGAAAGCCTACCGGTAAGTACCATCTTCCATTCGTTAGCCCTATACACTTAAGAGCATCCTTCGTATCTTTGAGTCTCACCAAAACAACTCCTTGAGGATGGTTCTCGCATACCTGCAAGCAAAAAATTAACATGTAAATTTTCTCTAACAATCAACATTGGAAAACATTGTCTTCGAGCAAGAGAAAGATGCTCAAACAAGACTCGACCAATAGTATATGAACATCATCGGGATTCACTTTGAATACCTTAACTAGCTCTAGCGGACCAAGTTTCAAGCACTCCTCAACATCCGACTTCAGCCGGTCTTTAAATTAGCATCGGATTGCAAATGTGCAAAACAACTCACATACTCAACGACTTCCCTAGATATCATGGCTAATTTCAACAATGTGAGTTACAATCATACAAATAAGATCAATCTAAACAAATGGGGTCAAGTATTTATAGGGATAAAAAAAGCATAAACATCATTCTCACCTCTTTAATAATGCCACACCCATCGCTTGCAACAACGGGTCCGCACCTTGACCGAGGACATCAATTCTCTTGCAACCATATACCTTGGGAAATTCGGAAATCTTCAAACACACAAGATGTCTAAATCTTACCAGTGCATAGGAAGCAATCAACTTTAAAGGTAAACCAATGTAAACAACAAGAACAAGTTCATTGGAAGCCATAAAAGAACAAGTGCACAGGAAGCAATCACTTTTAAACTTTGACGAAAATTTCATCCTTTCCTTTCATTTCTGAAAGCACAAACGCTGGTCCAACTCAACTTTCCTATCTTCATCCTTCATTGCGAGAACTTTTATCTTCTCTTCAAGTACCTTTTCATACTCCTCTAGTGTCTTCTCCTACAAAAGGGGAAAGAAAACAACGCACCATTCGGAATCAATGCTTATTTCCTCACACAAATAATGTCTCTAGTATCTCGTAATCTTCACCGCTCGTAAGCATTGTGAAAAGAGTGAAAAAAAAATTAAAAACGTACGAGTAGCAAAATATACAAAGGAAAATGTCATCAACCAGGTGCCTTGTCCTCCCCAGCTTCCTTATCCTTAAACAGTAAACACAAGGCATATAATACAAACATAAGCTAAAACAAAAAAATTACAATCATCAGTGAACAAAAAATGACAAGTGAACAAATAACTACAAGGTCATAAACAATTAGTAATGAATACCTCTGATTCCTAGTAAACAAAAGCATAATAATTAAACGGTGAGACTAATTAAGCGAGCAAAAATTACTAAGTACATAGTTCTTGGTGGAAAAACATGCCTGCCTTGTTAAGACCAGGTTCAAGAAGACGAGGAATGCAGCGATAACGACCTCTCGAGTCTAGAAAAGCATGAAACTTCTTTGCAAGCTTCTTGACCAATTTTTTGTTCTTGTTAAGCTTCTTTAAACCTTCAAACTTCCATGTGGACGAGACCAATCTTCATTGAACCACTTAAATACTTGTCCTTTTGAGGGTCATAGTTCTTAAGACCAATCAAGTTCCACTATCTCGGTGCTAAGCATCTGCGTCTTCTTCTATCAGACCAACAACCATTGCAACACTGCACAACACCATAGCACATTTCAGCTCTGTTAGTAACTTTTGGAGCAGCTACATCTCCGCATTGCAAACATCATTTCGAGCTTCCAATACAACTCAACTCAAGCTATCACTTGCTTAGCGGCAACATCATTTTGCGGCTTATTTAGAAGCAACCCATTCATTCAAAGCATCATCACACTCGTACATCAACCAATCTCAATTGCAGAAGATAAAGATAAAGAAAACCAAAACCATCACCTCCATATATCAATAACATATATAAGTTCAAAATGAGATAGTAAATTTGAATTTCATAAAAATCAAATCAATAATATGGTTAATAAAGATGCAAGCATGCTAATCACGGATCTAAAGATTGATTTTTAATTAGGGTTAAAGATGATTGATTTACGGACTTTTAGCTCGAGAAAACCCTAGAATTTTTGTAGAAAATTTTGAGATTTTAATCTCAATAGACAAATAAAGGTCAAGCGATTATAGATCTGTATTCTGATCAAGCATTAAATAAGAATTTCCACATGAAATCGGTAAAATTTGGTTTTGAAATCGATTAGATAATAATCACAGATGGATATAAATGAAAAAGAAAAAGAAATAAAACTTATCTTTTTCGCTTTTTTTTGACAGTCAAATCATCAGATTCAGTTGGTTATCTTTTAATCAACTCCTCTTCACCGTCTGAATCTTCAGATTCAGTTACTTATGACTTCAAGAAATTTTCATTGATTTGCACTCATAGTCGATTAAGGATTTTCTATTTGAAGAACTTTCAAACTAGAGTTTTTCTGGAAAATCTCTCTCACTCTCTCAACAAAAAAATTTGCTACGAAAATTTTGGTTTGGTAGAGGGAGATGACGGAGAGATAGGGAATGAACTAATGAGGTTTATTTTGTGAAAGAAAATATATCTAGGGTTTTATGATTGAGAGGGTATCTCGAGAAAATATGAAAGGTAGAGATATTAGTTTAGAAATAGACGGTGTAGATGGATGGCTAGAAACCGTGGGCCCAGAAACCCCAAGTGTGACCACCCTTGATGTGACCAAGCGTGTGATTAGCACGCTCGAAAAATTAGGATGTTACGATTCGTAGCGGCCAAAACAAGTTACAAATTATGAAAAAATTTCAGTAACGGCTTGAGCTTGTTACAATTGGGTTGTAACGGCTTTTTGTAAAAAAATTTAACTGTGGCTTTGGCCGTTCTGAATTTTAGTTGCGAATCCTTAAAAATGGTGTAGTGTTATAGATTCGAGAGATCAATCTGTACAAGTCCGGCCTAAACCAAGAAATGGCCGTTCCAGACTTGCTTCGGTCATAAAGTGGAGGAGAAGGGTTGATTTGGGGAGGGAAGCAAAGAAAGGTGTTGAGACCGAGAATAATTCGGGAGAGTAGTGTCTCGACTTGTATCGTAAAGTGAAAGCTTAGGAAGCTTGCAAGAGATGAAAGCTTTTTGGAGAGCTTGCAAAGTTGCCTTTTCTCGAGAGCGTTATATTTTTCTTCCGACCGAGACTTGTTAGAACGGTGGAAATAGGTAAGACCTATTTATACAAGTCGAGATTGAAACATACCTAGCCTCATGAAGCAAGAGAGTAAAGGGTGAAATAATGGAGGAGGTGGTAACCGCATGGTGTTTATGGGTGAAAACGTTTTCACCATTATTTCCTCATTTATTTGACCGCTTTATTCCTATTCACGCTTTCTTAATGTGAGCATAGTGTACGCTGCATGTTTGGACCCGCCAAACCAAAACCCTGAAAGCATCCCCGGTTTGTGTTGATGTCTCGAGTGTTGGTTGCACCTTGAGTGCAAGTGGCGCGCTAGTGGCGCATGTGGCATGTGCCATTGGCATGTGCGGAATGCCTTCGTTGCGGGTTGTACCTTGAGTGCAAGTGGCATTGCCAGAGCAGCTAGTGGCGTGTGTGGCATGTGCCAATGGCATGTGCGGAATGCTTGGTGGTAGGTTGTATGTTGAGTGTAAGTGGCAATGCTAGAGCTGCTAGTGGCATGTGTGGCAAGTGCCAATGACGTGTGTGGAATGCCTTGGTGGTAGGTTGCACGGTTTGCAAGTTAGGCTACCAACGTGTGTGTTTGGCATGTGTCAATGGCACGCATGGCCATTAGGGCTACGTCCTGGTAAGAAAGCTACCAGCGATGCGTGTTGGCATGTGCCAATGGCATGCGTGGCCAATTTGGGTCACGGCCTGGTAGGAAAATCTACCAATGATGCGTGTTGGCATGTGCCAATGACATGCGTGGCCAATTTGGGTCACGGCCTGGTAGGAAAAGTTACCAACGATGCGTGTTGGCATGTGCCAATGGCATGCGTGGCCAATTTGGGTCACGGCCTGGTAGGAAAAGCTACCAGTGATGCGTGTTTGCATGTGCCAATGACATGCGTGGCCAATTTGGGTCACGACCTGGTAGGAAAAGCTACCAGTGATGCGTGTTGGCATGTGTCAATGACATGCGTGGCCAATTTGGGTCACGGCCTGGTAGGAAAAGCTACCAGCGATGCGTGTTGGCATGTGCCAATGACATGCTCGGCCGTTAGGGTCGTGGCCTGGTAAGAAAAGCTACCAGCGAACGTGTTGGCATGTGCCAATGGCATGCGTGGCCAATTTGGGTCGCGTCCTGGTAGGAAAAGCTACCAGCGATGCGTGTTCAGGGGCGGAGCCAGCCCATTGCAATGGGGTGCACTTGCACCCCCTGCCCAGCTGGCTCCAAGCCCATTTTAAGCCCTGAAAAAAAATTTTTTTTTGACATACAAGCCCATTTTTACATTTTTGCACCCCCTAAAATTATCGGTTGCACCCATAGCAAAATTTTGCACCCCCTTCCCATGATTTCTGGCTCCGCCCCTGTGCGTGTTGGCATGTGCCAATGGCATGCTCTGCCATTAGGGCCGTGGCCTGGTAAGAAAAGCTACCAGTGAGCGTGTTGGCATGTGCCAATGGCATGCGTGGCCAACTTGGGTCGCGTCCTGGTAGGGAAAGCTACCAGCGAGCGCGTTGGCATGTGCCAATGGCATGCGTGGCCAATTTGGGTCGCGTCCTGGTAGGAAAAGCTACCCGCGAGCGTGTTGGCATGTGCCAATGGCATGTGGCCAATTTGGGTCGCGTCTACCGGTAGGAAAAGCTACCAGCGATGCGTGTTGGCATGTGCCAATGGCATGCTCGGCCATTAGGGCCGTGGCCTGGTAAGAAAAGCTACCAGTGAGCGTGTTGGCATGTCCCAATGGCATGCGTGGCCAACTTGGGTCGCGTCCTGGTAGGGAAAGCTACCAGTGAGCGCGTTGGCATGTGCCAATGGCATGCGTGGCCAATTTGGGTCGCGTCCTGGTAGGAAAAGCTACCAGCGAGCGTGTTGGCATGTGCCAATGGCATGCGTGGCCAATTTGGCCTAGGTTGCATGGTTTGCAAGCCTAGGCGCGGGCGCCATTTTGGCATGGCGTGGCTATGGCCAAGGCAGAGTGCTTGGCTTGGCGTGGCGTGACTAGCGTAGCTAGGGCCAAGGCAAAGTGCGTTTGGCATGGCGCGGCTAGCTCGGGCTAAATGTGGCTGGCATGATTTGCCATTGGCACGGAGGTGCGGCTAACATGGTTGGCATGCTTTGGCGCGTTTTGGTATGGCTGGCATGATTTTCCATTGGCACGGAGGTGCGGCCAGCATGGTTGGCATGCTTTGGCGCGTTTTGGTGTGGCTGGCATGATTTGCCATTGGCACAGAGGTGCGGCTAGCTTGGGCTAGGTGTGGCTGGCATGATTTGCCATTGGCACGGATGTGCGACAAAGCATGGTTGGCATGCTTTGGCGCGTTTGGTGTGGTTGGCATGATTTGCCATTGGCACGCAGGTGCGGCTAGGGCCAAGGTAAGTGTGTTTGGCTTGGCGTGGCGTGATTAGCGTAGCTAGGGCCAAGGCGAGTGCATTTGGCATGGCGCTGGCTATCTTGGGCTAGGTGTGGTGGCATGATTTGCCATTGGCACGGAGGTGAATTAGGGTTTTGTTCGTTGTAACCTAATTTGAAAAAATACCCCTATTAATTACCGACTACATGCATTAAATGTTCTAATAAATGTGTCCCCGGTGACATTAGGTTATTTGGGGTTTTACGATTTTACCCTTTGTTTAAAAACCACCATCAACACCTATATAAAGGACCAAGCAAAGACGAGAGGGGAGAGAGATCTTTTTGAGAGTGATAGGAGAACAAATAGGAGAGAGAAAGTCCAGAGCTATTTTGGTTTCCTTGTATTCTCATTATTTTTGTAAGAATCATTAAATAGATAAATAAAACTTTATAAAATTCATCATGGAATTTGGTTAGAACAATATACAATCTTTGAGGGGTGTGGTTGTGGGAAATCTTGCAACCACAGGCTGATCAGCTTTATATATGAGGAGCTTCACTAGACTGCACCTAAATTGCTCCGATCGAAGTCAATTTTGATACTAGTTAAAAGAAAGAAAACCAACCATCAAAAAGAAATTTTGGAGATGGTGTGCTTATTTAACCAGTTTCACACACTCTGAGCTGGTCCTACCTCCTCCATGCAAATTGACTAGCTAGATGAGCTCACCACATTGTGAATACATCATAAGGATAAATAGAAGAAATTAAAGTATGGACCAGACAGGCAGGGCCGTACCAAGTGCTTAGGAAACCTAGGCAATTGCCTAGGGCCCCCAAAAATTATTTTTTTAATATATACTATAGTTGTGTATTCACCTATCCCATAAGGAAAAAAAAAAGAGAGAAACTATTGTCATCCCAAGTCTTCACTATTTTGGCCCAAAGAACCATCGTATTTTTAAACCTCACTTAGTATCTGACTGTCTAGTATACAGAAGTAAAACCTAACGGGCTAATCCATCTACATTTGGTCATTCCCGGAGCACCTATTTCTTCATCTCTTGACATTCACTTCAGTAAGTTCACCGATTAGAATGTCTTTCACAATTTTGTTTTGGTTATGTTTAAATCTACATTTTTTTTTATAAACATTTAAATCTACATGACATTATCGATACGGGTATAGATTATTTACCATTAAGCCGTTGTCGGATACTTGGTGGGAAAGTCATATAGAGAATGTCAACGCAATACGATTCCAACTTCCTGAAATACGAGATGCTTTGCTTGAGTTGTCAGAATCCATTGACTTTGGTGCGAGGAAGGGGAATAACATCGATTATGATACGATCATTGATGAACATGAATTGAGGAGGCCAAAAAGATCAATTTTATAATATCAATTTTTACTTTAAACAATCGGCAATTTTTTTTAGGGCCCCTATTTCCAGTTTTCGCCTACGGCCCCTAAAAAGCTTGGTAGGGCCATGCAGACAAGAATATCGGATCCGGGTCTGCGCCATGGCAAGACTAGCTAGTAACTTAAATCCCATTGACGGAAGGAGAAGCAGTCCCACATAGAGTAGGAAGCACTGCTCTACTCAAAATACTTTGTATATATTTACAAGGAAATACCATTAGGTCCTAGGAATAATATATTAGAGAGAGTCTAGTCCATTTGACTCAGTCAAATGTCTGTTTGGTCCTATTTGGTAATATAAATTATAGTTTGGTCCTAGAAATTATGGTTTGGTCCTAGGGTGATGTCATGGATGATGTAATTTTCATTGTGTGGTGCGAGAAATACCCTTTTGGGACCACATATATGACAAAAACCCTAGAAAATATCTTTATTTTCGATTTCTTTCTCTCTCCACATGTTTTCGGATCTATTTTTTTTTCTCTTTTTCTTTTTTCTTTTTCTTTCACTCATCGTTTTGTTGTTGTTGTTGAAGAAGAAGAAGAAGAAGAAGAAGAAGAAAGAAAACGATGACGACGATTTTTCATGGATATGTTGTTGTTTTTGATGTCGTTATTGATGAAGAAGAAGAAGATGAAGAAAGACGATGAAGATGATGATTTGAATGTTGAAGATGAAGAAAGACGATGAAGATGATGATGATGATGAAGATGAAGAAAGATGATGATTTGAGATGATGAAGATGATGATTTGAGAGGAAAAGAAAGACGATGAAGATGATGATGATTTGCTGCTGGTGTTTGAATGTTTTTTTTTTCTTTTTTGATTTTTTTAGCTTTTTGTATGAACTTCATTCGGGAATGAAGTCTGTTTACCTTTTTGTATGGACTTCATTCCTTGGGAATGAAGTCTGCTTTTTTTAGCTTTTGTATGGACTTCATTCACGGGAATGAGTCATTTTAGCTTTTTGTATGGACTTCATTCCCAGGAATGAAGTCTGTTTTTTTAGCACGGAAGAACTCCTACAAAAAAAAAAAAAATTAACATGGAAGGGTATTTTTGTCTATTTAAATATTTTTAAATAATTATGGACCAAACAGTAAAGGCGTTTGACCGAAGGACTAAACAGACATGGGCCCACCTAAAAAAGGACCAAACGATATTTTTTCCATATATTTAACACTTGGCTCTTGCTAGCTGTTTGTAAGCGGCACACGCCTATTTTGGGGGGTTTCTCTTCTCAACAATTATCAAAACCGAACTTTTTTTTTTTCTAGGATTGAATTTACAACTGAGATAATGAAACTGATCATCATATAGTGAGGATCCAATAGAGAACACGCTTCTCTTAACTACAATGCGCTGATAATTTTATAACCATCTCTATCTTAGAACTTCTAAAACATCTTTGCCCTTAAGAGGAAATGAGTAATGACGTGGTTAATGAGGTATTAACGGGTACCTAAATTTGAGCAATGTCGAATGTTGAGAAGATGTTTTAGCATTTTTTTTCTTCACAAAATTGGTTAAAAAACCAAAATCAACAATTCCTGGGTGAAAAGGATATTTAGATTTTGATACTGTTTAAATGGACAAAAATGTAAAAATAGCCAGGATGTAAACAGTTTCATCCTGCCCATTTTCAAATACTTTATCTTATTTTTAATTCACAAAATTGGTTAAAAAGACCAAAATCAAAATTTCCTGGGTGAAAAGGACGTTGATTTAGATATCGTTGAAATGGACAAAATTTTAAAAATAGGCGGGATGTAACCGAGTTTCATCTGTCCATTTTCAAATATTTTTTTCTTATTTTTATTTTTACACGGATGCATCTAGTTTCATCCTTGCTATTTTTAAGTTTAAGCCAGGATGAAATCCGATTTCATCCTTGCTATTTTTTTTGTCCATTTCACCCATAAAATTTTATACTCGTCCATTTGAACCGTGTTTTAAATTTTTTCGGCCAAATGACCCATTTTCCGTTTTTAATTTACATCACGATGCATCCAGTTTCATCCTTACTATTTTTTAAGTTTAAGCCGTGGATGAATCAGTTTCATCCTTGCTATTTTTTTAGTGTCCATTTCACCCATACTAATTTTTACTCGTCCATTTGAACCATGTTTTAAAAATATTTGGACAAATGACCCATTTTCCGTTTTCTCTTTCAATTACTGATCGTATAATCGTTCTCCAGTTACTAGTAATATGTTTTTCAAATTTTCTACTGAGCCTTACTAGTAAACTTTTTGCATCCACAAACGCGATAGCTAGAGCTGTAAACATTAAAAAAAAAACGTTATAAATAGCTGGTGCGTTCAAGGGAGGCTCCCAATTTGCACGAATGGAGAAGCTGAAATCGAAATATTGAAAGAGAGGTAGAAATAGAAGATAGGAGAAACTGAATAATATAGCAGTACGGCTCTTGATTAACAAAATCTAGCCCCGTGTCTAGAGTTTTCCACATGCAATAGGTGCAAATTATGTCAAGTGCTTCCATTTCTAATTAGGGGGGTTCAGTACATATGTTGGATGATAAGAGCAAAGGCAAGAGCAAAGGCACCACAAGTGTTTGATGACTGTAAACCGTGCAAAGACAGAAACTTGTATTATCAACGCGTCAAAAATGCTAATATCGACAACACATGCATTTGGACGTGGTAAGATTGCAATTGCGAAGTGGCGTTAGTTAGGTAACATAAAAACAAAACACTTCACCAACTAAAACGAGGCGCCACACTACCAAACGCATGCATGCAACCCACTGTTTTCACTCAAAAATCCAAATATCTCCACACTATAAATAGTGGGCTTTAGATCCATGTTCATTCAGTAGCAAGTGAAAACATCTATTTAGGAGTACTGATCAACAATGACTAAAATTCTGTCTCTTATTGCAATTTTCTTCCTTGTTTCGGCTGCGCTTGCACAAACTCATGAAAGGGGTCAACAACAGACTCAGCAACAACTGAGGCTGCAGGAGGCTCGTCAATGTCGTATTCAACAATTAACTGCGAGTCAGCCAAACCAACGTATCGAGTCTGAGGGAGGTGTGACCGAGTTGTGGAATGAGTATGAAGATCAGTTCCAATGTGCTGGTGTTGCTCCAATGCGAAATGTCATTCAGCCTAATTCTCTCTCACTCCCCAACTTCTCTCCTTCTCCTCGCCTCGTCTACATTCAACAAGGTTTGCTTTTTTTCTTCAAAAAGCATACTCATAGTTTCTTCCCTATTCGGTTTGTTTTTTGTACAAAAATCTTGTTGGTTGAATTTGTACGTTTCAATAAATTAGAACGTAGTTTAACTGCTGAAAATGACACGAGTTACTCCTTAGCAACATAACATGGGCCAATTTCAAGGAACCATTTTTCATTGAGCATGGAAACTTATGCACTTTGAATTTGGCTATAGTCAGGTGTTTTGTTTAATTAGGATACCAAGTGTGCGAGGTTCTTAGTTGGTACTGTGCTAAGCAGTGTCCAGTTGAAATTTATCATTACGGAAATTCTTTCAGTGAATTAATTTTAAGTTGTGTGTACATTTAGGTCAAGGTTTACTAGGATTATCACAGCCTGGATGCGCTGAGACCTACCATTCCAGCCAGCAGACTGGATTAAGAAGAGAAGGAAGCCAACAAAAAGGACGACAAGGTGAACAGAGAGACCAACACCAGAAGGTACACAGAATTCGCAAAGGTGACATCGTTGCACTTCCAGCTGGTGTAGCACATTGGTGTTACAACGATGGAAATGAAGAACTTGTTGCAGTTTCGGTAACTGATCTCAACAACAATGCCAACCAGCTTGAACAGAAATTAAGGGTATACAACCTCTTCTTTTTCCCATATTTGTTATAGATCTTGCAGCTCTCAAGTGATATGTAGAAAATTAGTGGTTATACTAATGTCAATAAGTTTGATGTTGCTCAGTCTTTCTACCTTGCCGGTGGGCAACCACAAAGATCATCCCTACAAGGTTCACCACGCCAACAACAACAACAGAGGGAGACATTCCAAAATGTATTCCGTGCATTCGACGAGAACTTGATGGCCGAGGCATTCAACATTCCTGTGGAAGTAGTAAGAAGAATGCAACAAGAAGATGAGAGAGGTTTGATTGTTAGGGTCCGAGGTGAAGAAATGAGGATGATTAGGCCCGAAGAAGAGGAAGAATACGAACAAAGAAGGTACAATGGTTTGGAAGAAACTTACTGCAACTTGAAAATCAGACAATACTTGGATAACCCAAGAGACGCTGATATTTACTCAAAACAAGCCGGAAGAATCAACATTGTTAACAGCCAAAAGCTTCAAATCCTTAACTACATGGACATGAGTGCCGAGAAAGGAAACCTTTACCCGGTAAAATTCCACAGCCCTTTCCATACTCATTTAACTCTCTACCGACTTATAACTTAATTTCAATTATTTTAACGCTATATATTTGGTGACAGAATGCAATGCATGCACCCCACTGGACCATGAATGCTCACAGCGTTTTCTACGTGACACGCGGTGAGGCGCATGTACAAGTTGTTGGTAGCAATGGACAAACTGTGCTTGACAATAGAGTTAACCAAGGAGATCTCTTTGTTGTCCCTCAGCACTTCGTTTCAACAATTAGAGCTGGCAACAACGGTTTCGAATACGTAGCTTTTAAGACTTCTGGTCAGCCCATGAAGAGTCCTTTAGTGGGTTACACTTCAGCTTTCAAAGCAATGCCAATCCAAGTTCTTGCAAATTCTTTCCAAATCTCTACCCAAGAAGCCCAGAACCTCAAATACAACAGGGAACATCAAACCATGCTCCTACCTCCTAGAGCTGTTAGATCTTCTTAGATGATGGATCACATAATAAATCTATCCATAAACATAGTTAGAGAGAGCGAGCATCTTCTCCTTTGTAATATATAGCGAGGAGATGACGGTTTTTCTATTTTCCTGAAATAAATGTAGTTGATAGTAATAAGAGTTGTATGAGCTAGATCTCTTCCAAATATATTCTAAAAGAAACATCTAGCCTTCAATCCTTTCTCAAATGATCCATGACTTACAAATCTCTGCACCAGCAGCTGCATATATACACCATCACGTTCACAATTTTTTTTCCTTTTAATTTTCGACCAAGGAAATGACAAAACATTAGTGATTCATGAACCTCTCAATATTTCCAACTTAGCATGCATCTGTATTGTGGTATGTCTGGATATACCTACCACACCATTGAACTTCCTCGAGTCATGCATGTTGTTGTAACAAATGGCTCTTCCAAGCACAATCAATCAAGAAAATGAAATAGAAATGAAATCAAAAGTAAATCAAGCACACACAACACAAGGAATTATAGTGGTTCGATCAAGATGATCTACATCCACTTTGGAAGACAACGATAACGATTTCACTATGTATCCAACAAGATTACAAGGTATTGAATCAACCCCTCTCAAGATCCCTAGCCCCCTTTTTGGTGCCTCACTCTCTCTTCTTCTAATACATGAGTTTCTCTTACCAAAACATGAGGAGGAGAACAAGTCTTATCTCCTGATGCCTTTCCTCACACAAAAGGTAAACGGGCATATGGGTCGGGCAAATGGGTAAACCCAACCGAATACTAAACCGTATTCAAGGCACATATACTACAAATCTCCACCTTGACTTGAATACCATAACCAATCATCATCATCGTCTTCGCTCAGCCCCCTCAAGGGCTCTCAACACCTGTTGACACCAACCAAGTCCAAGCAGTGCTTGAACTTGATATTCGGAACCGCCGTCATATCTCAGGGTTATCTGTTGTAGGAACCTTTAGCATCGCTATCTTCCCTTCCTCAACTGCATCCTTGATAAAATGATACCTGACATCGATGTGCTTCGTTCTCTCATGATACATATGGTTCTTGGACAAGTGAATGGCACTTTGACTGTCACAAAACAGAGTTGCACTCTCTTGCTTGAAACCCAGATCACCAACCAAACCCATCAACCATATACCTTCCTTCACTGCTTCTGCGGCTGCCATGTACTCTGCCTCAGTTGTAGACAATGCAACTGTGCTTTGCAAAACTGACCTCCAACTGATAGTACTACCACACAATGTAAAAGTATAACCTGTTAATGACCTTCTTCTATCAAGATCACCTGCATAATCAGAATCAACATAACCCACAACATTTGTCAATCACCATAATGTTTATCAAACACTAAACCAACATGTACTCGCCCCTTAGATACCTCAAAATCCACTTTCTGACTTGCCAATGAGCCTTCCCGGGATTTCCCATGTATCTACTTACCACACTCACAGCTTGTGCGATATCCGGCCTTGTACAAACCATAGCATACATGATGCTACCAAATGCACTTGCATATGGAACTCGAGACATGTAATCTGCCTCATCTGCAGTTTGAGGTGATTGCCTTCTAGAGAGTCTAAAATGGGTCTGCCAAAGGAGTACTTACTGGTTTTGCATCTTTCATACCAAACCGCTCCAACACCTTCTCGATGTATGCCTTCCGAGACAAATACAACTTGCCTTCTCGCTCGGTTTCTATGAATCTCCATGCCCAATATCTTCTTTGCCGCATCCAAATCCTTCATCTCAAACTCACTACTCAATTTGCACTTTCAACTTTTGTATCTCGACATGTCTTTGCAAGCAATCAACATATCATCAACATACAAAAGCAAATACACAAATGAACCATCTTGGAGTTTTCGTGATATACACAACTATCATACTTACTCCTATCATAGCCATTTGCCAACATAAACGTGTCAAAACGTTTATACCACTGCCTTATGAGATTGCTTCAAACCATACAAAGATTTCTTCAACAAACATACATGGTCTTCTTTGCCAGGAACTTCAAACCCTTTTGGTTGTTGCATATAAATACGCTCTTCCAAATCACCATGAAGGAAAGCTGTCTTAACATCTAGTTGTTCCAATTCTAGATCTTTCAAAGCAACTATAGCAAGCAAAGTTCTAATAGAACTATGTTTAACAACAAGAGAAAATACCTCATTGTAGTCAATGCCTTCTCTTTGTGTAAACCCCTTTGCCACAAGCCTTGCCTTGTACCTTGTTCCTTCACCATCTGAAGTACTTTGTTTCTTCTTGAAAACCCATTTGCTTCCAGCAATCTTCTGTCCCTTAGGTCTTGCAACTATCTCCCAAGTGCCATTCTTGTCAAGAGACTCAATTTCTTCAATTGCAGAAGCTCCCCATTCTGCTGATTCTTCACCATTGATTGCTTCTTCATAGGTTCTTGGCTCATCCCTATCAATGCTCTCACCCACTGCAAGTGCATACGCAACCAAATCAGCATGGCCATATCTTTGAGGTGGTCTGATTTCCCTCCTCACTCTGTCTCTAACAAGATTGTACTCATGATCTTGTGCTTCATCTTCCTGGGCAGGTTCTTGCACAATATATTGATCATCATCATCAGAAACAACAGTCTCATCGTTTCTTTGAACTTGCATCTCAAGTTCCACCCGGTCACCAAGCTCCACCTTATCACTAACACCCTCTTCAACTCTTCCATCTAGTTGTTCATTCTTTGTCTTCAACATCGATTGCTCATCAAATTTCACATCTCTACTGATAAGAAACTTGTTTGATCTCTCTTCCGGACACCATAACCTGTAGCCTTTCACACCCTTTGCATACCCAAGAAATATACACTTCTTTGCTCTAGGCTCTAGCTTCCCCTCATTCACATGAGCATAGGCTGGACATCCAAATATCTTCAAGTCTTCATAGTTAGCATGTGAACCTGTCCAAACTTCATTTGGAGTCTTACACTCAATGGCAGTCGATGGAGATCTGTTCACTAAATAAGCTGATGTGTTTGTTGCTTCTGCCCAAAACTGCTTTGGTAACCCGGCATTGGAGAGCATACATCTTGCCTTCTCCATAATGGTTCTGTTCATCCTTTCTCGCAACACCATTTTGTTGTGGTGTTTTTCTGACACGTGCGGTGTCTCACAATCCCTTCCTCATTGCGTAACTCATTGAACTCACCCCACAAAATTCCAAACCATTGTCCTCCTTCAAGCACTTGATTTGTCTTCCGCTTGCTTCTCAACCATAGTCTTCCATTGCTTGAACTTGACAAAAGTTTCATCTTTGTGTTTAAGTATGAATACCCATACTTTTCTTGAGAAATCATCAATGAATGTCAACATATATCTACCACCACCATGCGACTCAACTCGAGAAGGACCCCAAAGATCGAGTGAATATAATCTAAAATACCCTTGGTGTTATGAATAGTCAGACTAAACTTAACTCTACATTGTTTCCCAAATACACAATGTTCATGAAATCAAGCTTACCTGTTTTATGACCACAAAGCAATCCTCGCTTGCTCAAAACAGCCCAACCCCCTCTCGCTCATATGCCCTAACCGCATATGCCACAACTTGGTAGTATCATCTTGTAAATTGAAGAACATACAGCTGCATCACCTGTCACAGTAGTACCTTGCAGCATATAAAGACCATTAATCCTCTTGCCCTTCATAATTGTAAGACTTCCCCTTGAGACACGAATAACTCCACCTTCACCTTGATACTTGCAGCCATTTGAATCAAGTGTACCCAAAGAAATTAGATTTCTTCTCAAGTCCGAACATGCCTAACCTTAGTTAAAGTCCTCACCATACCGTCATACATCTTAATTTGAATTGTACCTACACCCACCACTTTACAAGTGACATTGTTACCCATAAGAACTTTACCACCTTCTCTAGCTTGATAAGTAGTAAACCACTCCCTATGAGGACACATGTGAAATGTATTTTTTAATCAAGAATCCACCCATTCTCCGAGCTTTCGGTATAAAACCGTGAGAGAACCGTTCCATCATCACTTTCTACTTCAACATTTGTAGCGGTGCCTTGGTTTGTATTCTTCAACGTTCTTCCTTTTTGGACAATCCTTCTTGAAATGCCCTTGTTCCTTACAATGAAAGCAATAGAATTTACCGGATTTAGATTTAGACCTTGACTTTGATCTACTCCTATCAAATCCACCCTTTTGGTTTCCTCTTCCTCTTACAAACAACCCATCTCCCGAATTATCTTTACCATCAATACCCGTCTTCTTCAACTCCTTAGAGTTCAAAGCCGCTTTAACGTCTTCCATAGAAATTGTGGTTTTTCCATACATTACGGTATCAACAAAATTATCATAAGATGGTGGTAAGGAACAAAGCAAACCCAATGCTTGGTCTTCATCTTCAATTTTGACATCAATATTTTCCAAATCCAAGAGAATTTTATTATAATCATCAATATGATCTATAATAGACATTCCTTCATGCATTCTAAGAGTATGTAATTTCTTCTTAAGATATAAACGATTAGTTACGGATTTAGTCATATACCTCTTCTCCAATTTGTTCCATAGCCCATCCAGGTGTCAAGCTTCGTCGCAACTTCTCTCAAGACCTCATTGCTCAAACACAACAAAATTGTTCCATGAGCTTTCTCCATGAGTTCTTCCTTTGCTTCATCCGTCAATGTTGTTGTTAGAGCCGTTTTCCCCTTCAAAGTTTTCACCAAACCTTGTTGCACCAAAACAGCCCTCATCTTTAGCCTCCATAAATTGAAATCATTTCTTCCATCAAATTTCTCAATCTCATACTTCGCCGTCATCCTAGATCGCTCCCACCCGAGCTCGATACCAATTTGTTGTAACAAATGGCTCTTCCAAGCACAATCAATCAAGAAAATGAAATAGAAATGAAATCAAAAGTAAATCAAGCACACACAACACAAGGAATTATAGTGGTTCGATCAAGATGATCTACATCCACTTTGGAAGACAACGATAACGATTTCACTATGTATCCAACAAGATTACAAGGTATTGAATCAACCCCCTCTCAAGATCCCTAGCCCCCTTTTTGGTGCCTCACTCTCTCTTCTTCTAATACATGAGTTTCTCTTACCAAAACATGAGGAGGAGAACAAGTCTTATCTCCTGATGCCTTTCCTCACACAAAAGGTAAACGGGCATATGGGTCGGGCAAATGGGTAAACCCAACCGAATACTAAACCGTATTCAAGGCACATATACTACACATGTTGTTAATTAGCCGCAGAAAACACATTCTTGTGTTTAGCAGATAATGTGACAGCACCTCGTCTTCTTCATTTTGAATGGAAGTTGTTACCAACTTTTGCGTGGATGCATGGCCAGTTAGTCCAACATAGCCTACTAATTCCTTGCTGGATATAAAATATTGAGTAGCTGTTTTGGCATTTTTGTCCGACTTATATATAATGTGGAGGTATAGTTCTGCGCTTCCTAGCAATACGCCGCGCTTATAATGTACTGCGAAATTTAGTTTTATTATGGTGAAATAAAAACCCATAAAGGACAATTTGGTAAATCACAATTTTATGTTGTCCATAAAACCAGAATCCCTGAAGCAAAGAAGTGGAGAAAGAGCAGTGAAGAATGGCCACACCGAGCAAACCAAAACCTTTCCAAAAATCTCAAAGATCTGATCACAATATCAAAATGGGTTGTTGTTATGATTGGAATTTTGGGTTTGTAAGGGGATCCTTCCACGTACCCTGGCGATTACAGAGACCACATAGTTTAATTGATCACAATATGAGTTTTCCTCTCATGGCTTGATTTTCTTATATTTTTTTTTTACGATACCCTTTTGAATGATACCTGTGATGAATTTCACAGATCTCAGCATTTTAGGGAAATCTTAGCTGGTTTGTAGGCTGATGAAGCAGTTGAATATGTTTTCTTTTCAAAGGAATAGGCGGGACCATCAACATCAAGCTCACAGCTCACTGGTTTATGAATTAAATCTAAAAATAGAGATCAAACAAGAAAAGAAATCGAAATATCTGGATGCCCGTTGAAAAAGGAAAATCAAGATCAGTAAATATTGGTATGGATGTATGCTTTTGTTGAATTCAAGTTGTTTGTCTATTTGTTTGTTCAAGACTTTCAGTTTATTCATCTTGATTTATGACTGGTTAATCAGGTTTCAGTATCATCCATAGATGTTGGTGTTGACTGGATTGTTATTCATTAAGATTTAGACTCAACTGGCATTTTAGGTGTTGATGCATAAGTTGTTTCCTCAGTGTTGCACACTTATAAAGCTAAGTATCAATTATCAGTGTAAACTGCAGTTCAAACTTTACTCACCTAAACTAATTGTTTATCCAACAGGCTGGTCCAGTAGTTGTTTGATTATGGGTTAATCCTTGTTGGAATATTATAATTTGCAATTGGCTATCCCAAGAAAAGAAAAAGTAGTCAGAAATATCTAGACAATGTGAACTCAAAGTAGTTGAGTCAACCAAGTGATACTGTAGATTACTTGGAGAGATAGTTAATGTATACTTGCAAGTCAAGAAGTATACTTGTAGGTTAAGTATTTACTGTAGTACACTTGTACTCCAAGTTGTTGTAGTATTGTACTCCAAGTCTTGTAGCCTATAAAAGGCAGATGAATATCCATTGTAATGTGTGAGCAAGTAATTAATAATAAGAAGCCTAGTTTACGGAGAACTAGTCTTGCTCCACCACTACTATCTCTATCTACTAGAGCTCAGATGAGCAATTCTAATCATCATCTCATACATCTCCACACTTCTACTTCTATCAATATTATCGATAATCAAGATCATACAAAAATGAACAGAGCTACGTTCCATCCATATGGGCGTGAAAGTCTTCCGCAAGATCGAAAAGAATACATATTGCCTCCTCAATTATCAAAGAAAGAAGAATATCAAAAAAAAAAAAAAAAAAAAAAAACTACAGAAATCCTACGTTCAAGCAGACTCACAGAAGCAAAAAGGTCTCCATGTGGAAAAAGAAAAGAAGAGAAGAAAAAAGAAATCACTTTGATCAGACGAAGTTGAGGGAAGAGAGCACGACAGATTGCCTTCCTAAGAAAGAAGACAACTGAAGAAACTACTAGAAGACAACTAAAGAAACTACTACAAGCACGAGTAAAAGAAGTTACAGTTGAAGCAGATATTGAGGGAAGAGAGTGACATCAAGTTTGCCTCCTCATTTGCAAAACAAGGAGTTTGAGGGTAGAGAGCAATACAAATCGCCTCCTCAAATATCCAAAGCAAAAGATGGCAGCAATGCCATGTTATCTACTCGTGAAAGAAGTCAGTGGACATGTATCCACTGGAAGAAGAACAAACTACTGCTAAGGAAACAACATAGACAAAGACAAGGTTAAGGGAAGAGAGCACTTTCCTCCTCAACTGTTAACAAAGTTTGCGAGATTACTGAGTGAAGAGAGCTACAAATGTCTGCCTACTCAATAATCAAACAACAAAAATTCAGTTGATAGAAGAGAACAAACATTTGCCTCCTCAAACTGTTTACAAAGTTCAAGAGCTTATTGAGCGACAATACCACCAAGGATCGCCTCTCCTTAATATTTAATGAAGAAGAAAAATGGCAGAGAGCCAAATTTGTCACGAAAACACTAGCACCTCAAATACCAACATTGGTATCAAAGAAGAAGAATGCTTGGACTGAGTATCCGCATCAAAGACGGCAATTCTCCGCAAAGGCCAAAAGGTGAAATGAGTCCATCCAGGACGGGGACATGTATCCACTGAAAAAAGAAATGCTAGCATACTACTCGCTAGTAAAAATAAGAACCAATGAAGACTAGCAAAGATATGGAGAAACTAGCAAAGATATGGAGAAACTATCAGAAGACAATAAGACGACGCAGAAGATGTCGCACATGAAGAAACTACACGAAGAAGATAAAAATATCAAAATCCCCAATTACAAATTAAGAGGGGGTGTTGGAATATTATAATTTGCAATTGGCTATCCCAACAAAAGAAAAAGTAGTCAGAAATATCTAGACAATGTGAACTCAAAGTAGTTGAGTCAACCAAGTGATACTGTAGATTACTTGGAGAGATAGTTAATGTATACTTGCAAGTCAAGAAGTATACTTGTAGGTTAAGTATTTCCGTAGTACACTTGTACTCCAAGTTGTTGTAGTATTGTACTCCAAGTCTTGTAGCCTATAAAAGGCAGATGAATATCCATTGTAATGTGTGAGCAAGTAATTAATAATAAGAAGCCTAGTTTACGGAGAACTAGTCTTGCTCCACCACTGCTATCTCTCTATCTACTAGGAGCTCTGTATGAGCAATTCTAATCATCATCTCATACATCTCCACACTTCTACTTCTATCAATATTATCGATAATCAAGATCATACAAAAATGAACAATCCCGAACACGACCCTATTTGTAAGAGTTGAAAGCATTGCAATTAGGTGTTCAAGTTGCTCTCAAGTACGAATTCAGTTAGATGAAACTTTAATTCAAGGTAAGGATTCATACATTACGATTGGTTTTAGCTTAATCTTTTCCATTTAGTTATTAGGTTTTGAATAGAATTTGCCATATTCAGTGTTTTGAGATTCTTTTGAGGTTTTGATACTACTAAACCATTTCATGGCATGATTTTTGTCCTGGATTCCAATCTATTTCCCCAATTTGAATACTGAAGTGAACATGATAACTAGTAAAATTATGACTAGTAGGATCAATTTACATACATCATATTTAACATTTACATTTTTCGTCAGATGTCTAATATGTCTAGGCATTTGACAAAGTTTTTGATTAGTTATGCATGTTAGTAGTATGAGAATATGAACAGTACATTAAGCATCTGTAGAATGTATTACCTTGGTCAAATACTTTACCCACTCTGTTATGTAAACAATATGGATAATATGAAAACTACAGTAAGTATCTGTTATGTAAATTTCTTTTTCAGAATGAGCCAATTGGAAACTTGGTGTTTTTGATCTACCAGGAGTGTTATTAGTTAATCCCGGATTCAATATGGAAAGTAATATCTTTGGTTAAGCCGCATATGTTTCCATGGCTATTAAGTGTAGATAATCTTGGAGTCACTCAATATGTTATGCATAATTAAATATGTTATATGCTAGTACATAAATCAGATACTCGGATTATGCTTTATTTTTACCAGGATATATGATCCTCCAATTTGTCAGTGTTACTGAAAATGTTGAACTCAAGACTTCTTATTTATTAATATTGTGTGTGATTTTATCCCGAGGTAGTGCATGTGTTTGTATCATGTATAACTGTGGTTGATGACCTACCAACCCTAAGTTTTTCGATCTCTCTGCTTTCTAGGTTTATGTTCCTCCTGTAACTGTTAAAATTCCAGGTCTTGTACTGGTAAATCCAACAGAACTTACAGAAGCTCGAATATTTGACCATGTGCTAAACCCAACTGGACGACCATCTGGTATCAAAATTCTTAGGAAAAAGCTGATTGGTGAGAAGGTGGTTGCATGGTACCCATATGATCACAAGAGGAATGATCATCTTGTCATAGCTCGTGAAGAAAAAGCGCAATCATCATAACCATCTCTGTCCTATTAATGCTAACTGCTAAGTGACCTTTGAATATTTTTGCTTCTAAACTTGTGTATTGCATAGGAGTAATTTTGGCATTCAGTAATTGTGCATTTGACGTCGGAGTCTAGTAATTGTGAATAGGTGATGTCTGACTAGGAATTTTATCATAATATATTTGGGCAGGAATTTTTCTCTTAAGATAGGGCAGAGCTGATAGTGAGATCCTGTATTGCGGAATTCTAGAAAATGTCTTATTTTCATGTAGTTTGTTGGTGCCACTATATATTCATGGAGATTGTTTTGTTTCTTACATGAGTGTAAAAATCTAGTAATAAATTAAGTAATAATTTGATTATAATAAGCGAAGCATCACAGCTTATGGAAATGGATGAGATTATGGTAAATTATGTCAGTTTGGATTTTGATTCTCGCCATTATCGTTATTGTTCATCCATGAATTGTCACTTATTTTTGCTATCAGTTTTAGTTTCGTAATGGAGTCATTATAGAAATGACAAATTCGCTCATTATAATTTGAGAGTAAGCATCAAATGTTGCCTTAGGAGAACCATCATCAAGAAATCTAATCACAGTACAAGAATTCTCCAAAATAGTTCCTCCTAAGCGAGAAGTGAGAGCCGTCCCCTAAACTTAATTAGGAGATTCTCAACCGTGTAAGATGTGATCACTGGATAGATGTATTTGTTGCCTTAAAAATCTTTCTGGTGTGTGGAAATAAGATCACAGCCGTCTATAAAAAATATCTAGGTCAAAAATTACGGTCAGGCATAGCATTACGTGTCCTTATTGACCTAATTCTACACGGGCAAGTCTCTGTGCCTATAACTAGGAAAGTGTTGCACCCTTTTTCACATCCCCCGCCGTCTCTCCACTGAAAGTAAGGAACCCTAGAAACAGCCGCAGATCTATCTCTATTTGACTATCATCATCATCATAAAGTCACGGCTTCAGATTTCAACAATTATAATCTTTATATTTGCAAAATGATTTTTCCTCTCACAAAAATAAAATACGCTTTAGTCACGTTTTGCATTTGTTCAGATCCTTTTCTATGACTGTTCTGTAGAAGCTTTGCGAAGTTCTGGTGTTGTATCGGCCGATTGATACAAAAGGGTTAATAGAAGTTTTCTGAGATGAAGCAAACTTTTGTCCATTTAAACAAGATATCTAAATATTTGAAAATGGACCAGGGATGAAACTGATTTACATCATCGCCTCTATTTTTAAATTTTTATTCATTTAAAAGTATCTAAATCTAACTGTCCTTTTCACCCAGGAAATTTTGATTTTGGTCTTTTTAACCAATTTTGTGAAGGGGAAATACTAGATGGAAGGCAGTTAAATTGAAGATGATAGAAGCTCTAAAGCCGGTTAGATGGAGGAAGTGTTTGCATTTTGAACTGTTGTAATGTCTTGAGATTAAATCTGTTTTCAATTTATATTTTTTTATCTGAAATTTGGCATCATAAATTCACCTTTCTCTTTAGATAAGCAGTTTCATTATAATACAGTTCGTTAGAAGCTTGAGTTCCCTATAACTCGTCGTAAAATTTGATCAATGTAAAATGAAGTCGGGCCAATAGCCTTCCTGTAAAAGAAATCATGAGCCAATAGCGTTCTTCTTGGAACTTTGTATTGCCAAGCATTTTACTAATACCAATATTATATCTTTTAGTTTGGAATTACGGCATATATATAACAGATACTACGATCGTAGTGAAGTACTACGTTATACTTAGTTTCCTTCGTATGGTAAAAATAGGACATTGGAATTGACATTATAGCCCAGTATTGTATTCCCAGTAGCATGGGCTTTGGGTAGTGGAACTTTGAGACCAACATCTTGTTTGTTTACGACTCAACTGACTGGTCCGGATCTGACAAATGACCCGACTGAACTAGATCTGACTCAATATGTTTGTTTCTTGAGTCAGATCTGACTCAACCTTTTTAAAAATATGTGAATCAGTAGCTTGGTTCAATGAGTCATGGTATTTTATTATCTGACTTAAATGGGTCCAGTCACAGGTTATGTCTGAATCAGGTATTGAGTCTGATCTGAGTCAAAATTAAATACAAACGGCCTGACATCTAACTGGCGACGAGTCAGGGGTTGACTCAGATCCATATTGCGAGTCAAATGCAAACAAACATGGTGCATCACTTTCAAATTTGAAAGAGGACTCGCCCAGTCTTCCGTGTAGTAAAAAAAAAAAAAAAAAAATTTGTTTTTTGAAGGAATGAGGAGCATGAAAGCCCCAAAATTCATTGATAATAATATATAGTTACATAATATTCAATTACACCCATAAATCGAAATACATGATTAATACAATAATCTTGAACGTAAATAAATCCCAAACAAAATTTTGTACTAAATGTATGTAAACCGACGGGAGAATTGAAATCTGCTAATGGTTTATCACCATTTTGTTGGATACTCTCAGAGAACACCTGATGCTTCCCATAAGAGAAGTAATATTCCCAAATTCTTCATCGAATTATGTAATCTTTGATCATCACATCCGTAGATGGTTGAATGAAAGATTGAACGAAATCGAAAATCCTCCAGGAGGTATGAGAAACCGTAATGGCACAAACTTGACATACGTTATCAGAAATAAAAACTATTTACAATACCAATTGCTATAATGCAATTTGTTTTATTTAGATATATTAGATTAGATAAATCTACCCGGATATTAAATTAAATTAAAATCCGGGCAGAAATCGAGAAGATGGTTAAAAGAATTCAATGGAGAAGCATACAACTACTCCCTAAAGAAGATAATTGTTTATGTTAAAAGATAAAGTTGGAGAGCAAAATAAGGAGAGAGAGTCTTTTCAGTTCCACTGAGATTGAAACCATAAGGGGACTATCCCCGTCTAGAAGAAGAAAAAAATTCAAACGAGGGATTGTAAAAAAAAAATCAGATGAGGGATTGTCCCCCAATTAGTTAAAAAAATTGTCACACGGGGGACCGTCTTCTATATAGAGCAATTTTTTTACTACACGTGAGACAGTCCCCCTTATAGGCTAAATACTTTCTTGTAGCTTTATTTTCTCAAACGGGAGACAGTCCCCTGTTTAGTGTCACACTATCAATTACTCGTTTGAATGAACGACTAGCTACACCAAATATGGGTTTTAGCACCTAAAATTCGCTATGGAAATGTAGCTGTTGCGAATTTTCTGCGAATTGTTGTTGCTAAATATTCGCAACAGCCATTCAAATTCGCAACTGCTACAACGTTTTTTTCTTTCATGCATGCCACTTACGCGTGTGGCTACAAACACCTGCCAACACTTTTACTGTTTCAGGCATGCCAATTTCGCGTGTGCATCACGGGTTTTCCCCTCTCACTCTCTTTGCCTATTTCTTCTTCTTCTCCAACTCTAACCTAAGAAATCCCAGCCATGGAAATGGAGAAATCAGTAACCCCAAATGTTATTTCAACCACACTAGCAAACCCTTCTATTGATTCTTATTCTGATTCTGAAATACCGCAACTCATTATTCAAGTTGTAGATCTCAAACCTGTTGGAACCAGATTTACGTAAGTGCTTTTTCTTCTCTTTTCAATTTTTTTTTTCCAATTTTGTTTGATTTTTGATTTCTAGGGGTTTTTTTAAAATCTCTTACTAGGTCTGATATAAAATTACTGTTTTGAGATATGGGTTTTTCTCATTCCAATCTTGTTTTTAGTGGATCTGAATAAATAATCCCCTCATGAATAATTAGTATTGCTAAAGCTGTTCGATTCAGGATTTCTGGTTTTTTAGGGTTTGAGAATCTTGAGATGTCCATTGATTCATTCGGTCTACTAATCAGTAAATCTGATCTAGCATATATCATTTTATGGTTATTTGGTGTTTATAGTCTTCAATCTGAGAAGATTTTGATCCTATGGCTTGTTCAATCCTTGAGTTAGATTGATTTAGATCTTAGGGCATTTTTATGTTGTGGGTTTGCCTTTATTTGTGTTGTTATCTTGAAACTTACCTCCTTTACATTGATGATTTTCAGATTCAAAGCTAGTGGTGAAAAAATGAAACTCAAGGCGATGATTCCACCCAATAGAGGCAGCAAACTCATTGGTGCTGGTATGATAGTTAATGACTAGGCTGTATTTTGTGGTTCATCGGAAGTGTGTCTAAATTGAGAGAGGCTCAACCTAGCTCTATTCATGATGAGATGAGATGAGGAAATATTTGATTGACAGCTTTGTTTGACCCAACTCATATGGGTTAGTTGAATTTGTAGATGATTTATTGAAAAGAATTCGTCTCGGCATTGGAGAAGGCATCTTACAAGGTATATGCTTCCCAACCTTCTCTGCGAAACTTGGTGTTCTTTGTTTGGTTACATTTATGACGTGATAATAATGTAGACTTCTTTCTTCGTTTTGTTATATTTATGATCTGCCGATAATGTATGATTTCTCTGTGGACTTAACGATACTCTGGCAGATCAAATGGGTATTGGCAAGACTATTCAAACAATTGGATTTCTTGCTCATCTGCAAGGAAAAGGAATGCATGGACCTTATTTAGTACTAGATCCTCTTTCTACCTTATTGAACTGGCTAATGAGATATCTAGGTAAACTCAATGCTGCTGTTTTTCTTTCTTTCAAATTATTTGTGAAGAAATTTCTCTTACTCTAATTCGCTTTATAGGTTTACTCCTTCAATAAATGTTGTATATCATGAAGATACATAAGCTAGGAGCGAGATAAGGCGAAAGAATTCGTCTGAATTTCCCATTGTAATCACTTCATACGAGATTGCAAGCAGTGCTTCCAGAAGATGTTTGAGTAAATATAGTTGGAAATATGGTAGATGAGGTTAGTGGGCGGTCAATTACTCTAATCCACTCGTGATTTTCTTTGAACACAATGCAACTGCCTTGCAAACATATGTTTTGTGCTCATACAATCTTAGAATATTTTGCACTTTCTCAATGACCTACAATGTCACAAGGGAACCACAACCTAAAGTGACCCTGACCTTTTTGTGGATAATAATAACCGAACTCTGAGTCCAAGACTCAGGCTGATCGTGCCGCCTTGTTTAGCCTCCGCATATGTACTAAAATAAACCCTCTTCTTAATGACAATATCATTCTTATGGCCTGTTCGCGGAGGATTACTGGTAGACTGTAGTTAGGGTCACTAATATGAATTTTTCCTTGCTGCATCATACTGTGATTCCCGTTCAAAGCCTTGTCAGCTTTGGTCTCAATCTGTTCAGCCGAGCTTTTAAATTTCAGGTAGGGTCACTAATATGAATTTTTACATTTGTAGAGATTCTTCTTGTGCTCGCACTTAATACATTCTTCTTATGGTTGCTCTGAACTTCTCTGTCTCCGCTCTCGATAATAAATCACCTTAACTTTTGTCTTCTGTAATTTTTTTACTTCCAGGCGGATGCATTTGTGAAGAAGCTTGGTTATACGATAGCGCTCTAAGGGGGTCTTATTAAGCTGCAGGTATGATTCCCCACCCACCCTCACCCCCGGTTTCTGACTACATGATGATTGATCTCGTTTGATCCTCTGATCTGCAAGATATGTTTGTACTTGTACCTGTTTACTAATTTTGGGGTCTCATGTTTTTAGCAGGATGAAAATCTATCGGCAATGAACACAGATTCATGGTATTCTGCCTACCACTACTCTCACCCCCTGGAAAATAAACTTTTTCTTACTGGAACCTAACTGCAGAACAACTTGGCTGAGCTGTGGTCTCTTCTAAACTTTATATTTTCCTGATATTTTCAATTCCCATGAAGAATTCGAGTCATGGTAAGCATCAAATTTATATCGTTCTGTTTTCTTGATTCTTAAGCTGTTTGAAATGATCTCTGGATTCGAGAAGGCATCAGGCAGATCAATAGGCATGATTTTTCACCCTTCTCACTTACCATATCCCTAACCCTAGTGATAAGTGCTGCATTCCTTGAGCTCTCTCCTTGGTTGCTTTTCATGTAACTAGTGATAAGTGCTGCATTCCCTGTGCTCACTCATTGAATGTAGTTGACGGAAAAAGTGATACTTACAGATAATGTTTGTTGTTTGTTCACACATGCCTAGGAATTTTCTAAGTTTATTGCTTTTCACCGATTTATGAAATTGCTTCGGAGAACAGTTAATGATTCTTGATGATTCCAGTTAATTTTGTGTATAGTTGGATAAATCATTGATGAGTGTGGTCTGATTTTTAATTAGGGGGCTGTTTTTTTGATGACGGAGGGAGATCGGCTTGATCTTTGTGGTCTTCCTCCTCCTAATGGTATAAGTTCTCAACAAAAAATGGAAAGATTCAGTAAGTTATTTGATGGTTTATTTTCTTTCTGTGTATGAATTGTAGATTGTACATCCGATAGTGGTGTTTCTACCCTGGTTTAACTATTACTTAAACGATGGGATATTAAACCCCGCTGAGATGCTAGGTAAGTGGAATCTATGGGTAAAATCTCAGGCTCTATAATTTACTAGTGGTTGTTGAAGTGCTGGTACAAACATGGTGCAAATAGTTTAGAAGGTGGTACTAGTACCATAGTTGGATTCTAATTGAATCTTGAATGTTGGGTAGTGGGTGTTTATTTAATGTTAATGTCTTCGTTCACTCATGTTAAGTCCAATTTCTTTACTTTTTTTTTCTAGGATTTGTTATGCGATTCAATTTGGATATGTTGGATTCATTACTTATATTGTTCATGTTTACATATCCAACAATGATATCTAATTCTTGTTTTGATAAAATATCAAACCGTTTATGCTTTATCTTCCTAAGATGATTATTTATTGTGGTACAGGAAGAGGAATCAAGTCGTCTGGCAAGAAGAGGCAGAGGAGGCAAAACACCGGGAGAAAAAAGAAGCTAAAATGAAGAAATAAATCAAAAAGCATCAGGAGGAAGCTAAAAGAACAGCCAAGGCGAGATAAGGAAATAACTAATTCATGTAGGAATTTCTTATATTCTTCGTATATATGTGTTCTCTCTTACTTCTGAAACTAGACTAAGTTAGAATCTACTAAAATCTAGAGTAAATGTGTAGTCACAAATGATAAAAATAAAGTTGTTTCCTTTTTCTTTTGTAAATTACTTAAATGTTGGTCTTATGTATCATTGAACATATCAATGCAAGTGGTGCACAATATGATTGATTGATGGATTGATTTGAATCACAGGGTTATGGGTAGTTGAAGGATAAAATAGAACTGGGAGGATTTTTTGACCTGGTCAAGAAAGACCTGCTTTCTTCTTTTTTTTTTTGCAATTGCAAAAAATTAGCAACATATTTTAAAGTTTTTTGGTCAGTCTCCGTTGACTTAGTCATAACTTTGCAACTAACAATAGTAAAAATTTCGTGGTTGCTGCAGAATTGTTGCTAAAGTTTCGAGTAGCAACAGCTGAAAACAGTTGCGACTCGAAATTCTCAACAGCTTGTGAAAATTCGCGTCGCCCCGTCGCAATAGTTGAGTGCAGTTGCGACCCCAATTCGTAACGGCGGAACACAGTTGCAAAACTCCATTGTTGGTGTAGTACTGTATGAACGAGTTGGGGTGTAAATGGGGTGAAAGACTCCCATAGTAGCCTCTAATTTGCTCTAATTCGTAGTCCATCCTTCATTTTGAAGGTGTGACACCACCCATGGGATTTGCTCCGAAGGATAGGATAACTGATAGTTTATCCAAAGCCTGAAATGTCAACCGCAGGCATTTATATTCTGAATGAGAGATTTGTAGGTGTAAAGGAAAATCACTACTACCCAAGACACAGAAATCAGTGGCACTAAACCCACCGCAAAACACACTTAAAAACCACAGAGGGGATACAATGATCGTATGTATCCCCTTCTAGCATTTGGATTTATGCTAGGCAGTGTGGGTCCCTGGCTTCTCCCTACCAGTAGTTTTTGGAAGATTATTTTTTCGGTGTATTAATCATATTCCCGTAAGAATATGTTTACATCTGACTTCTTTAGCTAAACTATTGTTACTAACTGAAAAAACGGGGATACAATAACCACACCCAATATTTCGATTAGCAATCCGTATGGACTAACTCCAATATACTTTTAAGAGAATCAAGTTGACAGTCAGACTCAATCTTAATAAAAGTATATCAAAGAGCTATATCTCACTTTCTCGATTCAATACTTACTCAAGCAAATAGAAATCTGTGAGTCTAATTGAATACAAGAGAAATCACTTTCAATGTTCAAGGATCAATCAATTTCAATCAACAACCAAAGGTTGGATTTCCCAATTGATCGATTCAACGCACAACCTGTGATATTTCAATTATATAACAAAATATAATGTGGAAAAGAAATAACACAGACACGAAGTTTTGTAAAGGAGGAAACCGCAAATGCGAGAAAAACCCGGGACCTAGTCCAGATTGAACACACATTTGTATTAAGCCACTCGAGACACTAGCCTACTACAAACTAACCGGTATGGACTATAGTTGAACCCCAATCAATCTCATACTGATCAAGGTACAGTTGCGCTCCTTACGTCTATGATCCCAGCAGGATACTACGCACTTGATTCCCTTAGCTGATCTCACCCACAACTAAGAGTTGCTACGACCCAAAGTCGAAGACTTTAATAAACAAATTTGTATCACACAGAAAAGTCTACGGTAATAGATAAATCTGTCTCCCACAGAAATACCTACGAGTTTTGTTCCGTCTTTTGATAAATCAAGGTGAACATGAACCAATTGATAACCCGGACTTATATTCCCGAAGAACAGCCGAGTATTATCAATCACCTCACAATAATCTTAATTGACTAGCGAAAGAAGATATTGCAGAATCACAAACGATGAGACGAAGATATTGTGACTTCTTTTATATCTTGCCTATCGGAGAAATCAATCTCAAGCCAATCTTTACGATTATACTTAGTACGATAGAAACAGCAAGATCAGATCACACAACTACGAGAAAGTAGTATCGGTCTGGCTTTACAATCCCAATGAAGTCTGCAAGTCGTTAACCTATAGGGTCTCGATAGAAACTTAAGGTTAAAGGAGAATCGACTCTAGCTTATACAACTAGTATCACACAGGAGGTGTGGGTATTAGGTTTCTCAGTTGCTAGAGTTCTCCTTTATATAGTCTTTCAAATCAGGGTTTGCAATCTAAGTTGCCTTGGTAACAAATCCTTCAATATTCACCGTTAGATGAAAAGATGATTAGATTCAAGCTAATATGTTTCAACCGTTAGATCGAAACTTAGCTTGTTACACACAAATGAAATGCACGTTTTAGGTTTGTGTAACCGTACTCAAACATGTACATTTAGTTGGTTCGACAGTAGTTAACCAAATGGTTAGCCATATAAGCACTTTCATATCAACCATATTCTTCTTTACCATAACTAGTTCAAATGACTCAAATGAACTAGTTAGAGAGTTGTTCAATTGCTTAGATCTTTATAATAGACACAATTGTAACAAAAAAAAAATTGATTCACTCGAATCGATTCATGAACTTTATAGCCACGGTTTGCAAAATTGCATTCCTTAGTTTATATAAGTTTAAGTTCACGAATAATCGTTTTTAGAAAATAACCAACTTAAGTACGCGGACTTAAGTACCTGGAATAAGTTTGTTTTCAATTTACAAACTCCAGCAGATTTTATCGGGTCGCAACTTCCGACAGTACGCGGAATTGGTACTTGGACTTGGTTTCGGTTTTCCTGAGCAGCAAAGTACGCATACTTTGGTTCAAGGAATAACGACTTATACACATATGTGTTACCACATAATGTTTATATCCTTCCATGGTTATATAATCTAAACTCTCATTTCAATCATTGAAACATTCTTGGAGGACGTCATATAGTTGTTATTCACAAACCATTTTTCGTCAAATCCATTTTCCAGTGATTGAAACATAACATGACTTTCGTCACTAGGTAAAGATGAACTTGGCTAAAGCGAAAGCTTACCAACACATATTTCGAGAAATAGATAAGCGAGATAAACTTGGCTCGAAATAGAAAATGTGTATAATCATAGTCTATATAGCAAAACGACTTTGTCCCAAGATAGAAGATAGAGTAGATAGACTTTTGAGTGATAGATAAGTTCAAGTCTCCACATACCTTTTAGTCGATAAAGTTCCACCAGTTCCTTGAGTAGTTCTTCATCTTATATGATGATTGCCATGGAGTCTTGAGCTCAACTACACTTTCTATCCTAGTCCAAGACTTAGCTAATAGTATACTAGAAAACAAGACTTATAGTTTTGATCACTAACATTGTCAAACATGCTTGAGATAGCAACTCATGCGAGTTCGACCAAGCAATGCTCTAACAATCTCCCCCTTTGTCAATTTTAGTGACAAAACTATCAATACATATGAAATATAAAAATAGATAAATATCCACATGCCTTATCTTCAACATTACTCGAAATCTTCGTCACTTTCAAGTACTCCAATGATCCCAAAGGTTGTAAGTTTAGCATCATCGTTGTTGAAAATCCGTAGTTATAACAATGAGAAAATAAGAATTCTAAATCATTGTTATACAGTGTCATAGTATTATTATACATCATCAAAGTCCAATTGTATCACAACTTCGACAACAATACTATGGTGATATGTATCACTCCCCCTTAGTCAATACTCCATATCACATGGAAACCACTCCCCCTTACATAATGATCCGAAAACCATATGTATTTGTAGTGTGAAGTGTGAACTACACATTAATTCTCCCCCTTTTTGTCAATAAAATTGGCAAAGGTACGAAAACGGGATCCTAATGAAATTTTCATAGAGACATTTCATGACCAAAAGCAAGTACATATCAACTTTTTAGATGCAATCATATAGCCGAAGCTAAATGCTTTCATCAAGGAGTTTATTAAGATACAAGATAACTCCTATAATATTCCACAGCCGCACTCCCCACAAAGATTTGGCAATTAAGAACAAGTTCAATTAAGAACTCTCCCCCATAAAATATCATTCCTGAAAGAACAACAAGAGCGACCTTACTTTCACGAGAAAAAATGATTTCTTTGGACATAACAAATCACATACGAATATGAATTTGAATCCAAATAATACTCAATTAAATTAACCACAAGAAAACCCATGATTAATCTAATCGGAAATGCTCAACATAAGAGAACTTACGGATCCGCACAGTATATTCATAAAATATGGATCAGGGAATATCAATACTACAGAATAAACAAGGATTTATTTTATTTTCTATCACTATTTGCACAATGACATACAATAGACATAATCCTCGTAAACAAAAGTTTTATTCTTTCTTTCATCAAAATATGACATAAAAGGCTTTCACTTTTGTAATGTCAGAAGTTCATTCATTCTTTTATCAATACATGCATATCGACATATGAAAGACTTAACTTTTGACAAATTATGGGACAATCATAGTTCACGGACGCAAACACACATATCCCATAACAGATTGCAATATATGAAACCATAAAAACTAATACTGCAAAAATTAACCTTTGTCCTTAGAAGGTAGAATCAATTTTTTTCGCACGTATTTACACCAAGAATAGATACCAAAGACGTATAAAAAGATTTTCTTAACAATAAAGAACATACAAAGTCATTAACGACCATGCACCATAGTTCACATAAGATAGTTGTGAACATTCAAGAATCCCATAGCAATACGTAATACTGCCCATTCTTGAACTTCCTTATTTGTGATTCACCAACAAAATTCTTGTAAATCTACAACAGATCTTATAATAGAAGTACTCCAAGTATCCAAGTGCCCAAGTCCAAGAGAAATGGAACAAGTGCGACGAAACGGAGCAAAACACTCAAAAATAAGAGACATGACAAGGACTATTCTTAACTCATCCAAATTCAGGAATTATCATCTTTATTTTGAAGAGAATTCAAAGATGAAGATAATTCAAAAAGAATTAGGTCATTCCGAGTTTGGACGAAAAAGTTACGGCCAAAACCAGTTTACCGAATATCGACGTTAAGTATGCATACTGGTAGGTGTACCATGAAGTCCAAACATCCCGAACTACTATTTTCAAACCTAAACGTTTACGAACCTTAAACACAGATCAAGTTAGGTAGAAATGAACAATAAGCAAGGTACATGGATCATTATAAGTACTCTAAGCAAATAAAAACACAAATATTGCTCAGGTTTATAGACATAAATTTTTAGAAGAATCCAGTCGAATTCTACAGCCTTACCGAACATAATCTGTGTGCCCCAATTCTCGTGCTTCCCTCACCGTATACATAGCAAGGCATTTCTTGGTGAGGATTCACTTACAACACAATCAAGTTGTGTTGGGGTGAACAATGTCTTGCTCACCACAAGTGACCTTTGGATTATCATGAAAGAGATCGCTTTTAGAACCTTTCACATCCAATACATTTTTCCAAAAAACTTGTTAAGTTACAACATCATGGATACTTCCTTCTCCATAGTCATGGAATTTTCTGGAAGATCATTCCTTTTCACACTCAAAGCATCATTGGCTTTCTTTGGTACCCACTTCTGAGTGCGTTTAGGAACAATCAGAACCTTTTTCCCATTACTCTCTTCTAGAATTCTCGGAAGAGAATTGGATTGACTATTCTTTTTCAAGTTAGTCTTTCTCCAATTGGGAGCATCGGATCTTGTATTCGTCTTTACAAAGTTATCCCTTTGATAACCATTACGATTGTGAAAAGGATTCGTATGACGTTTATAGGCAAAACTAGGATTATCACAGCATTGATTCCTTTGCCAAAAGGTTAGAAAGTTACAACCTGTAACGTTAAGGGGATTAGTCTTAACATATGATCTTGGTTTCACAACTTCTTGTGATGCCCAAACAAGAACATCATCAAGTTTCTCATTCCTTATACGGAAACGACATATCCTTTCCAGGTGACCTTTATTTCCGCAGTAGTAGCAAACATAAGGAATGTCCTTACCTCGATCCGTGTGTGCTGACTTTGGAGGTTGATATACTTTGCTCTTTTGAACCTTAACTGCCGGTGAAGGTACTTTTACTTTTTTCATCAGTGGAAACCTTTTGTTGAGAAGAATCGCTAGCCTTGACAAATTTTACCTCTCTGCTAATACTTGGAGCATCTATTCCCTTATAGCCCAATCCTCGTGTATCACGATGATTTTTACTTTCTCTTAGCATAGTGTTAATTTGCTTGAACTAGTATTGAACTTTTTCAATTCATCTTCCAACATCTTGATTTTATCAAGAGCAGCAGCTAAATCAGCCTCAAGGCATTTTTCTTGACCGAGAAAAGCGTTTTCTCTGTCATCAAAACTTGCTTGTTGAGAGTTAATCCTTCCTTCAGTTTCTGCAAGTTTCTCTTCCAACAAGAAGTATTTTTGATATACACGATCACATTCAAGTGACTTTCTACTCAGATTTTCCTCAGTATCTACAGGGTCTCGATAGAAACCTAAGGTTAAATGAGAATCGACTATAGCTTATACAACTAGTATCACACAGGAGGTGTGGGTATTAGGTTTCCCAGTTGCTAAAGTTCTCTTTTATATAGTCTTTCAAATCAGGGTTTGCAATCTAAGTTACCTTGGTAACAAAGCATTCAATATTCACCGTTAGATGAAAACATGATTACATTCAAGCTAATATCTTTCAACTGTTAGATCGAAACTTAGCTTGTTACACACAAATGAAATGCACGTTTTAGGTTTGTATAACCGTACCCAAACATGTACATTTAGTTGGTTCAACAGTAGTTAACCAAATGGTTAGCCATATGAGCACTTTCATATCAACCATATTTTTCTTTACCATAACTAGTTCAAATGACTCAAATGAACTAGTTAGAGAATTTTTCAATTGCTTAGATCTTTATAATAGACACAATTGAAACAAAAACGATTTGATTCACTCGAATCGATTCATGAACTTTATAGCCACGGTTTGAAAACTTGCATTCCTTAGTTTATTTAAGTTTAAGTTCACGAATAATCGTTTTTAGAAAATAACCAACTTAAGTACGCGGACTTAAGTACCCGGAATAAGTTTTCTTTCAATTCACAAATTCCAGCAGATTTTCTCGGGTCAAGAACTTCCGACAGTACGCGGACTTGGTTCCAGTTTTCTTGAGTAGAAGGAATAAGGACTTACACGCATATGTGTTACCACACAATGTTTATATCCTTCCATGGTTATATAATCTAAACTCTCATTTCAATCATTGAAACATTCGTAGAGTACGTTACATAATTTTATTCACAAACCATTTTTCGTCAAAGCCATTTTCAAGTGATTGAAACATAACATGAGTTTCGTCACTAGGTAAAGATGAACTTGGCTAAAGCGAAAGCTTACCAACACATATTTCGAGAAATAGATAAGTGAGATAAACTCGGCTCGAAATAGCAAATGTGTATAATCATAGTCTATATAGCAAAACGACTTTGTCTCAAGATAGGAGATAGAGTAGATAGACTTTTGAGTAATAGATAAGTTCAAGTCTCCACATACCTTTTAGTTGATGAAGTTCCACCAGTTCCTTGAGTAGTTCTTCATCTTTTATGATGATTTCCATGGAGTCTTGAGCTCAACTACACTTTCTATCCTAGTCCAAGACTTAGCTAATAGTATACTAGAAATCAAGACTTATAGTTTTGATCACTAAAATTGACAAACATGCTTGAGATAGCAACGCATGCGAGTTCGACCGAGCAATGCTCTAACACTAACTACCCGATTCATTTTTACATTTGGTTCAGATAGCAGCGAGGTCCACCCTTCACGTTCTCCCAAGAGCTAAGAGTTTATATAATCATCTAATATGGATCTAGAACATTTGTGTATTTTTTATTATAAAAAATATATGTTGTGCAGACAGTAAATTTTTTGTTTTCCGAATTATAATGCATAAACTTCTTCGCACTAATAAAGTCAATTTATTGGTTCCACCCTTCTATTTTCACTTATCACATTATATTTGACAATAATATACCATCTCTTACCATTAACTTCAAATCTTGAAAAGCCTGACTTTTTTTGTTTCTTAACTTTGGGCGGGTGATGTTGACCATCTCAGCTTTTAATTATAATTCTTAGATTTTTTTTCTCCTTTTTGCTCACCTTCTTTTTTTGATATAATGATGTTGTTTTGTCCACTTTGTTTACAAACCTGGACTTCCAAAATCTTAAATTTCAAGCTCAACAAATAATTAATGGTAATTCCCACTGTAGTTTTACTTCAAAAGAACTAAAATCTTATATTGATAGCTTTCGATCATTGGGAGTTTTATTTCTAAAAGACTTGTTGCAGCTATTTCGAAGATCGTCTGAATACTCAATGCAAACCTAAAAGAGATTTCACCAAAGTTATTCATGGTTTACAAGCTTTTACTCATCCTCAGAATTTTGCATGCGTATACAGGATATGGATTGAAAAAAACTGGGAAATGGGCTCAATTTACAAATCCAATCAAATGTCTTGAAAAACTGTAGTGCATTAATATTGATAAAATTCGTCATTAGGTGCTCGACTCCCTTTATAGAAAAGGAAGTTGGAATCACAAATAGTACACTCACAACCATGGTATATTCAACCAAGAGTCAAGTTCTACATGTGAACTTCATAAATCAACTTGGCATAGAAGGACCCATCATATCTCAAATCCCACTGCGAACATCCTTACCTTCATAAAATTGCGGTGATAATAACTTCCCATCAACTATGGCATGGAGTCCTAGTATTCCGTCGAAGGTAAATTTCTTCTCTTGATGCACTTGTTCACCTTAAATTGAATGTGGTCGATAGGCTATTGATAATGAAATTATGATTCATAACTCTTGTATATTATATGTGGTTGCGAAGAATAATCAATCAGCCACTTACGTCTTCATTGTAAAGTAGTGAGCAATATATGGAACTCTTTAAATCCAAAGGAAAATCGGTGTTGCGTCTGTCCAAAGAGAGTATATCAGCTTGCTAAGTGTTGGTTTATACAATCCATTACCTCAGTTTTTCAATTTATTTCCTGCGCAATCACTTGCATTTGAATGAGCATACAATAAAAGTTTGAAGGAAAATTACATTTCAAAATAGATTTAGATTTGGTCCTTGAAGTGAGAACCTTAGTTTATTAATGGGCAAGAGAAGTCGGTCTTAATCTTCATATGAATTTCTCGCAAACTCTTTTGGTATGGGAACTTGTTTTTTTGTAACTTTTTTACTTATTTGGTTCTTCTTTTTACCTTGTTGTTTAAACTAGGTTTTGTATTGTAGACTTGTAAATTATTTCTCTTATACTAGATATTCCCTAAAATAAAATAAAATAATTAAAAAAACAAGTTTTACTTGTGACTTCCTTAATAACTCACGTTAACAGGAATAAGTTGCTAAAGTTTCTGAAAAAACCGATTAAAAACTCTAATTAGCGATTGGTATGAACATCTATTCACTTAGTATGCATCATATACAACAAGTGCTCTATCATGTTATGTGAACATATATAATCTTATAATTGTTTTATGCAGTAAAATATGAACATAAAATTAGAGAGTAAATAAAAAGATCAATGTATTAATCAAATAACAGGTTCATAACTTCAGGTTACAGTCTTAACGAATGTGAAAATTAATTACTGACGTATGGTTTTGCTAAAACCCATAGAAAATATTGAAAAAGATTTTAATTAAGCGAATCATATATAGGTATAAGATAGTTGATAAGTGCATAATTCACATGATTTTAGTGTCAATTCCATGCTAGTAATTGCTTATATTCTTGCAAATTATTGTATATTACGTTTGTTTTCTCTTCTTTGTGTTTTATTAGGTGAATCGTCCAAAAAGAAGTGAATTTGCACTTAATTGTGCAATAAAAGAAGCTAGCTACAAGTGGAGAAGGGTCCAAAGACCAAGAGAAACTCGTTCAAACCCAGGAGTTCTTCCTATCACGTTGAAGAGGACGAAAATACGAAGTTAATGGAGAAAGAACGGAGTCATTCTGAGTTTGTATGAAGAAGTTATTAGCAAAACAATAATTTGGAAGAAAAAAAAGGACAAAATGGTCATTTTACAGGTAGATGCTATTTGGACCCATCAGCCGCTAAGGAGACACCAGTTTGCCACACCTTTTCCGCACGCAACAAAAGAAGGAAGTCTGGGAAACGTTATCGGATAATTTGGATACACTTGGGTATACGCTATTCGGACCCCCAAATTGGATAAGGGGCAACCAAGTCCATTTCATTTCCCGCCACCAGGAGAACATACTTCAATGGGACATCATTATTTGAATTAAGGAGGGGGTTTGAGGTGCTTGATAAAGAGTAAAGACGGATGGATGAATACAAGTGGGACCCGTTAGTTTAACAAACAAAAATTGTTTATTATTAGTGATGTCAGCAGAAAAGAGAATTATTTCTCCCTGTTTTGGAAAGAAGTATGTGGAAGTGGTGGACCTGCGAGATACATAATCCAATTCAAATTTCATCTTTGAGCCGTACACGTGGCCAGATAAAAAGTGGAGATGATTGGAGTACGAAGAGATGGTCTTCTCATGTGGCGTACAAGAAGAATAAATGGGGTCGGGTGAATTTTGACAAGGGAACAGATAAGATAAAATTGTCAGTAGCTGATGAACAGATAAAATAATTGTCGCGTTTTGGAGGAAACGATCATTCCGTGTAATACGGAGCATCGAAGCTGAACAGATTGACGGAGTAGATGATAACACATGGATATTTATTGGTCCCGCTGAAATCCTTAGCCAATTGGAAGCTGTGTGCGCCGTATTGAAATGTCTCTCGCTGCACCGAATAAGCTTCCTTTATTTTCAAATCAGTAAAAACTCCTCCAACCGACTTTGTTATCTTCGTCTACTACGGATTGTTAGGAAAACTGTCGGGGATCCTCTTGTATAAATAGGGGTCGAATGTAAGTAACCAAAACACTTCTTCCTTTACCATTTTTATGCGAGCGAGAAAGATAGAAACACAGAAAGCTTTTGTTTTTAATTCCTTCTTCTTTAGTTTATTTATTTGCCAGTACTTCTTAATTATGAATAGCTAAACTTTTAACTATTAGGGATGATTTCAAAGTCCAAACTACAAGAAGATTATTTTCTTTAACCACGTTTATTTCAAGTTTTATTTTATTGTTGATTATCTTTATTATTTTTAATGTCTAAGAATATTGAGGGGTTATTTAAAATGATCAATTAAATTAACCAATCAATATTTCTTCTACTAGTTTAGGGTTGTGTGATACGTGTAATTGTCACATCAACTCTTTACTCAGTAGTAAATCGCAAGAGCCGAGAGGAGGATTTTGTTAAGCAATTGTGTGTAAAGATAACACTAGTAAGGCACCCGAGCTTATGCGTCGATGCTAGGATCAACTTTGATTCACGAGTGTAAAGCATTCGACTAATTTACACCTTGAGAGCTTATTCTTGGTGGGTTGGTTGGATAGAATCGGTAGTCGAGCGCTTAGTATCCGAGTGGCGATGGGAATCCGGGGGATAGCAGAGCTTATTGCTATTCTACGGTTGGTAACAATATAAGTTAAACAAGAAATAAATTCATATTTAATTAATCTTCGGTTCGATGTGGCGAATGATTCCCTAATCATTTTTCTTATTATTATTACAACAAAGTTCTATTATTTTCCTTTATTAGTTATCTTTGATTTAAAATCTAAAAACCCCTTTCAGTGACTTTTAACAACTAGAAACTCCCTGCTCTTCGTGGGAACGAACTCCTTGCCATTATATTACCAGTTAATTGTGTGGAAAGGTGTAATTAATTTGTTGCGTAAACGACGCGCACCAAATTTTGGCGCCGCTGCCGGGGAGCAGTCGGTAGCTTTTAGTTGTTTTATTTTCTTTTAGTAATTTTATTTAGTACTTTTGTTTTTTTTTTAGTTTTTCTTTAATTTATTTTTCTTTTAATTTTAGTTGTTATTCCTTAATTTATATTCTGTTAATATTTATTTTCTGTTAATCTTTATCTTCTGTTAATATTTATTTTAATTTTATTTAGATTTTTATTATTATTGTTAATTTACTTTTATTTTTATTCTTAATATGTATTAATATTATTCTCTGTTAATATTTATTTCTGTTCATAAAAAATAAAAAATAAATAAAAATAAAAAAAATTATTTTAGTTGATATTTATTTTGTATTTTAATATTTTCTAGATTTTACTTTAGTTTTTCTTGTTTCAGGTACTAATTCTCTGGCACCTAAACATTGGGATTACCCGAGGTGCGGAATTCAAACTCGTAGGGGAACAATACTTCAAGCACGTCAGCAGTTTCAACAAGAACCATCTCGAAGAGATGGTTAATACAGACGACGAGAGAGATCCTCCACCTCCCAGGAGAAGAAGTTGGGAGAGTTAACTTCTCCATGCTTAGATTGCACCACCATGCATCACTATCACCAACCCAGTGGAGCTGAAATCGAATCTAATCCATCATCTACCAAAGTTCAAAGGACTTCCGGGTGAAGATCCAAACCGTCATCTTCAAAAATTCCAGCACAAGATGACAAGTCTTAGGCATAGTACCGAAGATAGTGATACGGCAATGCTGCAAGCTTTCCCATTTTCTTTAATAGATATGGCGGAAGAATGGTTGTATTATCTTCCCCCAGGGAGTATTACAACATGGACTGAAATGAAAAAGCTATTTCTGGAGAAATATTTTCCTGCTTCCAAGGCGGCCGCTGTTCGCAAGGAGATTAGTGGCATTCTGCAGTTAACCGGGGAGTCTCTTCATGAATATTGGGAGAGGTACAAAAAGTTGTTGGCAAGCTGTCCTCACCACAACATATCTTCAACACTTATTATCCAATACTTTTATGAAGGATTACTTCCAGAACAGAGGAATTTGATTGATGCATTTAGTAGGTGGTTCACTTCTTGAAAAGACAATCTCGCAGGCAACAAGTTTGATTGAGAGCATGGCTTCGAACGCTCAACAATTCTACACCAGAAACAACTCAAGTATCGAAGAGTTAGCGAGATAGGCGAGTCGCACAATCGAGCAACGGATAAACAACATTGAAAAGGCGGCAACAACGAATAAAGCCGAGTGATTATTCCTACCTACGAAGAAGAGTCCGAGCAGGTGAATGTTGTGTTCCCTAATCAAAGGCCGTGGTATAATCCCTACTCCGGTACCTACAATCCCGGGTTGGAAAGATCACCCGAATTTCAGCTACGCAAACAAGCAAGGCTGCGACTCCTAATCCATATGCTCGGCAAGGTGGTTTTCAACAACCACAATTCCAACCTCAACGCAAGTGCAACCTCAAGTTCCCAAGGAGGACGCATCGATAAAATGATTACTATGATGCAAGGTCTCTCATCTATGTTCCAACGAGTCAACGAAATCCGATCAACATATGCGAAGACGGCTCGCTATTAAAGATCTACATACTCAGATGGGACAAATGGCAAATGAGATAAATCAACTGAAGGCACAAGCATCGTCAAAGCTTCCATCACAAACTTTTGTGAATCCAAGAGAGAATGTTAATGCAGTACTTTTGAGGAGCGGAAAGCATTTAAGAGCCAAAACAAGAAGAAAATGTTAGTCACGACTCGAAAAGGAAGTAGAGGTGGAAAGCTGTTCCAAAGGAAAATCCAACTTCAACCAGAAGCCAACCTAAGGACACGGTTCCCACTTTTACCACACCACCTCCTTTTCCTAGTCGCTTTGCCAAGTCAAAGAAGCAAGCTCTAGACAAGGAGATTATGGATATTTTCAAAGAAGGTGCATATCAACATTCCATTTATTGAAGCCATCGTAACGGTACCCGGGTATGCCAAGGTTCGAAGGATTTGTGTACAAGGAAAGATAGGTTGATTGCTAACGAGATCACTCGAGGTGGGAGAAAGTGCTTCAGCTATGTTGCTAAAGAAGATGCCTACAAAATGCAAAGATCCTGGTGGTTTTACAGTTCCGGTTACTATTGGTGACAAACGATTTGAACGTGCTTTGCTTGATTTGGGAGCTTCCATTAGCGTGATGTCAGCCGATGTTTATGATTCTTTGAACCAGGACCTTTAAAGGAGACAGGGATTATCATTATTCGGCGAATAAGTCTAACATATATCCTAAGGGACTCGTGGAAGACGTGTTGGTGCAAGTGAATGAATTAATCTTTCGGTTGATTTCTTTGTTGTGGATATGCATAATGGAGACAATTGTTCGTCTACTTCATTACTTCTTGGGAGACCTTTTATGAAGACTGCTAAGACGAAGATTGACTGCGATACTGGGACACTCACTATGGAATTTGACAAAGAGATTATACGCTTCAACATCTTTGAAGCTATGCGTTATCCAAGTGATATCCATTCTGCATTTTCGGTTGATGTTATTGGTTCATTGGCACAACAGATGTTTGATTTGAACAACGAAGATGAACTTGAATCTGTGCTACAAAATAGCATTGATTTGGACGTGCATGGCATGCCTGATTTGGAAGTTGACTTAGCCAAAGGGATAGAGGAGATGTGTGGTGCTTTAACGGCATCACAAGAAGCTCAAACAGGTAATATCTCTTATATTTCTTTACCCGCAACTGATGAAGTTCCATTACCTTCTGTTGTGCAGGCACCTAAATTAGAATTGAAGCCTCTACCTGATCACTTAAAGTACGCTTACTTGGGTGATGGAGAAGAACTTCCAGTCATTATTGCAAATAATCTCACAGCAGTACAGGAAGAACGCTTACTTAGGGTTCTGAAGGAGCACAAAACAGCTATTGGTTGGACAATTGCGACATCAAAGGCATTAGTCCAGCCATGTGCATGCATAGAATCCTAATGGAAGATGATGTGAAGCCGAGACGTGATGCTCGCGTAGGCTTAACCCCCAATGATGGAGGTCGTAAAGAAAGAGATCCTCAAATTGCTAAGTGTGGGGGTGATTTACCCAATTTCGACAAACAAATGGGTTAGTCCAGGTACAAGTGGTGCCTAAGAAATCGGGTGTCCTTTGTTGTAGAAATCCGGATGATGAACTCGTTCCTACAAGAGTTCAAACAGGATGGCGAGTGTGCATAGACTACAGAAAGCTCAATTCGGCTACCCGCAAGGATCACTTTCCTTTGCCTTTCATTGATCAGATGTTGGAGAGGCTAGCGGGACATTCTCATTATTGCTTTCTGGATGGTTATTCGGGATACAATCAGATTGTTATCGCACCAGAGGACCAAGAGAAGACGACTTTTACTTGTCCTTTTGGTACGTTTGCATATAGACGGATGCCATTTGGTCTTTGCAATGCGCCTGCCACTTTTCAGAGGTGTATGGTAAGTATATTTTCTGATTATGTGGAAAACATCATTGAGATATTTATGGACGATTTCAGTGTTTATGGTGATTCATTTGATATTTGTTTAAATAATCTTGAGCTTGTGCTTAGAAGATGCGTAGACACTAATCTTGTTTTAAACTGGGAGAAATGTCACTTTATGGTAAACCATGGAATTGTGCTTGGTCACATCGTGTCCTCTCAAGGGCTCGAAGTAGACAAAGCAAAGATAGATTTGATTAGAAACTTACAATACCCCACTTCGGTGAGGGGCGTTCGCTCGTTTCTTGGTCATGCAGGTTTTTATAGGAGGTTTATCAAAGATTTTTCCAAAATCTCAATGCCGATGTGCAAATTGTTGCAAAAGGAGGTTGCCTTTAACTTCGACCAGGAGTGCAAGGATGCCTTTGAAAAATTGAAGGAATTGTTGACTACTGCACCAATTATTAAGTCACCTGACTGGAGTTTGCCATTCGAGTTAATGTGTGATGCAAGTGATTATGCAGTCGGAGCTGTTTTGGGTCAGAAAGTAGACAAGAGGTCACATGTGATTTATTATGCATCAAGGACCCTAAATGAAGCTCAGATCAACTATTCAACCATTTTGAGAAAGAGTTTCTTGGCTATAGTATTTGCATTAGAAAAATTCAGATCTTATTTGGTGGGTACCAATGTGATTGTATACTCTGATCATGCAGCACTTCGGTACCTATTGAAAAAGAAGGAGGCTAAGCCAAGACTCATAAGATGGATTCTTTTGCTGCAAGAATTCAATATTGAAATTAGAGACAAGAAAGGTGTCGAGAATACCACATTATCGATCATCTTAGTAGAATTGTTAATTCCGAAGAAGAACTTCCCTTACAGGATCGTTTTCCAGACGAACAACTCTTCTCGATTGAAGAATCAACACCTTGGTATGCTGATATAGTGAACTATTTGGTTACAAGGCAAGTACCTAGTACGATGTCCAACTTTCAAAAGCTAAAGCTTAAGAAAATAACCAAACAGTATGTGTGGGATGAGCCCTACTTGTGGAAATATGGTGCTGATCAGATTATCCGCAGGTGCGTACCAAACTCTGAATTTCAATCAATTTTGTCTTTTTGTCATTCTTATGCTTGTGGTGGTCACTTTGGTTCTAAGCGTCACCGCTCTCAAAGTTCTTGAGAGTGGCTTTTATTGGCCTACATTGTTTGAGGATGCATATGCTTTTTGCAAATCTTGTGATAGATGTCAACGAACGGGCAATCTAGGTGCTCGAAATCAAATGCCACTCACACCGATTCTTGCTGTAGAAATATTCGATGTGTGGGGTATTGATTTTATGGGGCCTTTTGTTAATTCGAATGGAAAATTTTATATACTTCTTCTTTGTGGATTATGTTTCGAAATGGGTGGAAGCTAAAGCTAACCATACTAATGATTCTCAAGTTGTTTGTGAGTTTGTGAAGGAATATATTTTCTCTAGACATGGTACACCACGAGTGGTCATCAGTGATGGAGGTTCACACTTCAAGAAATCCTTCCATGCTCTCCTCAAGAAGTACAACATTACACACAAGGTTGGTACGCCATATCACCCACAAACTAGTTGGCAAGCTGAAGTTTCAAATCGTGAAATCAAGTCCATTCTGGAGAAAACTGTCAATACTACAAGAAAAGATTGGAGCTTCAGGCTTAACGATGCACTTTGGGCGTATAGAACAGCATATAAGACACCGATTGGTATGTCTCCATACCGGTTGGTTTATGGCAAAGCTTGTCATCTCCCGGTTGAACTTGAGCATAAGGCTTTTTGGGCGGTAAAGATGTACAACATGGAGTATGATGAAGCTGGGAAACAAAGAAAGTTACAAATCAATGAGCTAGAGGAGATACGAAATGATGCTTACGAAAGCTCTCGTATATACAAGGAAAAGACGAAGTTATTCCACGACAAATTGATTTCTCGGAAAAGTTTTGTTGTGGGGCAAAAAGTTCTTTTATTTAATTCTCGTCTTAAGTTATTTCCTGGAAAGCTTAGGTCCCGCTGGGTGGGACCGTTTGTTGTTACTGATGTTTTTCCTCATGGTGCAGTTGAAATCTCTAGTCCCAAAACAGGGAAGGTTTTCAAGATCAACGGCCATAGACTGAAGCCATACTACGAGAACTACACTGCAGTGGATGTTGATGAGATTGAGCTTCATGATTTGACCCCTCTGGAGGAGTAATCTGATTGTGTGTCAAGTCAGGCTGAGGACGTTAAACTAAGCGCTGAATGGGAGGCAACCCACTGGTTGTGTATTTCTATCTTTATCTTTTGTTTCACATATCATATTTGGATTTCCCACCTTATTTTGCTTTGGATGACTCAATTACATTGAGGACAATGTAAAGTTTAAGTGTGGGGGAGTATTTTGTATATAGAGTTTTTAGCCTTTTAGAGTCGAACTTTTTCAAAAAAAAAAAAAAATTGTAAATAGTTGCATAAAAACCTCCAACTTGTAGAGATTTTAGAGTCACTAGCATACTTCTAGGTATGTTTACATAGAGAATTCTGACCGACATAACTAAACTTGGAAGTGTTAGGGAACTACGTTCGGATTTCTTGCTTGTTAGAGTGTTAAATAATGGATTTAATCATGCCGGTGGCAAATGAGGAGCAGAGGGAATGCATTATTAGAGTTGTTGATCAATCATTAGTGGAGACTACCTATTTTCAAATCAACCGAGGCACCAGACCAAAAAAAAAAATCTTTGTAGATGACTAAAGAGCTTTCTTTTGAGTGTGTGTCACCAATACGTTAATTAGGGTAGAATGGTGAGCTACCCAACTCCACACCATTTTTCAGCACTATTTTTGATCTCTTGAGTGCTAATTTTGTCAATCACGAGGGTGACGTCTATAGATGAAAACCACCTTCTTGTAGTTTGATTTGCAGTTAGCACCATTCTCTATCTCGCCAACAACAGGTCCATAGAAACACATCATCATCAGCAAATGGAGCGACATCAAAATCTACAAGGAAAGTTGAAGACGTTTAAGTTTTATAAGCAACAATTCAAGTAAGAGCAAATTTCATATCAAAGTGAAGCAACATACAATGAGCAGATTTTATATACATGTTGAAGACTTACATATAATGAGCATAATTCTATATCCAAGTTGAATACTTATTTAAAAGAGCAAAGAAAATCAGAAGATGAGAATTAATGAAGTTATGATACGAAGACAATACAAGTTGTGAAGATCAAAGTGGTAAAGTCCTTCTCCCATGGCCATGTTAATTTTATTATGTTGTAGTTGCAATCTTTTTATCAAAAAAAAAAAAAAAAAAAAAAAAAAAAAAGGATTTGCATTTAGGATTTATTTTATCAATAAAGCCATGAGGAAGAAAAATATATAAAGAAGTTTCAAGCAACAAGAAAATAGAGGAAAAGAGTTACAAATTGTCAAAGTTTTATGAAGTTCAACAGTTCATCATAAATAGTTGAAGACCGAAGACGAAGACCAAGAAGATGAAGAAGGCAGTAGAAGATGTTTCTATTGGATCTTTTGTGAGAGTGGTGCTTTCGTCATCGTAGATCGGATATGAAGGTGGTAAGTACTCTCATCCTTGCTATAGTGGTTGATTTCCTTTCTTAGAGATCATCGGGAAAAAGTCTTTTATTTCCCACGATTTTGTGGGGTCTCCGAAATAATTCGGAAGGTTTCCTTCCCACCATTCAACGTGTGTAGGATTTCTCTCTTCGTTCCTACCTGCACACATGTGAGACCCATAAAAAAGCTGTCTTATTGAGTGCAATTATCATAAAATCCTTTTAAGTGAGGCAGAAGTCGAGGCGAAATGCTTATTGATCGCTCTCAAACACGCGTTCTCTCATTATGGTGTGATCATTTCTCACTCAACATTTAAGAATGATAATATGTTCTTTGGTATTTCTAACTTCTTATTACTAGCATGCAGAAACTCTATGTCCTCATAGCTCTTTGGATGCTCGGGACGCTGGAAGACTTTGAAGTTGGAGCAGGTTTTGTGGGTATATCTCTGGTAAACCCTCACGAGACTATAACTCGTCCACTAGGGACACCTAGGGGTTTAAAGGCTTGTTGCACGTGCTAAGTGCAACCGGGTCTTCAACGACAGAGATTTGTTTTATTTTAGGTCAGATAGTTTGCTCGAGGACTAGCAAAAGCCAAGTGTGGGGGAATCTGATAAGTGCATAATTCACATGATTTTAGTGTCAATTCCATGCTAGTAATTGCTTATATTCTTGCAAATTATTGTATATTACGTTTGTTTTCTCTTCTTTGTGTTTTATTAGGTGAATCGTCCAAAAATAAGTGAATTTGCACTTAATTGTGCGATAAAAAAGCTTAGCTACAAGTGGAGAAGGGGCCAAAGACCAAGAGAAACTCGTTCAAACCAGAGTTCTTCCTATCACGTTGAAGAGGACGAAAATACTGAAGTTAATGGAGAAAGAACGGAGTCATTACGAGTTTGTATGAAGAAGTTATTAGCAAAACAATAATTTGGAAGAAAAAAAAGGACAAAATGGTCATTTTACAGGTAGATGCTATTTGGACCCATCAGCCGCTAAGGAGACACCAGTTTGCCACACCTTTTCCGCACGCAACAAAAGAAGGAAGTCTGGGAAACGTTATCGGATAATTTGGATACACTTGGGTATACGCTATTCGGACCCCCAAATTGGATAAGGGGCAACCAAGTCCATTTCATTTCCCGCCACCAGGAGAACATACTTCAATGGGACATCATTATTTGAATTAAGGAGGGGTTTGAGGTGCTTGATAAAGAGTAAAGACGGATGGATGAATACAAGTGGGACCCGTTAGTTTAACAAACAAAAATTGTTTATTATTAGTGATGTCAGCAGAAAAGAGAATTATTTCTCCCTGTTTTGGAAAGAAGTATGTGGAAGTGGTGGACCTGCGAGATACATAATCCAATTCAAATTTCATCTTTGAGCCGTACACGTGGCCAGATAAAAAGTGGAGATGATTGGAGTACGAAGAGATGGTCTTCTCATGTGGCGTACAAGAAGAATAAATGGGGTCGGGTGAATTTTGACAAGGGAACAGATAAGATAAAATTGTCAGTAGCTGATGAACAGATAAAATAATTGTCGCGTTTTGGAGGAAACGATCATTCCGTGTAATACGGAGCATCGAAGCTGAACAGATTGACGGAGTAGATGATAACACATGGATATTTATTGGTCCCGCTGAAATCCTTAGCCAATTGGAAGCTGTGTGCGCCGTATTGAAATGTCTCTCGCTGCACCGAATAAGCTTCCTTTATTTTCAAATCAGTAAAAACTCCTCCAACCGACTTTGTTATCTTCGTCTACTACGGATTGTTAGGAAAACTGTCGGGGATCCTCTTGTATAAATAGGGGTCGAATGTAAGTAACCAAAACACTTCTTCCTTTACCATTTTTATGCGAGCGAGAAAGATAGAAACACAGAAAGCTTTTGTTTTTAATTCCTTCTTCTTTAGTTTATTTATTTGCAGTACTTCTTAATTATGAATAGCTAAACTTTTAAGCGATTAGGGATGATTTCAAAGTCGAACCATGAAGCATTATTTTCTTTAACCACGTTTATTTCAAGTTTTATTTTATTGTTGATTATCTTTATTATTTTTAATGTCTAAGAATATTGAGGGTTATTTAAAATGATCAATTAAATTAACCAATCAATATTTCTTCTACTAGTTTAGGGTTGTGTGATACGTGTAATTGTCACATCAACTCTTTACATGATAGTAAATCGCAAGAGGTCGACAGGAGGGATTTTGTTAAGCAATTGTGTGTAAAGATAACACTAGTAAGCGAGGCCAGAGCTTATGCGTGCGATGCTAGGATCAACTCCGATTCACGAGTGTAAAGCATTCGACTAATTTACACCTTGAGAGCTTATTCTTGGTGGGTTGGTTGGATAGAATCAGTAGTCGAGCGCTTAGTATCCGGTGGCAGTAGGAATCCGGGGGATAGCAGAGCTTATTGCTATTCTACGGTTGGTAACAATATAAGTTAAACAAGAAATAAATTCATATTTAATTAATCTTCGGTTCAGTGACGGCGAATGATTCCCTAATCATTTTCTTATTATTATTACAACAAAGTTCTATTATTTTCCTTTATTAGTTATCTTTGATTTAAAATCTAAAAACCCCCTTTTGGTGACTTTTAACAACTAGAAACTCCCTGCTCTTCGTGGGAACGAACTCCTTGCCATTATATTACCAGTTAATTGTGTGGAAAGGTGTAATTAATTTGTTGCGTAAACAACGCGCACCAAATTTAGCGCCATTCTTAGGGAGCTTGATCGGTAGCTTTTAGTTGTTTTATTTTCTTTTAGTAATTTTATTTAGTACTTTTGTTTTTTTTTTTAGTTTTTCTTTAATTTATTTTTCTTTTAATTTTAGTTGTTATTCCTTAATTTATATTCTGTTAATATTTATTTTCTGTTAATCTTTATCTTCTGTTAATATTTATTTTAATTTTATTTAGATTTTTATTATTATTGTTAATTTACTTTTATTTTTATTCTTAATATGTATTAATATTATTCTCTGTTAATATTTATTTCTGTTCATAAAAAATAAAAAATAAATAAAAATAAAAAAATTATTTTAGTTGATATTTATTTTGTATTTTAATATTTTCTAGATTTTACTTTAGTTTTTCTTGTTTCAGGTACTAATTCTCTGGCACCTAAACATTGGGATTACCCGAGGTGCGGAATTCAAACTCGTAGGGGAACAATACTTCAAGCACGTCAGCAGTTTCAACAAGAACCATCTACTGAAGAGATGGTTAATACAGACGACGAGAGAGATCCTCCACCTCCGGAGAAGAAGTTGGGAGAGTTAACTTCTCCATGCTTAGATTCGCAGACCCTTTGTGCATCTATCACCAACCCGGTGGAGAGTCGAAATCGAATCTAATCCATCATCTACCAAAGTTCAAAGGACTTCCGGGTGAAGATCCAAACCGTCATCTTCAAAAATTCCAGCACAAGATGACAAGTCTTAGGCATAGTACCGAAGATAGTGATACGGCAATGCTGCAAGCTTTCCCATTTTCTTTAATAGATATGGCGGAAGAATGGTTGTATTATCTTCCCCCAGGGGAGTATTACAACATGGTCGAAATGAAAAAGCTATTTACGGAGAAATATTTTCCTGCTTCAAGGCGGCCGTTGACCATGCAAGGAGATTAGTGGCATTCTCAGATTAACCTAGGGAGTCTCTTCATGAATATTGGGAGAGGTACAAAAAGTTGCTGGCAAGCTGTCCTCACCACAACATATCTTCAACACTTATTATCCAATACTTTTATGAAGGATTACTTCCAGAACAGAGGAATTTGATTGATGCAGCTGCCGGTGGTTCACTTACTGAAAAGACAATCTCGCAGGCAACAAGTTTGATTGAGAGCATGGCTTCGAATGCTCAACAATTCTACACAGAAACAACTCAAGTATCAGAAGAGTTAGCGAGATAGCTGAGTCTGCACAATCAGAGCAACGGATAAACAACATTGAAAAGGCAGTGCAACGAATAGCAGCAGTGATTATTCCTACCTACGAAGAAGAGTCTGAGCAGGTGAATGTTGTGTTCCCTAATCAAAGGCCAGGGTATAATCCCTACTCCAGTACCTACAATCCAGGTTGGAAAGATCACCCGAATTTTAGCTACGCAAACAAGCAAGCTGCGGCTCCTAATCCATATGCTCGGCAAGGTGGTTTTCAACAACCACAATTCCAACCTCAGCCGCAAGCGCAACCTCAAGTTTCAAAGGAGGACGCCTCTGAGAAGATGATTACCATGATGCAAGGTCTTTCATCTATGTTCCAACGAGTCATAAATCAGATCAACATATGCAGAAAACTGACTCTGCTATTAAAGATCTACATACTCAGATGGGACAAATGGCAAATGAGATAAATCAACTGAAGGCACAAGCATCGTCAAAGCTTCCATCACAAACTTTTGTGAATCCAAGAGAGAATGTTAATGCAGTAATTTTGAGGAGCGGAAAGCAGACAGAAGAGCCAAAACGGCAAGAAAATGTTAGTCACGACTCGAAAAGGAAGTAGAGGTGGAAACTTTCCAAAAGGAAAATCCAACTTCAAGAGGCCAACCTAAGGACACGGTTCCCACTTTTACCACACCACCTCCTTTTCCTAGTCGCTTTGCAAAGTCAAAAGCAAGCTCTAGACAAGGAGATTATGGATATTTTCAGCAAGGTGCATATCAACATTCCATTTATTGAAGCCATCAGAACGGTACCCAGGTATGCCAAGGTTCTGAAGGATTTGTGTACAAGGAAAGATAGGTTGATTGCTAACGAGATCACTCAGGTGGGAGAAAGTGCTTGACTATGTTGCTAAAGAAGATGCCTACAAAATGCAAAGATCCTGGTGGTTTTACGATTAGGTTACTATTGGTGACAAACGATTTGAACGTGCTTTGCTTGATTTGGGAGCTTCCATTAGCGTGATGTCAGCCGATGTTTATGATTCTTTGAACTTGGGACCTTTAAAGGAGACAGGGATTATCATTCAACTGGCGAATAAGTCTAACATATATCCTAAGGGACTCGTGGAAGACGTGTTGGTGCAAGTGAATGAATTAATCTTTAGGTTGATTTCTTTGTTGTGGATATGCATAATGGAGACAATTGTTCGTCTACTTCATTACTTCTTGGGAGACCTTTTATGAAGACTCGCTAAGACGAAGATTGGCTGCGATACTGGGACACTCACTATGGAATTTGACAAAGAGATTATACGCTTCAACATCTTTGAAGCTATGCGTTATCCAAGTGATATCCATTCTGCATTTTCGGTTGATGTTATTGGTTCATTGGCACAACAGATGTTTGATTTGAACAACGAAGATGAACTTGAATCTGTGCTACAAAATAGCATTGATTTGGACGTGCATGGCATGCCTGATTTGGAAGTTGACTTAGCCAAAGGGATAGAGGAGATGTGTGGTGCTTTAACGGCATCACAAGAAGCTCAAACAGGTAATATCTCTTATATTTCTTTACCTGCAACTGATGAAGTTCCATTACCTTTTGTTGTGCAGGCACCTAAATTAGAATTGAAGCCTCTACATGATCACTTAAAGTACGCTTACTTGGGTGATGGAGAAGAACTTCCAGTCATTATTGCAAATAATCTCACAACATTACAGGAAGAACGCTTACTTAGGGTTGAAGGAGCACAAAACTTGACTATTGGTTGGACAATTGCTGACATCAAAGGCATTAGTCCAGCCATGTGCATGCATAGAATCCTAATGGAAGATGATGTGAAGCCGATGCGTGATGCTCGGCGTAGGCTTAACCCCCAATGATGGAGGTCGTAAAGAAAGAGATCCTCAAATTGCTAAGTGTGGGGGTGATTTACCCAATTTACGACGGCAAATGGGTTAGTCCAAGTACAAGTGGTGCCTAAGAAATCGGGTGTCACTTTGTTGTCGAAATCCGGATGATGAACTCGTTCTACAAGAGTTCAAACGGGATGGCGAGTGTGCATAGACTACGAAAGCTCAATTCGGCTACCCGCATGAGGATCACTTTCCTTTGCCTTTCATTGATCGAGATGTTGGAGAGGCTAGCGGGACATTCTCATTATTGCTTTACGGATGGTTATTCGGGATACAATCAGATTGTTATCGCACCGAGAGGACCAAGAGAAGACGACTTTTACTTGTCCTTTTGGTACGTTTGCATATAGACGGATGCCATTTGGTCTTTGCAATGCACTTTGCCACTTTTCGAGAGGTGTATGGTAAGTATATTTTCCGATTATGTGGAAAACATCATTGAGATATTTATGGACGATTTCGGTGTTTATGGTGATTCATTTGATATTTGTTTAAATAATCTTGAGCTTGTGCTTAGAAGATGCGTAGACACTAATCTTGTTTTAAACGGGAGAAATGTCACTTTATGGTAAACCATGGAATTGTGCTTGGTCACATCGTGTCCTCTCAAGGGCTCGAAGTAGACAAAGCAAAGATAGATTTGATTAGAAACTTACAATACCCCACTTCGGTGAGGGGCGTTCGCTCGTTTCTTGGTCATGCGAGGTTTTATAGGAGGTTTATCAAAGATTTTCCAAAATCTCAATGCCGATGTGCAAATTGTTGCAAAAGGAGGTTGCCTTTAACTTCGACCAGGAGTGCGAGGATGCCTTTGAAAAATTGAAGGAATTGTTGACTACGCACCAATTATTAAGTCACACTGATTTGGAGTTTGCCATTCGAGTTAATGTGTGATGCAAGTGATTATGCAGTCGGAGCTGTTTTGGGTCAGAAAGTAGACAAGAGGTCACATGTGATTTATTATGCATCAAGGACCCTAAATGAAGCTCAGATCAACTATTCAACCACTGAGAAAGAGTTACTGGCTATAGTATTTGCATTAGAAAAATTCAGATCTTATTTGGTGGGTACCAATGTGATTGTATACTCTGATCATGCAGCACTTCGGTACCTATTGAAAAAGAAGGAGGCTAAGCCAAGACTCATAAGATGGATTCTTTTGCTGCAAGAATTCAATATTGAAATTAGAGACAAGAAAGGTGTCGAGAATATCATTATCGATCATCTTAGTAGAATTGTTAATTAGAAGAAGAACTTCCCTTACGGGATCGTTTCCCAGACGAACAACTCTTCTCGATTGAAGAATCAACACCTTGGTATGCTGATATAGTGAACTATTTGGTTACAAGGAAAGTACCTAGTACGATGTCCAACTTTCAAAAGCTAAAGCTTAAGAAAATAACCAAGCAGTATGTGTGGGATGAGCCCTACTTGTGGAAATATGGTGCTTGATCAGATTATCATGGTGCGTACCAAACTACGAATTTCAATCAATTTTGTCTTTTTGTCATTCTTATGCTTGTGGTGGTCACTTTGGTTCTAAAGCGTCCGCTCTCAAAGTTCTTGAGTGGCTTTTATTGGCCTACATTGTTTGAGGATGCATATGCTTTTTGCAAATCTTGTGATAGATGTCAACGAACGGGCAATCTAGGTGCTCGAAATCAAATGCCACTCACACCGATTCTTGCTGTAGAAATATTCGATGTGTGGGGTATTGATTTTATGGGGCCTTTTGTTAATTCGAATGGAAAATTTTATATACTTCTTCTTTGTGGATTATGTTTCGAAATGGGTGGAAGCTAAAGCTACCCATACTAATGATTCTCAAGTTGTTTGTGAGTTTGTGAAGGAATATATTTTCTCTAGACATGGTACACCACGAGTGGTCATCAGTGATGGAGGTTCACACTTCAAGAAATCCTTCCATGCTCTCCTCAAGAAGTACAACATTACACACAAGGTTGGTACGCCATATCACCCACAAACTAGTGGGCAAGCTGAAGTTTCAAATCGTGAAATCAAGTCCATTCTGGAGAAAACTGTCAATACTACAAGAAAAGATTGGAGCTTCAGGCTTAACGATGCACTTTGGGCGTATAGAACAACATATAAGACACCGATTGGTATGTCTCCATACCGGTTGGTTTATGGCAAAGCTTGTCATCTCCCGGTTGAACTTGAGCATAAGGCTTTTTGGGCGGTAAAGATGTACAACATGGAGTATGATGAAGCTGGGAAACAAAGAAAGTTACAAATCAATGAGCTAGAGGAGATACGAAATGATGCTTACGAAAGCTCTCGTATATACAAGGAAAAGACGAGAAGTTATTCCACGACAAATTGATTTCTCGGAAAAGTTTTGTTGTGGGGCAAAAGTTCTTTTATTTAATTCTCGTCTTAAGTTATTTCTGGAAAGCTTAGGTCATTGGGTGGGACCGTTTGTTGTTCTTGATGTTTTTCCTCATGGTGCGGTTGAAATCTCTAGTCCCAAAACGAGGGGAAGGTTTTCAAGATCAACGGCCATAGGATCGAAGCCATACTACGAGAACTACACTGCGGTGGATGTTGATGAGATTGAGCTTCATGATTTGACCCCTACGGAGGAGTAATCGATTGTGTGTCAAGTCAGCCGAGGACGTTAAACTAAGCGGCTGAATGGGAGGCAACCCCTTTGGTTGTGTATTTCTATCTTTATCTTTTGTTTCACATATCATATTTGGATTTCCCACCTTATTTTGCTTTGGATGACTCAATTACATTGAGGACAATGTAAAGTTTAAGTGTGGGGGGAGTATTTTGTATATAGAGTTTTTAGCCTTTTAGAGTCGAACTTTTTCAAAAAAAAAAAAAAAAAAAAAAATTGTAAATATTTGAATAAAAAACACCAAATTGTAGAGATTTTAGAGTCACTAGCATACTTTAGGTATGTTTACATAGAGAATTCGACCAGACATAACTAAACTTGGAAGTGTTAGGGAACTACGTTCGGATTTCTTGCTTGTTAGAGTGTTAAATAATGGATTTAATCATGCCGGTGGCAAATGAGGAGCAGAGGGAATGCATTATTAGAGTTGTTGATCAATCATTAGTGGAGACTACCTATTTTCAAATCAGCAGGCACCAGACCAAAAAAAATCTTTGTAGATGACTAAAGAGCTTTCTTTTGAGTGTGTGTCACCGTACGTTAATTCCGGGTAGAATGGTGAGCTACCCAACTCCACACCATTTTTCAGCACTATTTTTGATCTCTTGAGTGCTAATTTTGTCAATCACGAGGGTGACGTCTATAGATGAAAACCACCTTCTTGTAGTTTGATTTGCAGTTAGCACCATTCTCTATCTCGCCAACAACAGGTCCATAGAAACACATCATCATCAGCAAATGGAGCGACATCAAAATCTACAAGGAAAGTTGAAGACGTTTAAGTTTTATAAGCAACAATTCAAGTAAGAGCAAATTTCATATCAAAGTGAAGCAACATACAATGAGCAGATTTTATATACATGTTGAAGACTTACATATAATGAGCATAATTCTATATCCAAGTTGAATACTTATTTAAAGAGCAAAGAAAATCGAGAAGATGAGAATTAATGAAGTTATGATACGAAGACAATACAAGTTGTGAAGATCAAAGTGGTAAAGTCCTTCTCCCATGGCCATGTTAATTTTATTATGTTGTAGTTACGATCTTTTTATCAAAAAAAAAAAAAAAAAAAAAAAGGATTTGCATTTAGGATTTATTTTATCAATAAAGCCATGAGGAAGAAAAATATATAAAGAAGTTTCAAGCAACAAGAAAATAGAGGAAAAGAGTTACAAATTGTCAAAGTTTTATGAAGTTCATGAGTTCATCATAAATAGTTGAAAGGCAGAAGACGAAGACCAAGAAGATGAAGAAGGCGAGTAGAAGACGTTTCTATTGGATCTTTGTGAGAGTGGTGCTTTTCGTCCTTGCCGATCAGATATGAAGGTGGTAAGTACTCCCATCCTTGCTATAATGGTTGATTTCCTTTCTTAGAGATCATCAGAAAAAGTCTTTTATTTCCCACGATTTTGTGGGGTCTCCAGAAATAATTCGGAAGGTTTCCTTCCCACCATTCAACGTGTGTAGGATTTCTCTCTTCGTTCCTACCTGCACACATGTGAGACCCATAAAAAGTTTGTCTTATTGAGTGCAATTATCATAAAATCCTTTTAAGTGAGGCAGAAGTCGAGGCGAAATGCTTATTGATCGCTCTCAAACACGCGTTCTCTCATTATGGTGTGATCATTTCTCACTCAACATTTAAGAATGATAATATGTTCTTTGGTATTTCTAACTTCTTATTACTAGCATGCGAAACTCTATGTCCTCATAGCTCTTTGGATGCTCGGGGAAGACTTTGGAAGACTTTGAAGTTGGGAGCAGGTTTTGTGGGTATATCTCTGGTAAACCCTCACGAGACTATAACTCGTCCGTTTAGGGACACCTAGGGGTTTAAAGGCTTGTTGCACGTGCTAAAGTGCAACCGGGTCCTCAACGCAACGTCCAACGACAGAGATTTGTTTTATTTTAGGTCGAGATAGTTTGCTCGAGGACTAGCAAAAGCCAAGTGTGGGGGAATCTGATAAGTGCATAATTCACATGATTTTAGTGTCAATTCCATGCTAGTAATTGCTTATATTCTTGCAAATTATTGTATATTACGTTTGTTTTCTCTTCTTTGTGTTTTATTAGGTGAATCGTCCAAAAGAAGTGAATTTGCACTTAATTGTGCAATAAAAGAAGCTAGCTACAAGTGGAGAAGGGGCCAAAGACCAAGAGAAACTCGTTCAAACCCAGGAGTTCTTCCTATCACGTTGAAGAGGACGAAAATACGAAGTTAATGGAGAAAGAACGAGTCATTCCCGAGTTTGTATGAAGAAGTTATTAGCAAAACAATAATTTGGAAGAAAAAAAAGGACAAAATGGTCATTTTACAGGTAGATGCTATTTGGACCCATCAGCCGCTAAGGAGACACCAGTTTGCCACACCTTTTCCGCACGCAACAAAAGAAGGAAGTCTGGGAAACGTTATCGGATAATTTGGATACACTTGGGTATACGCTATTCGGACCCCCAAATTGGATAAGGGGCAACCAAGTCCATTTCATTTCCGCCACCAGGAGAACATACTTCAATGGGACATCATTATTTGAATTAAGGAGGGGGTTTGAGGTGCTTGATAAAGAGTAAAGACGGATGGATGAATACAAGTGGGACCCGTTAGTTTAACAAACAAAAATTGTTTATTATTAGTGATGTCAGCAGAAAAGAGAATTATTTCTCCCTGTTTTGGAAAGAAGTATGTGGAAGTGGTGGACCTGCGAGATACATAATCCAATTCAAATTTCATCTTTGAGCCGTACACGTGGCCAGATAAAAAGTGGAGATGATTGGAGTACGAAGAGATGGTCTTCTCATGTGGCGTACAAGAAGAATAAATGGGGTCGGGTGAATTTTGACAAGGGAACAGATAAGATAAAATTGTCAGTAGCTGATGAACAGATAAAATAATTGTCGCGTTTTGGAGGAAACGATCATTCCGTGTAATACGGAGCATCGAAGCTGAACAGATTGACGGAGTAGATGATAACACATGGATATTTATTGGTCCCGCTGAAATCCTTAGCCAATTGGAAGCTGTGTGCGCCGTATTGAAATGTCTCTCGCTGCACCGAATAAGCTTCCTTTATTTTCAAATCAGTAAAAACTCCTCCAACCGACTTTGTTATCTTCGTCTACTACGGATTGTTAGGAAAACTGTCGGGGATCCTCTTGTATAAATAGGGGTCGAATGTAAGTAACCAAAACACTTCTTCCTTTACCATTTTTATGCGAGCGAGAAAGATAGAAACACAGAAAGCTTTTGTTTTTAATTCCTTCTTCTTTAGTTTATTTATTTGCCAGTACTTCTTAATTATGAATAGCTAAACTTTTAACTGATTAGGGATGATTTCAAAGTCCTGAACCATGAAGCATTATTTTCTTTAACCACGTTTATTTCAAGTTTTATTTTATTGTTGATTATCTTTATTATTTTTAATGTCTAAGAATATTGAGGGTTATTTAAAATGATCAATTAAATTAACCAATCAATATTTCTTCTACTAGTTTAGGGTTGTGTGATACGTGTAATTGTCACATCAACTCTTTACATGATAGTAAATCGCAAGAGTCGTGAGAGGATTTTGTTAAGCAATTGTGTGTAAAGATAACACTAGTAAGCGACCCAGAGCTTATGCGTCGATCTAGGATCAACCCGATTCACGAGTGTAAAGCATTCGACTAATTTACACCTTGAGAGCTTATTCTTGGTGGGTTGGTTGGATAGAATCTGGGTAGTCGAGCGCTTCCGTATCCGGTGGCGGAGGGAATCTGGGGATAGCAGAGCTTATTGCTATTCTACGGTTGGTAACAATATAAGTTAAACAAGAAATAAATTCATATTTAATTAATCTTCGGTTCAGTGACGGCGAATGATTCCCTAATCATTTTCTTATTATTATTACAACAAAGTTCTATTATTTTCCTTTATTAGTTATCTTTGATTTAAAATCTAAAAACCCCCTTTTGGTGACTTTTAACAACTAGAAACTCCCTGCTCTTCGTGGGAACGAACTCCTTGCCATTATATTACCAGTTAATTGTGTGGAAAGGTGTAATTAATTTGTTGCGTAAACGACGCGCACCAATAGTCGTAAAGAAATCTTCAATCTCCACTACAACCCCAATATCTCCTTGCTCTCTTGTGTAAAGTTATGTAAAAAGTGTCTCTAATTGCTCTTAGGGAGCCTTCTTATATATGAGGAAGTAAGGGAAATTTTATGTGCTCGAATCCATATCCAAATAGCTGATAAGTGCATAATTCATATGTTTTGATATCATTGTCTTGCACTTATTTACTAGTTTTTTTTTTTGTGTGAATTACCTTGAAGCTAGTATTCTTACTTTTATATTTTATGTTTTTATTCAGGTTACATCTTCGAATAGAAGTAAATGGGGCTTTCAAAGTATTAAAAAGTAAAGTGCTACAAATGAATAAGGACCAAAGACCAAGTGCTTGTTCAAATCCAGGATTTCTTCTTACCATCCCGAAGAGAATAAAAAGACGAAGTAAACGGCGAAAAAATAATGTCATTCTGATGTCTTATAAATAAATTATGAGCATTTGGTGAAGGTTAAAAGTTGTGAAAGTGGTAAAAAGCACCGAACTGATAAGAGCAATCGTCTGAATTACTTAGGGCGGCCACATCGCATGAAAACATCGGTTTCACTATTCAAGGCATCCTCACTCATAAAGGCGCCAGCGATAAAGAATCATGACAATGATTGATGATGGCCTGAGTTTGTTGTGATGATCGAATGATGTAGAATCTGTGATGGTGTGAGACTTGAGGTTGCTTCCATTATGACTTCCACTGATGATGAAGATGAGCTTGTTGTTGTAGTTTATGGTGATTATAATAGTTGGGCTCTAGAGATAAAACAAGAAGGTGAAGTTTCAAAGTAGGTGGTCATCAAAGACGAGTTTGAGAAAACTTATAATTCTTGAGTATTATGTTACTTTTATTTTATGTCTTTCACTTGGTCATGACCCTAAAGTAAAAAGTGAAATGGCCCATAAAATACTAAGGAGGTGAATGACTAGAAGTGGAAAAAGATGTGTCTATTAAGTGAAAGAATGTGAATGAGAGCTTGAAAAAATGATAAAAAAACTGGAATTTAAGGATTTGTGTCCATTAGATCGGGTTAACGAGTTGCGCTCAGGGAAATATCATTTTATTATGATCAAGTGAATTAGAAGAGTTTAAAAGAAAATACACCGTTGCTCGGTCCAAATGGAAAGTCTTCACACATACTCGTTCTTGTCTAAACGTGATGACTCAAAGACACTCATTTTGAAGATGTTGAGCAAATTTTTTTAAAGTGTACATGAGTTCGAGTTTTGAATGGTATATTTCTGGTGTAAGAAAAGTTAACCAAAGGCGAAATCGGCAGGACCATTTCATACAAACGATCTTATTTAGTGAATTTTCCTGTCAGACCATAAAGAAAGTTAGGCTTACATACTTCGTTATCGATCGAGTCTAAGAAAAGGTCAGTTATGACAAGCCAACGAGATTAAATGTGTTGGTTTATTATTTGTGCTTCAAGCGTCCCATTAGCTTGGACGAGTTTGGGTTAAAAACTTTGCGTTCTTGAGTTATTGATTGGTTGTCATCCATGCAAAATTATTTTCCAAGTTATACACTTCAAAAATATATATTAGAGTATAATAATAAGAACAAGCTCGATTCACATGGAGATATGGGTTGTTAGTTGTATTTGAAATCTTATGTAACCGTGGGATTTTTTTTTCTATTGCAAACAAATTTAAATCAAAGTAATAGAAAGAAACCAATTTGAGTTGTAAACAATATAATGAGAATACTGGTTAGAGATTTTATATTCCGTCATCAAACATGTTATCAATCAAATCAAAATAAATATTCAATCTTTGTTAATATCAATATCCTTAAAGCATCCATCACGGGCTTACTCGCGTAAAATTCCTACTACCATTAAAGACACAAGAGGCAGATCTTGAATTCTTCTCACTAGATAACCTGGCGCAAGAGATACTCAAGTTTAACGTATTGAAAGCATATATCTCTATTAGTTAGTCCAATCTAAGCAATTTGGCGCAAGAGCCACTCAAATTTAATTAGGTTACACTTCTACACAAAATTTCATGTCAACATATCCCGTACTTTGAAATTATGTGGTGCTACTTGTGGTCTTTGACAATTCCTGTAACACCCGCACTTTTCGCATGGTGCATGCTCAAAGATGCGACTTTGATTGAGATGGACCTTCATCTCAGGATTGTGTTGCATGCAAAGTAGTTTAACGCGCTCCTAGATCCTATTCGGTCGGGAATATTGGAGCTTGGATCAATGGGTTCGGTCTTGGAACTCGCCTGAAATTGACCCGATACTCGAATGAACTTTTAGAGGCCTCGAGTCCCACTGATCATATACATTTCTATTAACATGACTTATACCTTATTAAAATAAAAAATTTACCACTATCATGTATTGATTTAGCAACACCAATACAATTAAAACTATGTATAAGTCCAACATAACATACACTCAACATTAAAGTAAATTAAGGGAAAAAATCGGCATGGAATCGGCTACAAAATCTCTTAAAATCGGCCTTGAAGACCTATGTAATCGGTCAAAATCAGATTCATCTTGGAATCGCAAATCACCAAGGTCATTTAGCAAGTAGCGAATAATAATCGCTGAGTATCGACCTTGGAGACCTTGTTAAACTATTCAGGTAACACCTTTCTATTCAGGGGTGTAGAAATCGGTTTTGCACCGTCCATCTTTGTGCGGCATAAAAGTTACATTTTGAGCCTTAATACCCAAAAAACCCATTTGTTTAATGGGTACTTTTACGTGGAAATATGGAGTTGCTAAAACTAATTGGCGATGATCTTAATAAGGTAAAATAGGTTCATTTTGAAGCTAGTAAGCTAGCTTTTGCTTAATTAGTAGTTAATTAATTGAATTAGTTTAAATTAGTTAAGTTTGATAAATATAAATTGTAGTTAGTTAGTAGTAGTTAATTAAATTGACTTAGTTTAAATTAGTTGAGTTTGATGAAGTTATAAATTATAGTTTGTTAGTTAGATTTCTTGATTAGAGAAAAAAAGGAGAGTTACGAGAAAAAAAGTCTTTAGACAAATGAGTATTCCTTTTTAAGTATGTTTTCTCAATCTTTTGATTTTCATTAATAGATTCTTTCGTATAAAAAACTAACCATAACATATATTTAATAAATTTGGTTTTCTATCGGTCTTACCCATTTGTGGATTCGATGTAACACGTAACATATGTTCCCTCTAACACAATCCCATAAATGAGAAAATATTTATTTCAAAAGTAACTTTATATATTTAACAATATTTCTATAAGAAGAATAAATATTTATTTTTATCACAAAAATCATAAGTATAATAATTTTAATATATACGTTAAATAAATTAAAATAATACAAATACGCTATTTAGGTTTGTCATCATTATTTCCAAAAATATTGTCTAACAAATACTCATAAATTTAAATGTAAGTTATGTGTTGTTAATCATGTAAGTTATATGTTGTTAATCGAATCTGATGCACATTAATCGGCTTCCAGGGACAAACCCAAGAAGTCTTAATTCTTTTTCCAGTCCGGAATAATAGCCTTGGTCGAGCATAGCATTAACTGTTTTAGGCTTTTGGGATGTGATGGATACCTGGGCTAAAGCCCATGTTAGCCCAGCTGTAGGTCCGTCAGTGATCAACTTGATTTTTTCAGGGTAAACAGAAATTGTAAGAGAGTGTTTAACAGAGTATGTATTAAGATCAGTGAATGGTTCATTTCTGCAAATGAAATCAGTAACATAAGAAGTTGAAAAACTGAGAATGAGAAGCGAAAAAAAAAGAACAACCATCATTGCTATGACCTTGAGAAAAAAAACCATTGCTGCTATGCCTAACATAATAGAAGATGAAATAAATGGAAGCTTAGTCTCATCTAAAGAGACTAATTAGAAAATAAAGAAAAGCTGCCAAGACGATCACTCCACCAAGAACTGCTAAAAAGATGGCAAAATTAACAAAGAACAAGTGAATGAGAGGTTCATGTACTATTCTATCCGCTAGTTTTTCTTTAAGTATAATTGAGTTTTCCAATGGTAAGAAGAGGTGTTGAGAGATTCATGTCCTATATCTTATAGAATTATAAAGAAAAAAGTTCATTTTGGTAAAAGACTTAATTGTCCTCATATTTTTTACATATTTACATAAATGTCATATTTTTAAAAGTTTCATATCTTTCGGAATATACACTGGGTTTTCATGAAATTTATATATTTGAAAAGCTCTTTCAAATATCTATATACGCATAAAAATTTCATTTCTTTCAAGTTTATGTTGTAGTGACATGTGTCTGACCACTGCCTATATGTGTCATGGTGCATGCACATGTCTCCTTCATGGTTGACACCTGTTGTCCTTTCTCTTCCACTAACTACACATGTAATGGGAATAGCTACTCTATCCTACTTTCTTACATGTATTTAATGAGCAACACAATAAATGAGAAGTATGTCTGATTCTCCTTCTCTTTTGTCTACTTTATGCTTTAATCTTTTGTCTCCTCTGTACAACAAACTTAAATATGTTATCAGCATTTTGTTTTTTGTTTCCACTTGAGCATTAATCCTTCACAAACAAAATTTGTTGGTTGTACCGCTAATATCAAGTAAGATTTTCTAAAAGAAGGTATTCCTCAATCTTCCTTTCTATATTTCCGTTAAAAGAAAAAGTAGGAGTTGCATGCATGTTTATTCTGCTTCTTTTGATTTAAATTCATGTTTGTCCTTCATCTTTATAACATGATATAATTATAGACTTATAGTACTTCTTGATAATAATACTTTATCTTAGAACCTTATTATCACTTGCTTGTATACTCCCTTGATAGTGATAGTTTTCTTTTGATAATACATGTGATATAAAATGTATTAACCCACGATAATAGAGATTTTAAATATTTTTTGATAGATAAAATAATTATATTTGTCCTTGTTTGGAAAAAAAAATGGAAGAAGAAGAATGAATGTTTGTACTTTTCACCCTAATTAATTAAGTCATGTGATAGACAAAAGCATCTTTGAGTTGTTTTGAATTATACAATATAAAGTTGTACCTTTATGATATTATAATATATTGTCTTTACCTTTTGAAAAACACGATGCATGTATGTTATTATTTTTATGTGAAAATAAATGAATAATGATTTTGTACTACTTGGTAGTAAAAGTAATGTAATACAAATTATTACCACTAAATATTATAGTATATGTAAGGGTATGTATGCATGTTATCTTATACATATTTATAGTTTGTATATATTTTTTTCTTGATTGACATATACTTGCAAAAAGGGATATCTTTTTATTAAATATGTTTGTATTCTATTTTTTTTTAAAAAGGATTATTTTGGTTGATCGTTTTGTTAACCATAAAGAAATGGGTCGGAATCTGCTAACAAAAGCTTTTGACAAAACCATTTGACAAAACTTAATAACCGATGGATCTAATATATCCAATGACTAACATTTTTGATGACATGGCACAAAATTTGGTTTTAGGCAGTGTTTGTTTTAATCACTAGCAATTAAGCCGATAATATGGGAAGACAATTTAATGGACAATTTCTCGTTACATATGTGATTGATCAGATTGGAAAATTATTGCTCATTACTTACAACTTTCCAATTGATCAAAATCCAAAGATATTAATGGAATAAATTACTGGAATGAGTAGCAGGATTGAATGGATTAGTAATAAATAGTAATGGAATTTTTTTTCAAGCCCTAGACACATCTAGGGTTAGTAAAAGTCGTTTACAGTGGTAACTGAAGAATTTTGATATTGGAATAGTGATGACTTATTAACGAGCAAAGTTGGTCATTTAATTGATTTATTTAGATGGAGCAGATGGATCGTGGTGGTGAAAGCTATGGCAGTATAGCAGGGATGGTGGTGGTTTGGGGAGTAAGGGTTATAGTTTGTAGATGGAGACTTCATGTCTGGTAATTCAAAGTTCAAATTATTTGTTTTTATGTCAAAGAGAGCAAAGATGTAGGTACTAGGTAGGATCGTAGGAGAAAATTACTGATATGTAGTTTTAATTAATATTCCTAGAGCGTATCACAACCAAACACAAACTAAAATGATTAATATGCCATGTCATGAAATATTTGGACCGTTAGATGTTACAGATCCTATAGTTATTATGTTTTGTTAAAAGCTTTTGTTACAGATCCCCATCGTAAAGAAATTTGGTTATTCAGTTTTGTGGACCTTGTTATGATCAGAGATTGGACTATATGACATATATGTATTACCCACAAAACCATAAAGAAATTCTTTTGTTTCTCAAGAAGTAAAAGTAGGTTTCAGAATTTGGAAAAAAAAAAAAAAAACATTACTCCACAGAAAGTGTACTTTTTTTTTTTTTGCCTACTGAAGCCATCCTGAAAGTTGGTTCCCAACCTAACTTCTGATAAATTAAGTCGAAAAGTTACTTCTGAAGGTGTATTCAAACACTCTTTAAGGAATTCGTTCTTTCGTGATATCAAAAGAAATTACGTAAAAATATAATGTCTATATAATTTTAAAGTAAAAAACGATTTAAGGGGATAAGAACTGGAAAATAAATCCATTTTATGTTATCTAAAGCCGACACCCCTTAGGACTTTATGTTTCTGGATTTACCATTATTTCATACCTCAACCAAAAATATCTTAGAAATAAAATGAGGAAAAATCAATAATTTGGATAGAAATCAAAAATACAAAAACCTATTCATTTTTTTTTTCTCTAATAATTATTTGCTTTTAGATCTCTTTCTTTACTTTTTCATGCTGCTCCTTGGAAGAAGGGAACTATTACTTGAATCTATAAAATATAAATATCTCAAAGGTTTTGTGTTAACACACTCGAAGCATGATTGATAAAATACTTTGCTAAACTTAAACATACGAAATTTCTTTCAGTTCATCCCTATAAATATTCTTTATTTCAAATCTCTTTGTTTACTTCTCAGTGCTTCTCTCTAGAAGAATAAGATAACAATTTGAAGCTGTAAAATTCATATATCTCAAAAGGTTGTTATTACACTTGAAGCATGATTCGATTAAAAATTTTGCTAATTAAAATTTCTCAATTTAAATTGAATCTGTTGTACAAAAAGAAAAAATCAAGATTAAACTTTAATTGAGATGATATTAAAGCGTGACAAGTTGTTTTGGTTTTGGGTTAAGTTTTAAAATATGAACAAAGCAGTGATGTTGAAGAGTCAAGAGATGATTTAGCAACGAAGAAGGATGCAGAACATTAGGTTTTTTCTCAAAATCAACATATAAAAAGTTTGAATGGGTTCAGAACAATATTTGACACCTAAAATACAACCAAATGTGTTAATTGTTGGATGGTGGTTGTTTTAGAGATGTTTTCGAGTTAGATTGTTTTGAAATGGTTAGACTCGATATTTCAGGTCAAAAAGGCTATAAAAGGTATCCAAGATTCCCAAATCTACACAACATTCTCACAAGTTTAACCAGAAGATACTACGCATCATGAGTTTGACTAAATGCACGAAGCTGGAAAAAAAATCAGAGGATAAAGCTCATAATGTTTAATATAGTATGAGTGATTTGTTATTAGTTTGATTAAATTGATGATTTAGTACATTAACGATTCTAGAACAAGCATGTACGTGCATGTGCCTAACATTTTAATAATACTTATAAAATGTATTGGGATTAAGTAACAAATGGGTTTAAATATTTGAAAACACTAAAAAAATTAGCGGATAAAATAAAGATATAAACCTAATAATCATAACATTTTCAAAAACGCCCACATTACAACAATCCAACAAATTCGTCATATATTATCGTCCGTTATGATTTTTATTTATGGAAATATTTATGGTATTTTATTTTATAATAGTCATCACCATCACCTTGCTCTTTGTTAAATCCGTTTTGACTAGATTTGTGGAAGAGTTTTTTTTTTTTTGTTTGTTTTTCTTGAATACTAGTAGATAATTAATTCAATAAAATGTTGTTTTGTTATTTTTGGCGTCTAATAGACGTCAACTCATTTTTGTTGGACCTTAATCTAGTGAAAAGTTTTCCGCTTCGCCCACCTCAAGATGTGACATATGAGTTGATGAAATTGTTCAATAGGTGATTTAAATATAAAAAATCTTAGTCAGTATAAGAATTTAGTTTCAAATACTCTAGTAATTAGGGTTGCACAAAAACTGAACCAATTTGAAGAAACCTATCTAAATCAGTGAATCCATCCATTGATCTCAGCTCGGTCAACAGTTTGAGAAGTCATATTCATAGGATTCTCGCTCCAGCGAACGATTTTTGTGTCAAAACCATCGAAGCCGGAAGGTTAAAACGATAATTTTCAGCATTGGCAATCAACGTTTTTCAAGAATTGTTTTTGATATGATAAATTTTATACTCTACATATCTCTAGATTTATCATGTTTGGTTGTTATACAATTCTCTAGAAATCTTGTTTTCACAAATTTTTAGAATTCTACAAGAATTAGGCCAACTCCACAAAATTCTGCAAGTATTTTCGCAACTCTGTAGAACTCTCCTAAAGTTGTTATTTTTCATGACTCTTTTTAAATCAATACAAATCTACAAAAGTATTAATTTTGTTGTTTTTGCTAGATTTATTAGGGCTTTAAACGTTGCTGATGAATTAGTTCTGTACGAGAATTTGAAGTGAAGTTTAGCGAGGATTTTTTTGAAGAAGTTTTGGATTTATAAAATGGGAAAGAAGAAGAAAGTGTTACAAAAGCAATACCTACTCATTGCATTTGGATTTGGGTTTTCCCCTAAATTAGTCACCTACATGAGTGTAATTGAAATCATTTTCTATATATATTTGATGATTTGAGTGTAATTTTATATTTATATGAGTATATAATTAACAAATCTATATATGTATATAATCTCAAAATAAATTTATAATATACATCCATGTAATTGAGAATGGATGAACTGAACTACATTAGTGGATTTGAATCGTTAAAAACCGATAGAAATCGTTATCGAACCGGACTGAATTAAAACGGTTTAAAAGCGAATTTAAACTTGAACGGTTCAGTTACAATTTCGGTTTTGAAAACCTGTTTATGGTTGACTCGGTAATGGTTAGCAACAACAAAACGAACCGACTAACCATTGACAACCCCTACTAATAATAATAGGTTTGAAATCTGAAATCGATCGAGTTTATTGATCCAAGTTTTTTTTTTTTTTTTTTTTTCATTTCCTTTTTCCTTTTTAGGTTTCTCAGCTCTACTGACATCAAACAGAGAGACTTATTTCCAACTTATGTATCAATTTTTACGACTGACATGTCAAACAAACTAGCTTCAGGAAAAGGAAAAAAGAAAAAAAAGAAAAAGTCAAACAAATTCAATTTACTTAATCAGCCCTTAACCCGCTGAATCAGATACAACGGGCGGGCTGCTTTTAGTCCATCTAAACAATAAACACCACTTTGTTATCTCAGCCCAGCTGCTCCAATAAAACCTGACCTAAAACCTAAGGAGAGAGCAGATATATGAAGTTTTCTAAACCCTAAGCTTTCCATTCGACGCCGCTAACGCTCCTAGTAAATCAAATCTAAAGCAATATCAAATCAAGCGTTCAGCAGGAGTTGATCTTTAAACTTCATCGTCCGTTTGTAAGTGTTTCTGAAATGTATATAGTTTGCCTCTAATTTCAAGCCTTGATTTTATGATTCGTTATAATCTTCATTGGTATTAGAAATGATTGAATTAGAAAGTGATGCTGTTGAAATGGATTCAACACCCAAGTATCTAGAGATTTCTGTTCAAATGTTTGATTCTTCTGGTAATGGTTGCTTAGGGTTTTATTATCATTGTTGTGATATGAGGTTAATTAGTTTTTGGAACCCTTCCACTAAAGAATACAAAAAACTTACAAATCATCTCAAATACGCTCTTGGGTATTGGAATTCTGGTAATACATGGAGGTCATCATACATGGAGAAGTCTTGATGATGTCCGGCAGTACGATTTTGGAGTAATCCTAATTGCAAGATCTTGTTTTGAGTTAAATTTGGAATCAGTGTTTAGAATATACACAGAGATTAATCTTGAGAAGAAAGATAGTTTGGGTTGTGCTGTCTAAAGATATCCAAAATGTATGTTTTCAAAGGAGACTGCAGAGGCGCCCAAGGTGCATGAATCTTAATGTGACCACCTTGCCAATAATGCTCCCAAGGCGCCTAATGCGCAGTAGATGAGTGTATTCAGTGCTTGTTTGCAGCATCGATCATGGCATTGGTATCATTTCAGTGCTTGTTTGCAGCATCGATCATGGCATTGGTATCATTTCAGTGCTTGTTTGCAGCATCGATCATGGCATTGATATCGTCAGGGAATTCATTCCACAAACTGTAGCCTTCTTTTCTCACCTCAATAATGCACCCAAGCCGCCTAATGCATAGTAGATGAGTAAATACAATACTTATTTGCAGCATCAATCATGGCATCGATATCATCAGGGCATTCATTTCTTTTCTCGCCTCAATAATGCGCTCAAGGTGCCTAATGCATAGTAGATGAGTAAGTTCAGTGCTTCTTTGCAGCATCGATCATGGCATTAATATCATCAGGGCATTCATTCGACAAACTGTAGCCTTCTTTTCTCACTTCAATAATGCGCTCAAGGCGCCTAATGCATAGTGTATGAGTAAACTCAGTACTTATTTGCAGCATCAATCATGTCATTGATATCATCAGGACATTCATTCGACAAACTGTAGCCTTCTTTTCTCACCTAAAGAAACAAGATTTATCATCTACTGTCGTCACACACTCTCTATATTCTGTCCTGGTGGTGCGTGAGGCGCTTGGCTTCGTTCCTCCTCACCGCCTCGTTCCTCATTCAACATAGCCCAAAACCAGATTGGAAAGAGATTGTGATTTGTTTGTTTGAGAGAATTGGCATTCTACTGCCGCATTCTGATCTAGGTAGTGAAAACAACTTCCTTTTTAAGGTAAAAGAAGAAGAAAGAAGTTATTTTCATTAATAGATGAGAATGCGTGTGTGGGATAATGGAAGCTGGTAAGACAATTGAATGTGACTGTTTTAATTTGGAAGAAGCTTGGATGCTGGTTCAGCAAAAGGTCCAACTAGAAGTTCTAAGTTGACATCCAGATGTACCTGAGGTTGCCTTATAAGTTATAAAAGAATGTCACTTCGACCTCTCATCAATATTGGTTGAACTGTTGGGTACCACAAAGTCTCTGAAAGTGGCAACACGGAGTTTGTTACAGGTATGCTGGTTTTTCCTTTTAGTTTAGTTCATTGTCATGATAGATAAATAGTCTTGTTGTATTACGTATCTGTAGTAAGATCTTGTCGATCCAACCTGTAATTGTCTAATCTTTTCCATGTTTCTCTAATGCATTTTGGCTTAGAAAGAAGTGTGCTGGATTTCAATCTGAGCAATACTTGTTGCTTAAACCCCCCTAATGTGAAGAAATAATTGAGATGTGAAAAACTTTTACAAACATTTTACGCCTATTTTACTACTATTGTTTTTCATGAGTATAACTCCTAGGCTACTAGCTTAAACCTGGACTAAATCAATATGCCATTGCAAAGCAGTTTTATTTACTGAAATGCAAACCTAAAATAGTCGAGGTCATCTAGAAATCGTAATGTAGAAGTGATGAATGAGAAATATTTTCTCCATTCACACAATTTGCTTACCTGTAAGTTTTGTCAATTCGGAGGATTATATATAAAAGTGATGACTGAGAGGTCTTTGTTGATTTAATTTGTAAGTTAATAGTGTGAATGAAGAAAAAGCATAATAGTAGGCTGTATTTGTTCCAAGAGTGAGAGCAGGGGCTCAATCGGGACTCTTGCGTCGGTCTTGTTGGTGATTAGGGCCAGTGTTTTAAAAAACGTTTTGAAGCGCGTATTGAAGCGCGCTTTTTAGCGCTTCACTAAAAAAAACGCTTCAATACTTCCGCATTAATACTAGGGTATATTTTCTAGAAGAAAAAAGGTATATTCTAGAGAAAAAGCAGAATTTAAATGCCAAAAACAAGTCCCAATATTTCCTTCTTAGATTTTCTAGAGAAAAAGCAGGGATTTAATTCCAAAAACAAGTCTCAAGATTTCCTTCTTAGGTTTTCTAGAGAATATACAGATTTAATTCCCTGTTTATAAGTCCCTACGTTTCCTTCTTAGGTTTTAGTATTAAAAAACCCTAAAAACTACAACTCTCTGCATATGCTTTATTTAGAACGCGCAATTGGGGGATAAAAAAAGTAATTGGGGGATATAGATTACTTCTCCCAACCCATGGTGTATGATAAGGGGTGATTTTTGGGTATGAAAATACCAAAATACCCTTTGGTTAATTAAAAACATTATGAAAATACCATAATACCCTCTCTACTAAAACAATAAAATCAAAAACCAAACATATATCCCCATTTCTAATTCAAGTCTCACAAACCTTGTTAGGGGTTTAGTTTTGAAAAAAAATTAAAGTGTTCTTCATCGTTCTTCGTCGATTAAAAATTTCTTCGTCGATTAACCAACCCGAATCATTAACAATGCCTCCACTTAAAGAAACCAAATGCCCAATCGAACTCAACATCATCGATTGCTCAACAAAACGGCGGAAGACTTCTAAGATTGCTCAAGAGGCAAGAACACGAAGAAGCAACGTTATCGGACGATCAACTACACAAATATATGGCTTCGTGAGAAGGTAAGTCATTTAAAACTACTTTGTAGGTGTTTAAATCGTTCTATGGCAATGGGTTTAGGTTAGAATCGCGAAACCCTAATCAAAACAGGATTGAGTTTCGAGAGAGTGCGACATTGAAATTCGTATGAATATTAAAGTCTTAGGTTTTGAGTTCAGAGCATTCAATCTATGATGAATAAGATCTTAGGTTTACAACCCTGAGAATAACCAGTAGACTGAATTTTCCACTCTAGGCATTCAATCTAGGATGAATCTGATGCAGTTTGTAGTCTGCACGGTGTTTGATAATAATTCGTGTATCTTGCATTAGTGGACTTAAAACATACTGGGAGAGTTTATGAATTTGCCAACAAGATCAGTCATTGTTTTTGGATTCATTCCATCGGTTTGAGTCTTAGGCATGCATTTCTAATATTTCGAGCATGCGGTAGTACTCTTAAAACACACGGGAGAGTTTATGAATTTGTCACCGGTACTAAACTGAAGTTGAGTTGTCTTATATTCATTGCTTTAGTGTGCTTCTGATATAGGTCAAAAGCAAAAGGAAGCCAACAAAAGAAAAAATAAAGATGTTGTCACTAAGAGAAGAAGGAGGACGGTCTTGATACTCCTCGATCTCGCCTCCTCGAGGGAAAGATGAAGGTCGTAGATTCGTTTGGGGAAATTTGGTACAAGAGGGATAATTTGGGAGAGTGGTGTTGCCGAAGTAGTCGACTTGCCTGTCCGTGAGCACAATGATCACAATGAGCAAGATGAAGAGTATTAGTTTGGTTTGAACAATCTAGTGTTGGTTTATGTTTGTTTGTGAGTCTTGAACAATTTGTTTGCTTGATTTGTTTTCGGTTTGGAACCACAAAACTTAGGAGTTTGTTCTTCCAAAACTTAGGAGTTTGTTTTCGGCATGGTTGGTAACTAACATTCAATCGTGGCGAGTACCAGCAGCATGCTCGATAGAAATTTATCAATCTTAGGTAGTCAAGTGAAAAAAAAATGAAGTTTCTGGATACTTTTCATCATGTTAAGGCATAGAAATTTAAGCAAACACCATGCCAGGAAGTAGGTCCCAGATGCTCGAAAATCACATAAGCGTCGCTTTAATTAGACTCATTAAAACCAGAAAAAAAAGGTTTCGAAGATGAAAACCAGAAAAAAATCGTAACGAGAGAGCTACGCCCTCTCGTTGGGGCTACGCCCCTCGGGGGGGGCTGCGCCCCCCCGAACCCCCCGGATAGTGGCAATTTATAAAAATTTCCAGAACATGCCGGCATGGTTTTTTGGTTGAATACCATGCCGGCACCAAGCTTTTTCAAACTGCAACAATGGTGGATTCAAAGAAAAAAAATCAAATTTTCAACCTCTTAGAACAATTCTCTCTTCATAATCATCCTCCACTTCCACCAAAAAAAGTTCCCTCTCAAAATTTTTTCCATCTTTCTACTCTCATCTCATTCACCCAAATACAAATACACACTAATCATTTAACAAATACTTAAGATTTTTACTAATTATTATTAACCACTAAACCCGATTAGTGAGGGGTAGATTAGGATTTAAAAAAATACTAAGATAAGGGGTGACCCCGAATTGATATTTGGACTTTTTTTTTGTCCTTTTCCTATATCCCCCAATTACAAATTTTATCCCCCAATTACGTGTTCTTTATTTATTCCTTTTATCATGGATTATTAGATTGGTTTGGTTTTGTGTTGGTCAGTTTCACATAGATATCTATTAGTATTTTTTTTTTTAAATTTTGTGAAGCTGCGCTTCAATAACGTATTGAAGCTACGCTTTACGCTTTACTAGGTTAGCGTATCGCTTCACATTAACGTATTTTAAAACACTGATTAGGGCTCTGGGATGCGGTGCATCTAGAATTAAAGCATGATATCTTCTTTACCACTTTGGTGTGCAAGAGTTTTTCCCTTTGCCATTGTGCCTTACATCATTTGAACTGTTTTTCTTCCTGTCTTTTTTATTCATGACGTTTATATTTCTCTTTCTTCAGGTCAACTATTGGAATATTTTTATGCTCGAAATGCCACTGTAAGCGCCAGAGTCTTGATACTCATATGTAGCTTTGATGGATCTGTAATCTTGTAGTTCATATATACTAGGTTTCATGTCATTCTGTTTTCCACAACTAAACACTTGGAGGTCTGGGATCTAAAGATCCCAAGTAGCAGCACGATTAAAATGAATATCACCCACATATTTGCACTGGTCGCTCAAGCTAATTGATTGAACCCCACGAGGACTTCCTCTTGGGAATAAGCCCAGCTAACTCAGCAACAGAATCATGCTTCACTAATTCACTTCCATTTGGATTATAAAAACTTAGCACGAACTGTCTAAATGAGAGCCTAGATTTACTGTCCATTCTGTGTTTTAACTACTTAGATATGACTGCTTAGAATTCACTTCATGACCTTCCTCAAGAAGACTCTATCCTTCTTCAGAAAAAATGTGAGGCATGAGCAAAACTATTCTTTTCTATTGTGCAGGAGTTCTGTTGTTATCTTAAAACCCTAGGACTTTAGGATCTGTTTTAAGTTATTGTTCTTCTGAAGATGCTTTTGCTTCACTTGTACAGTTCCTGATGAAGAAATTCAGTCCATGATTAAGGTTGGTGGAAATTTTTCTGCTAATTCAATCTTCGAGGCTTCTATACTTGATGGAATCTCAAAGCCTGGAGCAGATTCAAGTCATGAACGATGTTCCAAGTTTATCAGGTGTGTTAATTTTCCTGGTGCAATAACATGTTGATACTTACATATGAACGAGTGTGTTTGTGCTTGTGTTTGCACTAAGGAAGCATGGATACATCCAAAAGGCAATTGCACATCCTTGCACCTGTACTATTGACATTATGTGTTTGTCTCACATTTTCATATACTTACATGAAAGCTTGACGTACCCTCAAACAACTTCACTCGTCTCAGTATGGAGTGTAGAAGTAAATATTAGTAAATAACCTGTCGTTAAATTACATATTCCTTTCCCTTGGCTGAATTCTTGTAATGTAATTCAGTGAAATGATGGGACTTTTGTGATATCTACAATAAATTTAGCTAATTAGGTGAGATATTGCAATGTAAATGATCGAACTAGAACTTCACTGAGTATAACAGCGAAGTAAAAAGTTAGAAGTGTGAGATTGGATATCTTGACAATATCTTTATCGTGTAATTGAGTTATATATATATATATAATTCGTTTTACTTTAATACACTACCATGTCCTACTTTTTCGAGATCTAGTATGTCACCATGTCTGTGTCCTGTCTCATCGGAATCATGTTCTGCATTATGCTGTTGTTCACGGATGCTAGCTCATGCAAAGTGCATGTGTCTGATGCTCCGCTTGCTATTATCCCCTCTTTTCTTTATCAGTTGAAGTTATTTTGTAAATTAGTGCAGCCTTTTAAAATTTTATATCCTTCAACATTGCTCAACAGAAATATAGGTGACTGAAGATATAAGTACAGCGTTCTGATTGTTAACTAAGAGGTTTGCAGCCTCACCTAAACAATTAGCTTGTAAGCATTTTGGCTATATATTTCGTTGTGTCAGCATGATCTTGTGGTTGTTACCTGTATTATACAAGAGAATGAAACACTCTGATGCTACTTGTCAGATTGTCGAAATCAGGACTACAGGTAGAGAAATTATCGATGTGCAGAGTTGAAGAGTGTGCTACTAAGTTAGTTTTATACCCCATCGACATGTAAGACAATCAAACAAGCTATCATCTTGCATGTTTTCAGTAACTCCAGATATGCAAACAAGAGCTTAAGCTTGTGTCAGCCTTAGGGCACTGAACAACTCTACTTGCGCAGAGGCAATTGCTCTCCCTAGAGTACTTGGATACCCTAAGAATCGTGAGCCAATGTTTGCCTCCTAGGTGCAAATCCCAATAGATTATAAAAACTTCTATTCCTTTCATTCTCATGGTGTTTGTATTGATACTGGTGTATTTGTGATGTGACTTCCTGAAGCTCATTGTATTTGTTTCTTTGTTTTTGCAGAAAATAACCGTTCACAACCAGATAAAGCCAGCTGCATATTGCTATCTTTGAAGCAGTTTCACGTTTACTGAAGATAAGAAGATATACCAACGGCTAGATTCACAACCTCATAACAGTGGTGGTGGCGGTGGTAGTGGAGAAGAAGAAGAATTTGATGGAGATGTGAATAAGAAAAATAAGGCGGGTGTGTCCGTTTCCCAGAAATTGACTCTAGGTTATGCTGCTCTTATGGGAGGTAGTCAGACTTTTTGTTCAAAAGGCGGAAAGCTTCGTTGGAATTTTATTTGATTTTTCCGGAAGATATTTTTGTTATATTTGATATCTAATTCGTTAATGGGCCCGAAGTCAAGTATGATTATGTGAAATTGGGGATGGATTTTAACTGGATTTGATTTTTGGTGGTGGGGAATGTTGCTAGTTGTGATGGGATATCACCAGTTGTCTAGTCAGATGTATAGAGGGTGTATCCTGCGTAGGTTTACCCTTACTTAGTCAAGGGCCGGCATATTGATATATTTTGTATCCATTTAAAATTACAGTTGGCACTTAACTCTTGTTTAACTATAACAGAATGTTTAAATACTGTAACGGGACATTCAAGGGTCTTGTTAACTTGTATACCCTTATACATGTTAAGGTTCATTAAAACAACAATTTTTTGTATTGGAAACAAGAATTGTTTGTTTTTGTGCATTAAAACGATGAATTCTTTATATCGGAGCAAGTTGTTTTAAAGGCAAAGAAAAACCCAATTTCAGTAGAATAAAGACAAAACACACAATTTAGAAAATAAAATAACCCTTTATTAAACCAACGTGTATACGGTATACAAAGTTTGCCAAACATTTCAATAATGATTGGAAGAAACAAAAGCTATCCTTCTGTAAACAACTTTTACAAATGGGGCATGTCAGTTAAAACCTAGACTTAATATGAGTGTTGAATGGCTATTAAAGAACTTGGAAATGAGTTTGGTAGCAGAATGACACATTTCAATGAGTTTGGTAGCAGAATGACACATTTCATGAAGGGTAGTTGTCCGGGCCTAGTACTGAACTAGGCCCGGACAAACGGAATCAGTGGTAGTTTCCCAGGCCTATTAGTGATCACACCGAAAGCAATTGCCAGTCACCATGATAACATAATGCACCCTCCCACTGCTTCTTGGCAATATGGCTAAGTACCTCCAAACAATTTAGCTGAAACTTTTTCCATTCCTTAATTCTTGCCCCATCTACCAGCCACTGCGGAGATATTTGATAACCGCCAGGACTTTCTGGTTCCAGTTCAAAAAGCCTACCATAAAGCTTGCTCAGGGGACTCGTCAGGGGAATGGGCCCAGCTACGCCGATATTTATCAACAAAAAAAAAAAAACACACAGGCTCAAATCTTATTTAAGGTAGTAATTTTTGTGGTTCCCGACTAATAAACAGGCTCTTTTAGGGTTTCTGATATATATATACTGATCATAAAAACTTTAACAGTTCTTACTTTGAGATATCGTTCTTAGGTAAACCCTAGTTAATACTATAGATTTGCTTTATTTCTTCTTACCATTAACAGAATATATGTATGCTTCGTCTATAATGTGTGTTTTGATTTTCTTTCTTTTTTTTGGATTTTCAGGGTTTGTATTCGTTTGGGTAAATATGTATTCAGATGATGATGATTTATATACTGATGATATGAGTAATGGAGACTATGAGGAGGATGAGGAGGAATTACCCGACGAACCCACAAAGGAATCTCCGCAGAAAAATTGTGCAGTAATGCACCCCGACGTTATACGCCAGAAACAAGAAGAAGCTATATCGTCGATATCCAATGTGCTTGCAGTTTCAAGGGTTTCTGCCATTATCTTACTTCTTCGATACAGTTGGAGTGTAGATAATCTCAAGGAAGCATGGTTTGCTGATGAAGAAAAGGTTCGTAAAGCTGCTGGCTTGTTCCAGAAGCCCATTATTAATCAGACAGAAAGAAAACAAAAACTTACGTGTGGGATATGCTTCGAAGCATATCATCACTACGAGATGCATGATGCAGCTGGTTGTGGTCATCTTTTTTGTGAGTCGTGTTGGGAAGGATACACTGGCACATCAGTCGATGATGGACCTGGGTGTTTGAGGTTGTGTTGTCCTGATCCAGCTTGTAATGCCGCTGTTGGCCAAGACATGATGAACAAATTTGTTTGTGAAGAAAGTAAGCAGAAGTATGCTAGTTACCTTCTCAGGTCTTACATTGAAGATAATAAAGAGTTCAAGTGGTGTCCCACACCATACTGTGGATTAGCCATTAAATTTGATCTTCTTAGTGACAATTGTGATGTTACTTGCGAGTGTACTTACAGCTTTTGCTGGAATTGTAGCAAGGAAGCCCATCGTCCTGCCGATTGTAGCACTATGGAGAAGTGGGTTTTGAAGAACAGCGATGAGGCCGAAAACGTAACATGGATCTTAGTCAATTCCAAGCCTTGTCCAAACTGCAAACGACCGATTGAGAAAGGTGTAGGGTGTAACCATATGGTGTGCTCAATTTGTAAATTTCAGTTTTGCTGGATATGTCTTGGCTCCTGGAACAATCATTCTTCTTGTAATGGATATAAGGAAGATGGCGATTCAGAGAAGAATATAGCTAGGAAACACTTGGCGAAATACACTCATTACTATGAAAGATGGGTAGCTAACCACAGGTCGGCGGATCATGCAGTTCAATCCATGAAGAATATGGAGATATATAGCCAACTGGAAGAGCTTCGTTTCATTCTATGCCTGGATGATGAGAAAGAGCTCAAATTCATTAGAGATGCTTGGGAAAAGATCATTGAATGCAGACGTGTGCTGAAGTGGAGCTATGCATTTGGATATTACTTGCCTGAACATGAACATGGGAAGATACAGCTGTTTGAATATCTGCAAGGCGAGGCTGAGTCTGGATTAGAAAATCTTCATCGATTTGTAGAGGAGAAATTACAAGTATTCCTGGGGCTGGACTTTGATGCTCCATTAGAAAATTTCAAGAAATTTCGTGAGGCGCTTGAGAAAAAGACTACCGTCACAGGGGATCACTTTGAAAAACTGATCAGCGCCTTCAAGGACGGGCTGTCAGAAGTACAATCACAAGGTGCAGGCAGCAGCAACAAAGAAAGAGCTGCATATGAGTACGGGGGTGAGGGACAAAAGTACGCCGGCACCACAAGTCTGAATCATTATTCGAGCGAGTATAGTGATGATGATGATTATTATTAGACATGCATGTAATTTTTTATTTGCATCCTTTTGTTTTTTAATTATTTTGCCTGCTTCTTTTGTTTTTCTTTCTCTGTTATCAATGAATTTTTCTCTGTTAACTTAAAAAAGACCAATTTCGACGGCATATTCCACTACCAGGACTTGACATACGGTCCATTTTTAAATGCATCAGCCATATTGGACTGTTATAAGTGCCGAAACACTACTTTTTCACGGCTTCAAATAGCGAAAACGGCAGACATGACAGGCTTTGCAAAGTCCAGGAACATAGAATTCCAGCAAGATAAACTACAACTATGTAAAACAGGAAGATATAATAACCAAGACGAGTTTGCTGATCTTGAATTTCTTGGAGTTCATGGAGCTCAGCTTCAGAAAATATAACTACTTAATTTTCTCTAGTCAGTACTCATAGTCGTCCATTATTTCCCATCTTGAAGTACTGGAAATGACGGTAAACTGATGGAGGAAGCGCATCGTCCAGTTGACTGTAGCACTATGGAGAAGTGGATTTTGAAGAACAGTGATGAGTCTGAAAACGTAACATGGATATTAGCTCATTCCAAGCCTTGTCCAAACTGCAAACGACCGATTGAGAAAGGTGTAGGGTGTGACCATATGACTTGCTCAATCTGTAAATTTGAGTTTTGCTGGATATGTCTTGTTTCCTATGATAATCATTCTTGTAATAGATATAAGGGAGATAGAGCAGCTGACAATTTGAAGAAGAATGCAGCTAGAAATCACTTAGCGAAATATAGTCATTACAATGAAAGATGGGTAGCTAACCATAGGTCGATGGATCATGCAGTTAAATCTATGAACGGCAAGTGGAAGAGCTTTGTTTCATTCTATGTCCGGATGAGAAAGAGGTCAAGTTCATTAAAGACGCTTGGGAAAAGATCATAGAATGCAGACGTATCCTTAAGTGGAGCAATGCATTTGGATTTTACTTGCCGGAACATGAACATGCAAAGATAGAGCTCTTTGAATATCTGCAAGGTGAGGCCGAGTCTCGACTAGAAAGACTTCATCGATTCGTAGAGAAGGAATTACAAGTATGCCAGGACTCTAAAACTCCATCAGGAATTACAAGTATGCCAGGACTCTAAAACTTCATCTTAAGTGGAGCTACGCATTTGGATTTTACTTGCCGGAACATGAACATGCAAAGAAAGAGCTGCATATGGGCATGAGGGACGAAAGTGCGCCGGTACCAGAAGTGATGATGATTAATTTTATTTTTCTGTATTTTTTTTGGGTTTATGTCCTCTTTTTTTCCGTCATCAATGAATTTTTCCTCTTTTTCCTGTCATCAATGAATTTTTCTAGTGAGTTTAGCTTTTTAACTTAAAAAAAAACCCATTTTGAGTTTTTTGACAGCATATTCCACCACCGAGACTTAAGATACGGGCCCATTTATAAACTTAAGTACGCCCCTAAATGCTGAAACACTGTCCCACGGCGTGAGAAATGTTACAACAGTCGGCAATGACATCGGCCGATTTCACAACATTGATCTAGGCAGACACATCAAGATTTGTAAAGGTCAGGAACTTAGAATTCCAGCAATATAGAAAGATATGATAAAAGATACCAAGCCCAAGTCTGTAAAAATGTACAGACCCCTTCACTCAGTACAGAAATGATCACAAGAAAATAATTCTTTCTTGTTACAATGACTTTCTTTGGTAGGACGCATGGCTAACCCAAAACAACAAAATCGGCTACCGGATTTTACAGACATTTCACCTTTTGATGGTAGCGGGGTGGTGGACTGCCAATGTTTGCTGATCTCGAATTTCTTAGACTGCACGGAGATCAGCTTCAGAAAACATAACTAAATTTTCTCAGAGTCACTACTCATCATCGTCCATTATTTCATGTCCATCTTGAAGTACTGGAAAAGGCAGTTGCCCAAGATAACCGGCTCCTTCCTGTCCTATTCCCTCAGCCATCTTTGATCTTACCACCTGCCACAGATTAGAATTTTTCATTAAAAACATGGAAGTCAAACACTGTAATTGATGTTAATATGGACTCGGATTTTGTATGAAAGGTTAAAAAGGAACGAGTCCAAACCTTCTCGATTTCGTCACATAGCAGAGGATTCTCTCTCAGGAACTGTAGGGCTTTATCTCTACCCTGTCCCAACCTGTAATGGGACATTTTAACTCATGTTAAAAAGGAGCTGTTCTTAGTACAGGTACTCATGGAAAAAATGATCGTTTAAGATTAGTCTCACAAAATGAGATTGATAATCACCAACCCTTATTAGCCTGCAACAGACTCGGTGCACAATTTTGTACAACGAAACTAAGAAAATAACAGTTGTTTCAATAGTTAGGATTAACCTTATACGGATCATATTAACCTACAAATAGATCAAAGATCACGCACCAACATTATCGAATTGATGAGTAAAAATGATGATAAACTGATGGAGGCTTACACTTTACATAGAAGGTGTAGGACATACCTATGATCCCCATAGCTATACCAAGAACCTTTTTTTAGTACAGCCTCCATCATCTCTGCACAATCTAAGACGCAACCCTGCAAACAAAATCAATTATGCACAGTGAGGTTTCAAAATCAAAACATAAAATAAAATACGCAGCAAGAGAAATATGATTTTGTTACAGCGTACTGACCAGTTTGCTCACTCCCTCCCCAAATATTATCTCAAATTCAGCTTGCTTGTAGGGCCTTGATACCTAAATACAAACACGTCAGAGAAAAATAAGTTAACGTATATACTTGAGAAACATCAAGAGATGAGATCACCATTAACTTTTCAAAGGCAAAATGATAAACAACTAAGCAACTTTTGTATTGCAAAGTAAACCTAGCAGGGATCACTAAAGGGTGACCACAAACTTCCAGTAAGAATCTAATGAAAACCCACACACAACATTTTCTCGAAACTAATTTCACATTAATAAGTTCACGAAAGTGTTTGCTTTAGTACAGAAAATTGGCATCCACTATTATATTATAATCACTGTAAGATTACCTTGCTTTTCTGCACCCTCACTCGAACCTTAAGCCCAATATCTTCATCTCCCTTGACCTGAACAGATGTGGGATATCAATAATAGATGCTTAGAGATTCATAATGTTTAATGGTCTAAATACATACACATCGAAGGCTTGTTTAAGAAGTGTTAATGGGCTTACAGACTTTATCTTCCCTGTAGCACGTATATCAAGTCGAAGAGATGCAAAGAATTTTAGAGCAATTCCCCCACTTGTGACTTCAGGGTTCCCGTAAAACACGCCAATCTTGGAAAGTGCAAAAAAATAACTAAAGTTAATGAACTGATATCATACAGAAAATATGTGCAGCAAACATGAGCATAGTGGAAAGCAAAAACCAGAAAAATGAATCGAATATGCTTGGATTATTTTATGACTCTATTTTTGTTTATTATTGTCCAACAGATACAAGGTTAGGATTTATTCCTATATGAAGGTTTTGAAAAAGAGGACAAAAAATGATCATCTGTCACCCACATATTCACCTCATCCTCTTCTATCGGTACTAAGCAAAAGGTATCATATGACATAAATAAATAATTTATTTTTATGAAAAAAAAAAAAAGAAAAAAAAAATACTCCGTAGCTAGCTAGAATAGAACAATAGCTTGTACAAGAAAAAGGGGTATTTGTGACCTCTTTGAGAAAAAAACTAGTGTTGAATCTCCCAGGTGATCATCACCAGTCCCATAGGAATCCAAGATATTTTACATACCTTATGTCTTATTTGATTCAAGAAAATTAGAGTGCATCCAGCTTTGGAGGCATTGCCTGACATCTTACGCAATGCTTGGCTCATAAGGCGGGCCTGTAAACCCATCTGCTGCATTCCGATCTCCCCCTGCACAAAAATAACCACAACAGAATATTACAGAATTCACACTCTCCTCAGTCCCTGAACACCAAGCAAAACACCAGAAGAAGGACCTAACCTCAATTTCAGCTCTTGGAGTCAAGGCCGAGACAGAATCGATACATATTAAATCTATGGCACCAGATCTGCACATTCGGTCAGCGGCTGTAATGAAAGCATATTAGGGGGGCCATCTAAGTAAATCATCAAACTACAAATCAAACATCATTAACACGCTACATTTCCTTTACTGCTTACTTATGCTAAACATAGGCAAATAATGACGATGAACTGACAGCACACTTTGTACGCAGTGATGAAGAGCACTTTAACGATTAGAGACATCCAAGTGCACATCATACAGTCTACAATTTTGTAGAGTATAAACAACCATGAATAGGTATTGCAGTAACTCAATTTACTGATCAATATATAAACAGGCAAGGTATAAGCTCATAAATTAGATGTAACTATTAGACTTTCAAGAAGTTTCGCTTTTCTATCGGCAAGGATTAAATTCTTTCATCTAAGTTTCTCCTCAACATAATACCAACTATTCAAGTCATCTAATAACTTCATTTGCACCAAATTCATGATTGAGTAAATTTTCATACAGATTTGGAATCCAATCTGTCCAATTTGCACTGTAGAATTCAACCTTTTCAAACTTGAAATATACAGAGTCCATTATGATTTCTATAGAGTCTAGATCTTCATCTACAAAATAGCAAGACCATTTGCTAAAGTAACAATAGGCTGTGAGTATCATAATACCTACAGAATTTTGGTAACTTACAATAAGTTAGAGGAAGTTAGGTATGCTGGTGTACAGGATACAATCAAAGCACAGGATACTACTATGCAGATGCTAAAACAAAAGTGGCTGAAACCTTCCATATTTCCAAACTAGAAAACTATGTAAAGAGAAAAAAAGAAAAAGATAGTACTTTCTAATGCCATCTCCCCATGGTCAGGCTGGCACACAATTAGATTTTCTATGTCCACTCCCAAAGCCTTCGAATAAGCAGGATCAAAAGCATGCTCTGCATCCACAAGCATGGCATTGCCTCCCAGCTTCTGCTCATTCGGCATACAATTGCAGAAGATCAGCTCAGACATTGATAATAACATCATTATATGAAGCGCTTTCCACTTGACCTAGAACTACGATAAATAAGATGAATAGAGAAACATTACCTGCACTTCAGCGATTGCATGGAGTGCTAGAGTGGTCTTTCCACTACTCTCTGGACCATATATCTGAATGAGAAAAGGAGGGTTACTAGTCTCAGCCACAGGAAGGCCTTATCTACTATAGCAACAAGTACCGACAATATTATGGCTAAAACATAAAAGGCCGCTTACCTCTACAATTCTTCCTTTTGGAAGGCCCCCGCCTAGGGCAAAGTCTAATGTCAAACAGCCACTTGGAAACGTTTCACTGAACATTGACAGCATTTCGAGAATTGAATCAAAAACAATCTAACAAAATGATGATTGTGATTGTGATTGTTGGACACATTGCCACCTCATTGGGGTGCTGAATGCTACGTATTTATTGAATTGATTGGGCAAGCGTGCAGATGCAGGAAACCACAACCTAAGAACCTACCATGGAACAAACAAATAATAACCGATAAAAGAAAGGGACAGGATTAAGGAAACAACATACACTAGAGCTCCGCCAGCACTGCCTAATCTTGTAACACTTCCTTTACCAAACGAGCTGTTTATATCGTTCATTGCTGCTTCTAGAGCTTTTTGCTGAAATGCAAATAAACAAAAGAAAAACATGATTCAATAGTGTCAATTTCAAATTGAAACATAATTGTTTCTGCTGAAACTCAAGTGTAGGTCTTACAACTGCCCAATACCTCTTACAATTCACATTTTCCAATCAACCTTCGAGTTAAACCCTAGAAACTAAAACCCCATTTAGAAATTAAAAACCTTTCAACTAAAATACTAATCAAATGTTTGGTTTTCACATTGGAAGGACAAATAATCAAACTCTGAAGACCATAAAACCTTCCAATAACTGAAAATAAACATGCAACCAGGTATTGGATAGTGGGGGCAGTTGCCCCAATTGAGCTCAAGCCTAGAATTGTTCTTCAATTTCTAATAAAAAAAAATGAGATTTTTTTTTAGAAAGGAAAAGAAGTTTACCCTGTCAATGAAACGGGGGTCTGAATCACCAGAAAGAGCACCATTTCCTTTGACATCGAGCTCACAGCGAGCTCTCTTTTGTTTATTGCTACTGCGGAGCTTTGATGATGAAAACCTAATAAAGCGAGAAACTTGAAATTTCAGAGGAGATAAAAGGAAAACTGGATTATGGTTTATGGAATGGAAGACATGGGTTTTTACAGAACAGGCTGAATCCATCTTTTAACTCTACACAGGGAAGAGACACAGTCTGAGAGAGGCAAAGAGGCAAATTTCTTGGGAAGAGCAGAGGTGAGTTTGGGTTAGGTTATAATCCTTTCTTCTGATTATAAAAAGAAAGGTAAAAGCTTCCAGAGTAAGTTTTCAAGAAGAAAGGGAACTCATTTTGTTGGGAGAGTGAGTCTGAAAAGAGAAGAAGCCTAAAAAATACAGTAAGAAGAGAAGCATGGGGAAAAGGGGAGGGACCGGAAGGTAGAGGAGACTAGAGAGCAAGCGTCAAAGAAATCTATGAAAATGGTCTCTTGGTTCAAACTTCAAAGTTCAAACTAGCCCTAGTATTAATTTTAAGAGAAATTATCTTTTGATCCTTTTTAAGGTGGTTTTAAGGGGTTTGGAGAGCTTTTGGGAGTAATGCGTTGTTGTCTTTGTTCAAAACGATTTGACGTTTGGTAAAATATTAACTAAAGTTAAAAAATTAAAAAAAAACCAGTGTGTTTGGTAAAATATCAAATTTGTTGTTGTTATAGCAAATGACAAAAAAAAGACATATCTTTGAAAATAGTTTTATTCGATTTTTTGGGTTTAAAAATAATTAATTTTTTTCTATTCAATATAAATATTTATAATTTACTAATTGTTAATATCATTATGATTGTTAAAAAAATTATTTTACTTAACACTTTTTAAGATATATATATATATAATTTTCAAACAAATAATCAAACTAAAATTAATTAAATTATTATTTAATATTTTTTTTATTTTTTTTATTGAAAAATGAAATGAAATAGTTTGGGCGTAAAAATAATAATATTTAAAGACTAAAATATAAAAAATAAAAAATTGATTTATAATGTAACTTTTGTCATTTATAAAATAAAATAGGGACAAAAAAGATAAACCGGGATTAAATAGGTAATTCGGTTAACCCACTTTTGTCATTTTACTCCTCCCCCTTTTGAAAATTGAGGAATTTGAACACTTTGGGTAAAAAGCACTTTGATTTTTTTAAACACCAATTTCAAAATTTTGTTTTTTTTCAATATTTCTTTAGTTTTTGAAAGTCTTTTGAAAAATAAAAAGCTTTTTTAGGTGGTTTTAAGATTATTTGGTCTAGCAAGTTTCTTATTTGGTCCACAATTTTTTTTTTTTTTTGTGTAAATGAGACATTGCATTGAAAATCTAAGACTCGGAGAGAGTAGGGGTTACAAAAAAAGTAGAGCCATCTAATTTGGGATTTAAAGGGCTTCCCATATTAGATTTATCTATTGTAAGTTGCTTAATACTACAAACGGGTGGAGATGTTCCCCATTCAACAGGATGGTTCACAATTCTAATAAACTTAGCTAAAATATTTGTTACTTCATTTCTTAGTCTAGGAATAAAAACAAAACCCAAAAATTTGGTACAGATATGAGCTATTCTATTTGCTTCATTCATACGGGCTTTGGCATTCCAAGAGATGTCTGCATTGTGTCCATTGATGTGGTTGAAAAGGATTTCACAGTCCCCCTCAATACTTAAATTCTGAATATGTTTCTCTTTAGCCCAAACTGCTGCCTGCAAAACTCCTATAGCTTCCGCCTCTTGTGGGTCAAGACCTGCTGCTTGCGCTGCTCTTCCTCCTTCATAATCTCATGTATCATTTCTCAAGATAAAAGCATAAGTATAAGGTATTAATTCCGAGATCCAAGAAGCATCCACATTAATCTTTAGTGTATTTGGACTTGGAGCTTTCCATTTAGGAGTTAATCTCTTCTATTAGTAGGTTTTCTTGTTTTGGGTAGACCAGAAATCAATATGTCTCTGAATTTCTAAGGCTAGAGTAGCTGCATTTTTAGATTTGTTCTCTAATATGCTATCACATATTTCCTTCCAGATATACCACATTTTAGTAAGAAGAAGTTCTAAGGAAATGTCTATCCTAGGGTTAGTCATCCAGGTTTTGCATAGTTCTAGAATTGTACTTGACGTATCTAGATTTAAAGAGACGGAATTAGGAGAAGAGTTCCAAAATGATTTAGCATAAGGGCAATGAAAATGAAGATGTTATGTTGTTTCTGTTTCAGCCCTACACATTGTACATAAAGGTGTTACATCCTTAACTTTACTAGAAAGTTTAACATTAGTGGGAAGTGCATTTTGAAGGCATTTCCATAAGAATAGTTTGATTCTTTCTGAGATATTTAGTCTCCATAAGGCTTTCCAAAAAGACTTTGGTAAAGATAAACTGACTATATCTAGACCATTTTCATTCAATTTCTCATACATAGATTTTACAGTGAACTCACCATATTTGGTTAGAGTCCATCTCAGCTGGTCCTTTCTAAGGTTTAGGTTACTATCTTGAAAAAGATATATTTGACTAATTTTGGTGGCAATGTCAGTCGGAAAGGTTTAGAAAAGCAGAGAAGAGTTCCATGTACCAGTTTCTGTATTAATCAAGTTAGCTAGAGACCCAAACGATTGTCATTGCTAGATTGACTAAGGTGTTGAATATTTTGTTTTAATCCAGGAATCTAGATATCTTTCCAAATATTTATGTCTTGCCCATTTCCTACTTCCCATATACTATATTTTTGCACTAGTTCTAATCCTTGCCTGATGCAATTCCAAGTCCAATATCCCTTAGTTGAAGGTTTGGTCCTAAAGGGAGATTTATTTCTAAAATACTTTGAACCCATAGTTTTTACCCATAAGGCATTTGTTTCCTTTAACATTATCCAAGGAACTTTGGCTAACATCGCAAGATTAAACTTGCGAGCATCTTTAAAACCTAGACCTCCTCTAAGAATAGGTTTACAGAGATTCGGCCAGGCCTTAGGGTAAAAACCTCTACCTCCAGCATCTCAGAATAAGACCAATGCAAGAGTCCGAAATCAAACATCCCATAAACATACATAGCAATAAGGTAAAAGAAATTAAGCACAGGCTATGTAAACCAAAAACTATCACAAGAAAAATTACCAATCAAATAATTTTATTCATAATAGACCAATACCATCAATGAAAGAAATAAAAAATTGATGTCTATTATTCCTTGCAACCTTCAAATACTAGACATTATTTCCATGCAAGAAAATCTACACACGGGGAAAAGTGCTTGATTAAAAAGTGGCGTTCGAAGACTAGAGGATGAAGTGCCAAAGGAAGAGAAACACATGATAGCCCTCGACACGGAAGTTGGTGAATATTCTCTTCTACCATACTTACAAGACGATGGGAGGAAAAGATGAGGATTTGATCCCCTCTACATACAAGATATATGGCTTTAATGATTTTTGCCATAGAAGTAAGGCTGAACATACCTCGAGGTGAGTGCTAGAGACAGTAGTATTATGGTAATAAAGAAGCAAAGGATATGAGGAGCAAAAGGCAAGTGAATAATCAAAAAAACGGGAGAAAAGTAGCAATTGAGAGTGATGATGCGATGAGAATTGCAAGAGTATATGGGAATTTAAGAAAGAAAATGAAAATACGAGAATTAGAAACTTCGCAAACAAGAATCAGCAAATAATGAAACATGAATGATTGAATGATTTAACAAATATGAATAAGTAAAAGAATGGGACGAACCTTTTATGGCGTACACCCTAGTTCGCGAATAACATTTCGTAAAGAGGCAAATGTAAGACCTAAAGTTATAAGGGGGTATCTCTCGACATGGCTCGGGGGAAGGTTGCTCCCGAAGCCTCGAATGGAAATTTTGCCTATCAGGAAGAGAGTACCTTGATTCCCAACTATATATGTAATTTATACAAGGGTCTCTTCTTAGGAGTCGGTGTATGCTCAAGGCGCCGAGGTACACGGGTTGAGCTAGAGTGCCGGGATGGATGAACCTGCCATTCTTGGCAAGTCTTGGCATATCTTTTCTTGAAGAAAACTCACTTGGGTGCAGTCTCGTAACCATAAACCATATAGGTATAAGGGATAAGAGGCTGCGAAAACAAGCTGGTTGTTGTTAAGACCGGATGGAGGAGCTAGTCTTGTATGGCCGATGTTTCGCCTCCTTGAAGGGGCAACGGGGAGATGATAAGGGCGACTCTCCATTAGGGGGTGTCAAAGCAGACGCAAATGTCATGAGGCTTTGTTTTCTTATTTGTGCGATGATCCTGCAGAGGCAATAATACTAACGCGAGGGTAAGGCGAGAGAAATACGGACGTCTGCGATTTCTGTCATGGGGCTTTATGTTCAAGGATATTTAGGCCTGTCGCAACTAAAACATCTGCAGAGGCAAAAATACTTGGAAAATGATAAGGCAAGATCAAGGGTCCTTACATACAAGTGTAAAGACGTCCTGCGATTTTGTCGCGATAAAAGGTGGGGGGAAGACCTCTAATTAGGGAGGTCCGACTTGAAGACCACACAAAAATGATAAGGCAAGGTCAATGGGCCATTGCATGAAAATGTCTTCTACTTAAAGAGTTGTTGAGGTGAGCGAGAAGAAGGTTATTATCCATAGGATCGGAAATGTATGGAGAAGAATAGCCTCATCGGAGAGATTATATACATCTGAAAGTAATAAGTTAGGTAGCAATAACGACGATAAAATAAAAATAGTAAAAGGAGGAAAAATTTTATACCATAAAGTTGCTGATTGGCGTTTTGAAGAGTGGACACCTTATCCTTTTTGGGAATCAAGTTCGGTATTTAACTTTTGAATTCTCTCTTCTTTATCGCGAGACTTAGGTCTCTAATTCTTGAATCTTTTTGCTCAATTGCAAATTTTTCAAGATTGTTGCGTCTTCTCTCAAGGTCAGAGGCAACTACAAAGGAAGTTCTTCCAACCTATAAAAGAAGATAGAAAAATTATTAAAACATATATATATACTTAAACAATTTAAAGTTAGGAAGGTGTAGACCCAAGTGCAATTACACACGTTTGCGCGAGAGCCCCAAAGAGAAGCTAGGGGGCATCTCCCATTCCTTGGAAACTGAGAAGATGCTAGATAACCAGTCCATGGAAGAGCGGGTGATGGAATCTTCTTGGCGAGAGAAGGATTCGAGTTATGGTTATCTCGTCGAAGGGTGGAGAGTTTGAGCTAAGGCGAGAAGAGATTGACCTTTCGCTTCTTAGTTAAGGGGGAGAGGATTTACCCTTGCGAATTGTGATTTACCCTTACTTTTAGTCTTCGCAAACAATAGTTTCTTCAACTTGACCTTCGCATACACGTAAAGATAAAGGCAGCATCTTTGTTTTAAATAAGAAGAAAGGAAGTGATTCTTACTTCACTCGTAATGCGATCGAAGCAATGTCGAGGTATCCTCGCGGATCCTTTTTGTAGCTTCTTTTCAACTTTGGCTATCGAAAGATTTCACAAACTCAATTATAGAAAGAAAGTTACGAAAGCCAAATTTGAAGTCGGAAACATACCTCTTTCTTCTTCTCGTGCCATTTGAATTGAGGATGGCGAGATTTGCAGAAGAACGTGCGGCCCGCGATATAAGGACCATTTAAAATCATGGGTACAACCCACCACTTCTCATCTTTGAGTGGCGAGGATAGTATTATTACAGGGTGCCAATCTTCAAGTAGAAAGCCTTGTTGCACCATAGTTATGACAAAAAAGTTTTAGAATCTCTTGCGGATAGAATATAAAGAAATTTTCGTGAAGGATTTTTCATGGGCATAAAAAATAAAGAGCATGTAATTTTGATCATTCTTCGATTGAACTTGATCAAAAGTGAACTTCTTCAAAAGAAGTCAATGCGGTATGGGAATGGGTGGAAGATCGGAGATTAAGATCAGGATTTGGAAAAGGATGAAGAAAAATTTACGAGAGCAGGAGCGCAAATTGCGGAAGGAGAGAGTCAAAGAAAGGTTCAGAGAGAAACTAAAGAATGAAAAGGAGGGGAAAAGAAAACTATATATAGGGAAAAAGATCCTCGAGAAAACGAGGATCTTTCTTCTTTTGAGAATTGTAAGGCAAGTAGTATTCTCTCTTTCCTTCTTGCTAAGTCAATCTCCCTTTCTCGATTTTACCCCTAATGTCAAGAGATAATCCGGACTTAGATTTAAGATGATCTTTATGATCTTGCATCTTCTCCAGAGAAACCATTTGATCAAGACCCATAGTTCAGACAAGGAGTGATCAAAAAAGGAGAAGAATTTTTTTATATTTTTCATACTTCCGAAAATATAATATTCCTAAAAATACGAATATATAAAATATCTTCAAATACTAGACATTATTTCCATAATCTACACAAAAGTGCCTTGATTTTTTCTTCCTCCTCACTCAAAATTTGGCACACAAGATGAGGAAAGAATTCTAATACCGATCAAGTGGCATTAGTATGAGATTTTCTCTCATTATGGAATTTTGAACAACCAGAGTGTTCTTGATCTACTATAGTATGAAAGATCTCTTTCTATTACCTCGAACCAACGAAGTACCTTGAGATAGACTGAAATTACAAACGCAACTTTTAGCAATCTGTTTTTAAGACAGTTTTTGCATCTAGTCTTATTTATCCCTTCACCATTAGATGATTTAATAACATCGGAAGACATGTCCATTCTTAAAATGGGTAAATCACTAGTGGTGGGGGAAGGAATAAGATTGACAACTAATGCAACAACAAGTTGTTTTCCTCTTCTTCGAATTATATGAATCGGAGGACTCATCTAGAGTTAAAGCCAATGCCTTGCTCCCAGTGTATTTCTTAAGATTGGGAAAGTATTTAGCAATATGACCAAACCCTTTACACTTGAAATCTTGCAATTGATATTCATCATCTTCTTCCGATCCTTTTTGTGGGGAACTCGATCATGCGGTCGAGAAGATCGATAAGTATCTTAACGAATCTCTTGTTTCTTTTCTTTAAGAGATCTTGAAACTGTCTAGTAATTAGTGACAAAGATTGTTCAATCTCATCATCAGAATTTCCTGCAATCTGTTCATTTGAATCATCCAGCTGTCTATTCCTTTCTATTGAATTTTTTGGAACTTTTGCTTTAAAAGCGATTCCTTTACTTTGAATAGACTGTGATTCATGATCAAAGATCTTTAACTTACCAACGAGTGTGCTTCGTGTGAGAGTTGAAAGATCATTTGCTTCTATGATTGCATGCTTCTTAGAATTGTATCTAGATGACAACGATCTGAGAATCTTGCATACTATATCATTTTCAGAAATAGTCTTTCCTAACGAGAAAGAGGCATTAATTATCTCAGAGGGAATTATGTTTATGTTTATGTATCTTATGTAAACACCTTATTTATTATCTATTGTTTATGTTTTCTTTGCTATTTTTTGTGTGAATTATGTATCTTATGTTTGCTTTTGAGTGTTATAGGTGTTTTGGAGTCATTGGAGCAAAAGAAGGAGAAATCGTTCATTTGGTGCGGAAAAGACAAAAAGGGATTTCATAGGCGATATTTAGAGAAGGCTAGGATGCGCAAGGAGCAGGTGAAGAATGAACTGTCAGTTCCCCAAAACTGACAATTGAACTGAACAGAGAATTAGGATGTCGGTGCTCCAAAACCGACAAGCCATATATAGACTGGGTGGCCTTGTCCCATTTGCTGGGCGCCTCTATCAATTGTGGTTACTACCTGTCCCAAAACCTCATGATTCTCACTCATTTTCTCAAATTTAGAGAAGAGAGAAAAGAAGCTATGGCGGCTGCTGTAAGAGAGGATAGGGGAGATCGAGAAGAAGCTGAGAGTGTGAGATGCAGAAATCATAGAATCGATGAAGAAATTGATGAGGGTTTTGAATCTGTTGCAGTCAAGAACAAGATGAAGAGGAATTACAGCTTCTAATGTTTCTGTCGTTGTTAATGAAGTTCAGGTGATTCCAGGTTAGAATTTGATCTGAAATTGAAGAAGAGTAATGGGTTCTGCTCAGATTTAAGGTATGATGCCGAGAAGATAAGTTTTGAAATTGTGTGATTGGTGACGAACATAAGGGAGATGAAGAACGAGAAAAATCAAAGAATGGGTTTCTTGTGATTTCAAGTTTGGCTGAGAATTACAGCCGTGAACGGAAATTGGAGTTGTTGTTGTTGAATTGATTAATGGAGAGATGGGTTGATTTAGGGTTTGTGTTGGTATTCTTGCAAATGAATATTACAAGGGTTGTTGTTCATTTCATGGATGGGGAAGTTGTTGGTGGATGATGGCAGGTCGAGTTCTGGTAGTGTTGGCAGGGTATGAAATTGAGATGGGGTTCGAATTGAGTCAAAATTTTGATCGCTGTCGTATGCGTCAAAAATAATTTCACTTTCCTAAAGTATATGATAAGAAAGAGTTCGTTTCCACAGAGAGGCAATTGTAGTTATTATGTATTCAATTTCCTAAAGTAACAAATTGGGGGGATTTTTGTTTTATGTAAGCAATAAAAGTAAATCAAAAACAAAGTAAATTGTAGAAAGTAATCAATGAGAGAAAGATATTGGTCAAGGAGTTCATCTTCAATCTTAAACAAATACTTGAATATATGATTAGAATTACAATTTAATCTCTTTATCATCAAAAGCCTAGAGTATCAAGAGAGCAAGATAATCTATTAATTTCCCAAGTTCATCAACACACACATTAGAGTTGCGTATGTGAATTCTACCTAAAGAATAACCTAACGCCTTGCGCTAATTAAGTTCAATTCCTAGGAGCATTAAGTTTCAGAAATAGGCTAATCAATGCAATTGTCATACATTGCGCATGACAATTCGGACAATAGTCAAACTCTACATATGATTGCGAGAGTGTATCACTACAAACCGTAATCATATCATGCTACTTGTATTCAGGGTTATCTCTCGATGAAAAACCTAAAATAGCTATGGACAAGGATGAAAGTTCAATTAATTGGCCACTTAACTAAGCAAGCATCTAATCCTCTCACAATACATCAATCATGTGATCATAAAAACAGTAGAAGTATGAACGATAATCAAGAGAGAAAACTAATACATAACTCAAGCACAAGTTTTTGAAATCGGATTACATCTTTAACCAATAATATTAAATTAGCTACTCATAGCTATGGAGTTCATCATAAAAATATTAATTGAATAGAAGAAGATGAAACAAAAGCAAACCCTAGTAGCGTAAACAAAAGCGGCTCTCCCAAGTTCCAAGAATAATACGTGCTCTCCCCAAAATTGAAGAAGTCTTCCTTTTATAGCTCTCTTGTTCCAAAATTAAGTCTAGTCTTCAAAAGTCCATTAGATGAAAATCCACCAAGCCCATATGTGAGAAAAACCCATGTAGAAATTATACCAAAAATATGTCGCCGGAAAACTGGTGTCACGACGGAACTTGGCCTGAAATAGTCGGAAAATAGCTCAGGTGACCGGCAAAGTCCACCCGGTCACCGGTCAATCCTCAGGTCAACTGAGTTAACTCGGGTCAAACACCGAGTCATACCGAGTCAATTCAAAGTCAGTTATTCAGGTAAGCTAACTAGGCTGACTTATCTGACTTGCCATGGCCTAAGTTCTGTTGCACAATCATTGTGCTTGATCTTGCTCTCCGACCATGATGGCTATACACCCTGCAAGTCCTGCAATCCTTAGCCATTACCGGTCAATGCGCTTCGTAATCTTCATTTATTCCATATTCCAGCTCCTTGACAACATCAACTTATCACTAACAACTCCAACACATTCATACTCCAATTGCAGCTACATGTCTTGCCATTTTAGCTCAGCTTTGCATTAATCTGCCAACCCTTCTGCCAAACACACAACTCCATCCCATGCTTCAGCTGACCTGCAATCAGCAGCAGCATCAATTTCCTGCTACTCCATTCTCACTGTCACATGCTCATAATCCACCCGCCTGCAATGCCCTTGAACCCAAAACATACATTTAATTCACTGCAACAACATTAGCTTGTCGCTGCCGACTCTCGCATCCGATTCGAGCCATTGCCTGCAATTCAGTTCAAGCAACAGTACACAGCTCGGGCCAATCTCTATAACCTGCAGCACCACCTGCGACTCCATCTCAGTTCACACTCTTCCGATTTTCACAATAACCCATCGGCACGGCATACTACGAGAGACCATCATTACCATCTTCTTTATGGCAGCATCAACTCCATGTCTTCACATCAAGAACCCATAACTGCACCTGAAACTGCTCATACATTCTTTGTAGCTTCACAATGACCATGAATCATTAGTATCAGGCACACAAGCATCAACAGCTCCTTCCTTCCATTAATCCATCTTTTGAGATCTCACACAAAAATACTATCACTGTAATCTCCTGAGTCTTTCTGCACACAACCAAAACCAACAGCAACAACTGCCAGTTAAGTTGCAGCTCATAATTAACCCATTAGCTCAATCAATCACACCATCCCTTGTTCTGCAACTCAAGAAATAGTTTCACTGCACATAAGCATTCCTTCATTCTACCAAGCACAGGCCACACTCCTTGCAATCTCAGACCTGCAATTTTACCTCCATTCTTCTCTATTGTCTGCAATGCTTCAATTCATCGCCATACTGCAGCCTCAAACACGCTCAAATACCTCGCTCTTGCCTCCTAATTCCACCAGTACCAGAACCCATATGCTCCATAACCTACTCAGCTCATTTGCAACAACATCATTCTTTCCTATAGTTCAAGCTCAATACTTAAGCTTCACCAGCTGCAAAACATTGTTCACCTGCAACATCCTACACATTCATCTACAGTTTCCAGTAGCCTCAGATCAACACTGCATTGACCCATGATAATCACCACCGGTTATCAGCATTTTCACCATTTCCTAGAAAACAGCAGCAGCTCCTTCTCTTCATTTTCACTAGTAGTTCAGCAGTAGCTTGAACTACTAGTGAAATTCTAGTTAAGTCTAGAATTGATTGAACTCACATCCATATCTATAGCTAATTTAAGGTTCATCATCGAGTAGTATGATATAATTATGGTTTGTAGTGATACATCCTTGTAATCATATGTAGAAATTGACCTTTGTTCGAATTGTGTGCGCAATGTATTACAATTGCATTGATTAGCCTATTTCTGAAACTTAATGCTCATAGGAATTGAACTTAATTAGCGCAAGGCGTTAGGTTATTCTTTAGGTAGAATTCACATGCGCGGCTCTAATGTGTATGTTGATGACTTAGGAAATTTACGGAGTATTCTTGCAATAAGGTATTCTAAGGCTTTTGATGATGGCGAGATTAAATACGAATTCTATTTATATATTCAAAAACTTGTTTACAATTGAAGATGAAACCTTTATCCAATATTTTCACATCCTTGATTTGCGTGTTTATAATTTACTTTGTTTTTGATTTACTTTTATTGCTTACATAAAACAAAAATCCCCCCAATTGGTTACTTTAGGAAATTGAATACATAATAACTACAATTGCCTCTCTGTGGAAACGAACTCTTTCTTATCATATACTTTAGGAAAGTGAAATTATTTTTGACGCATACGACAGCGATCAAAATTTTGGCTCCGCTGCCGGGGAGGCAGCGGTTGTCACTTGTTTTTTGGTTTCTTATTTTTGTTTTTAGTTTTGTTTTACTTTTTCTTATTCTTTGGTTCTTAACCGAGTTTTGAGAATCTCGTTTCAGGTACCGATTTCTATGGACGGAGCATATTTGAGCAATCAATACGACTTTCAACCTCAACAACATGACAACTATCACCCTTACGGGGAGTACAATCAAAATCAATCATTTGGTTATGGTCAATACTCTACGTACCCTTTTAGTTGTTCTCATACATTCCAACCTTATTACGGTGGGTATGTAAGTGAGCAACTACAAAGAGGGGATGATACTTGTGCTCCTATTAATATTTTTTCTAGTTTGGTAGATGAAATGCAACAATTTATGGACATCATGGAGTCATTTTGTGGACAATCAAGCGTGGAACCAGTTTCATCGATCAAATGTGCTCATAGTATGTTTTGCCCAATTTCGGATCGTAGTTATGATCATTCACCCATTCAAAGGGAAGATAATTGGCCTAACAATAATGAAGTAAGTAATTATACTTTTGCCTTGTCGAATGATCTTTACAAACAAATGGAACACTATATTCAGGATTTGGATGGATCACTCCAAGAGCTTCAAAGATGTGTTTCCGACATAAGAAAGGGCATTGATGAATACAAAGAGGAAATAAATAATTATGTTGAAAAAGGCGAACCTTTGGGGACTTTCATTGATAATTGTGTAGTGAACTCAACTCTTGATATTAATAATGATCATTCACCTATTCAAAAGGATGAGTTTGAGATTAGCAACACTAAATTCAGCGACGAACAAGATTATGTCAACTATGAAAGTGACGGTGATTATGATACATTGCTTGAACCAACTCATGGTGACATCTCCGAGGAGTGTACAATGGAATATTTTTGGGACCAAGATGAAGACGAAGAGGAATATCTCGACACTTGTGTAGATTACTCAAGCATTGATATTAATAATGATCAAGAGCCTATTCAAAGGGTGGATCTTGAGGATGATGCATTTTCGAGTGTTCTAAAAAAGTTCCTTATAGAGAGATTTGGATCCGCAAAAGAGTGTGTGCGTTACAACAAAGAGGAGTGTGTTGAGAATGAAATCGATATGACCAATATTGTGGAAGACCCAATTGAGCTTGCAAATGATTGTAATGATGATGTTTATGTCGAGACTGTGGTTAAGGCAGAAACAGACGAAGAATGGTTGCAAGGTTTGATAGAGGACCATGATATACAAGAGGTGAGTACTTCACTTGAGTTTTTCAAGTATGAAGAGGATTCCGTGATACAAGAGATTGTGCAAGGTTTGTCTAACCCATTGCCTATTGTTTCTTCTCCTTTACCTCTTATTGGTTTGAATGTATGTGCTTCGAGAATATTGTTGAATGACTCTGTTTCTCGATATCCTCCATTAGAGATACTTGATTCTCATACTATGCGGGTTTTGAAATAAGAAACCGTGGTAGTCCCTGACTTCTATATTATTTATACACTTCCAAGTGTGGACAAGAATAAGTGTGGGGGAAACTTTTATCGGTTAATAGCTTCATTTCTTTTTTATATTACTAATATTTGCGTGAAGCTAGTGTTTGCAAAACAGGTTCTATGGAAGGATCCTCAACTTTTTAGATTATTGGTGTATGGGGAATTTAATTTGCAAGTCGGGCTGACGACTTTAAACCAAGCGCTGCATGGGAGGCAACCCATTGGATGAGTATTTCTTATCTTATATTTTTATTTTATTTTCTTGTCTTGTATTTACTTTTTATGATTTCTTGTCGCGTATTGTTATATGATTTCCCACCTTGACTTTCTTTGGAAGATTCAATTTACATTGAGGACAATGTAAAGTTTAAGTGTGGGGGAGTGGTTAAGCATTTGCATTGTAAATTTTTCAAAATTTTCAACTTTTTTGTAAATTAGTGAATAAAAACTCCAACTTGTAGTTAGTTTAGAGTCACATAGTATACATGTCGCTAAGATTACATCGAAATTCTCACAAGAGTGACTGAACTAAAGATGACAGAGAACGTGATCGGGTTTCTTACTTGCATGAGAGTTAAAGTTGGATTTAACCATGCCAGTGGCAAATAAGGTGCAGACTGAATTCGGTATTAGAGTAGTGGTCCCCTATAGTGGAGACTACCCATGTTGCATCATGAGAGGCACCGACCTTCACTTCTTTGTACCTGTCTAAATTTGTGCTTTTAGAGTGTGGGTCACCGTACGTAAATTCGGGTAGAATGGTGATCTATCCAACCTCCCACCAATAGAAGCACTATTTTAATCTCTTGAGTGCTATTTTATCAATCATGATATGGTGACATCGAATTGCTAACTTACATACCACTTGTATTCTTGTTCGCAGTTAGCACCATCCACTTTATCTCTCTCTACACCAATAGGTCCATAGAAACACCAACATCGTCAACAAGAGGAGCATCACAAATTCGAAGGAAAGTTGAAGACGTTCAAGGTTTACAAGCAATATCACATAAATGAGCAGATTTCAGATTCAAGTAAAGCAACAAGACAAGGAGCAGAATTTTTACAAGTTGAAGACTTATATACAAAAGCGAAGATTATCAAGATGAGAGTTCGAGAAGTTTATGATATCGAGACGATACAAGTTGTGAAGAATCATACGGTAAAATACTTACACCATGGCCATTTGTACTTATTTTATTTATTTTCAGTTTGTATTTATTTCTCTTGTCTCATGAAAAAAAAATTGAAAAAAAAAATTACAAAAAAAAAAGACAAGAGAAAATTTTGTTAGGTTCATCATTAGTTTTTTTTTTTCATATTGTATTTGTATTATTTTTCTTGTCTCAATTAAAAAAAAAAAATTAAAAAAAAAAAAAGAAAAGAAAGAGACAAGAAAAATTCATTGTATCATATTTTGGGTTTGTATAGTTCGTTTTTAGTTTTGTTCTTTCAATAAAAGGCAATGGAAAGAAGAAATATTTAATGAAGTTTCAAGCAACAAGGAATTAGAGGAAAAAATTACATTGTCAAGATTCTACGAAGTTCAAGAGTTGAAGACCGAAGACGAAGATGAAGACACCGATTGAAGACCGAAGACGTTTCTATGGATGCTGTGAGAGTGGTGCTAAATGCACATTGAACGGATAACGATGTAAGTAAGCATATTCCCACCTTCGTTAAGTGGTTGATTTCTTTTCTTAGAGATCGTCAGAAAAAGGGTTTTCAAAATGAATAAAAGATGTGGGTTTTCAAAACAATTCGGAGGGTTTTGCCTTCCTACCATTCAATGTGTCGCAGGATTGTCTCTTCACTCCTACCTGGACACATGTGTGACCCTGTTTATGGGTGAAAACTATTTCTGCCGGTTTTGGTAATTTGAGGTGTGTGGATGAGAAATGAGTCTAAACCTTAAACAAATGCACTACACGGGAGTGCTTGTAGATTCGAGAAATCAATTTGTGCAAATCCAGGCCTAAACCAAGAAATGGCCGTTCCAGGACTTGTTTCGGTCATAAAGTGAAGGAGATGGGGTTGATCTTAGGGAGGGAAGCGAAGAAGGTGTTGAGATTGTGAAGGTGTTGGCTATGTATGACTTGTATCAGAAAACTGAACTGGCTTGCAGGATGTAAGCTATCAGTTCCGGTGTTTGAATACGATGGTATCAACACTTGCCTCTGTTGTCTGGACTTGTCTTGTTTGAAAAATAGGATGGAGAACCTATTTATACAAGTCTTTTAGCCTAACCCTCATATCTCGTGGGAAGTGGAGAAAGTGGAGTGATGGAGTAGTGGAGTAATGTGTTTGTTTCACACGACCAGGCTTGCCCACTTCTCCCATTATCACTTAACCGCCCATGACTTCCTAACACGTTCTTGTGATGGCGCGTTGTGCGCTGCACGCTGTAAACCGCCAGACCAATACCCAAGTATGTATCCCCCAGTTTGTGATATGATTGATGTCTGGAATGTGTGGATCGTGGGAACCACAAAAAGTAGCATGTAATGCTAAATTGAATAAGCTGCGTTATTCGGGAAGTTGATACTTGTGAAGTATCGTGTGTATTCTATGCGCAGTCTTTGCATCGAGTATACTCGGCAAGTATGAAGCATCGATGTTTGATCGTCTCAAAATAGCCTCATGTCAGCCTACTTCATGTGATGGTTTGGAAGTTGCGCAAGCAAATCCTCCCTTGACCGACCACATGGTGTGTGAGTGACGGATGGTGATCACCATGATGCCGCACTGACCAATTAACTCGACGACCGGTTTGTATAACCAAGCCGGTGAAGTTGGACGAGACGAGATGATCTTTGAGACACTCATCTACGACCGTTAATGAAATTAGGGTTTTAGAAGAGTTGCGCAAGCATCCCTCTTGACTGGTCGAATCCAAGCTTGGGATATGATTTTTTCTAGGACGATCGTACATGCGTGTAGACGGCATGACGGTGTAGGCGCCCATACCCCATTATCTCACGAAAGTGTGATCTGGGCCACTCAATTCTTCCGGAGAAGTTGAGTGGTCGAGATCAGTTTGCGATAGAAAAATAGTACCGCAAAAGCCGCGCATCGTGCCAACTTCGGGCGCGCGTTCCAAGATGACCAATCTTGGTCGGTCTTGGCCGATCGATCTGGCGTGTAGGTGGTAGGCTGATGTTCACGCCTATACCTGAATGTCCCATGAAAACGTGATCTAAGCAACTCAAATCGTCCGGCGAAGTTGAGTGGTCGAGATTCGTTTGCAATCGGGAAGTGTGACCACGCTAGTTTGGGCGGACGATTTGGGATAACCAGGCATGGTATGCTTTGGCCGATCAGGCATGGGTCCACGGTGGTCATGTTGGTATGCTTTGGACGATTTGGGATAACCAGGCATGGGTCCACGGTGGTCATGTTGGTATGACCGGACTGCTTAATCTAATCTTGGACCCTCCATTCGTCTTAGGGAGAAGATAGACGCTCGTGATGCTCAAAAACCCTAATTTTGGGTTTCACGACCGTGCGTCATGCTCTATTCGGGCGTACGAATCGGGATGACCAACCATGGTTGGTCTGAATGATCGGTCGGTATGTAGGCGGGCCCACGGTGATTGTGTTGACATGCTCTGGGCCCTTTGAATCTACATCTACACCCTCCATCTATACCTGCGAAGATGGATGGTTGAGGCTTGTTTTGCGACACATGTAATGTGCCGCAAACCCTAATTTAGGGTTTTCCATCCATCCGCTTTCTGGTTTGGACGTTTTGGCAAGCTACGCCAATATTTTGGGAGAAGTAGAACATGCGGGGCCCGCGTTGGTTCGACAACGAATATTCCATACACGCTTGGGGGTTATGGAATTTATCACGGCCATCCAATCATCTTTGGTGAAGTTGGATGATCGTGATCATTTCGGGCGATACGGACAGTCCGGATGCTCAATCGGGCTAGTATAACACACCGAGAGTTGCAGCCTATACGGGTATTTCGTACATGCTTTCATTATAATGCTTGGAGATTCGTGTTGCTCTACTTAGAGTAACACTCAGTCGTCATGCCACACTGATAATGAGTACAGGAAATACAAGGCTGAGTTACGCATTAATTAATAATGCTGTAAATTCACAGGGTATATGGGATTGTTGCTACATGCTCCAACCTGGATGAATTTCGTGTATTTAATTTACAGAATTGGATTGTTGTCACATGCTCCATTCTAGGTGAATTGGTAAAGTGAAGAAGTATCTAACACTTATTAATGGCTTTATCTTTACAAGATGTTAGCGCATAATTTTCTGGCTTTTACAATTTTAACCTTAAATGAAAATCCACCATCAACAGACCCATAAAAAAGCTGTTGATTATTGAGAGCAACTTCATAAAACCCTTTCTTGTGAGGCAGAGTTGAGACTTTCGATCACTCCGAACCCGAATTTCTTTCGATAAGGGATGGTTATTTCTCTCTCAACTTTTAAGGATGAGATTGTGTTCATATTTATGTCTAACTTCTTATGACTAGTTTGCAGAATATCTATGTCTTCTTAGCGCATTGGATGCTATCATTTCGGAGAACTAGTAAGTTGGAAAAATAGGTTTTGTGGGTATATCTCTAGTAAGCCCTCACGAGACTATAACTCATCCACTAGGGACACCTAGGGGTTCAAAGGCTTGTTATACATGCTAAGTGTGACCGTAGCCTCGACGACACAGAGTTGTCTGTATTTTAGTTTAATTTGATTCGCTCGAGGACTAGCAAAGTCTAAGTGTGGTGGAATTTGATAGGTGTTGTAAACACCTTATTTATTATCTATTTTTTATGTTTTCTTTGTTATTTTTCGTGTGAATTATGTATCTTATGTTTGCTTTTGAGTGTTATAGGTGTTTTGGAGTCATTAGAGCAAAAGAAGGAGAAATCGTTCATTTGGTGCGGAAAAGACAAAAAGGGATTTCATAGGCGATATTTAGAGCAGGCTAGGATGCGCAAGTAGCAGGTGAAGAATGAACTTTCAGTTCCCCATAAGCGACGGTTAGGCCCGAACAGAGAATTAGGCCGTCGGTTCTCCAAAACCGACAAGCCATATATAGACTGGGTGGCCTTGTCCCATTTTCTGGGCGCCTCTATCAATTGTGGTTACTACCTGGCCCAAAACCTCATGATTCTCACTCATTTTCTCAAATTCAGAGAAGAGAGAAAAGAAGCTATGGCGGTTGTTGTAAGAGAGGACAGGGGAGATTGAGAAGAAGCTGAGAGTGTGAGATGCAGAAATCATAGAATCGATGAAGAAATTGATGAGGGTTTTGAATCTGTTGCAGTCAAGAACACGATGAAGAGGAATTACAACTTCTGATGTTTCTGTCGTTGTTAATGAAGTTTGGGTGATTCCAGGTTAGAATTTGATCTGAAATTAAAGAAGAGTAATGGGTTCTGCTCAGATTTAAGGTCTGATTCCTAGAAGATAAGTTTTGAAATTGTGTGATTGGTGACGAACAGAAGAGAGATGAAGAACGAGAAAAATCAGAGAATGGGTTTCTTGTGATTTCAAGTTTGGCTGAGAATTGCAGCCGTGAACGGAAATTGGAGTTGTTGTTGTTGAATTAATTAATGGAGAGATGTGTTGAATTAGAGTTTGTGTTGGTATTCTTGCAGACGAAGATTACAAGGGTTGCTGTTCATTTCATGGATGGGGAAGCTGTTGGTGGAAGATGGTAGTTCGAGTTCTGGTAGTGTTGGCAGGGTATGAAATTGAGATGGAGTTCGAACTGAGTGAACATTGGATGGATGGAATGAGTCGAGACAATACCACAAATCGATTCACACTTCGTGTGATCGTCTATGGATACGAGATCGAGACAATACAACAACGAAGTATGTTTACTTGATAAAAGGTTCAAACTTAACCAAACACAATAGGATTACTTATCAAGTAAATAGGAATTAATGTTTAATTTACTTTAAATTATAATAACAACAATTATAATTGCGGAAAATAAAACTAAATGACACAGCAAGATTTTGTTAACGAGGAAACCGCAAATGCAGAAAAACCCCGGGACCTTGTCCAGAATTGAATACTCTCCGGATTAAGCCGCTATACAAAATCAAACCAACTTCGTATAGTTGAGACCAATCAACTAAACCTATAGTTCACCTAGTTCCTTCTGTATTCCCACGCCTCCGACCTGTAATAAGTCACGTACTTGGAACAATTCCTTTGGTTCGTATTCCAAACAGTAAAGGAACAACAAATCTGTTTGGTATCAACTCTTTTCAACCAAGTGAGGTGAGTTCGACAAAGGCTCTTCTGTTTATCTCAATAAAATCCTTTGTCAGGTTCTTAGATCTATCTTATCATCAACTACCAAATTAATTGTTAAGATTTTGCAATCAATACTTTTAATCACAAATAATTGTATTGATGCCGATCTACACAAATAATCAATCTAATATACCACAAGGATAAACCGATTATAGTTGGATCCTCTTTTACCGAAACAAGTATTGTGCACACCAAAGATTATGAACCCAAATCAGAAATCTTCAAAGTCTTATTTGTCTTCAAATCTTCTAAGATCTTCAATAAACACCTGCACACAATCAACTTGAATCTCTTGTGATCAATCACGCACATAATGGAGTCTGTTAACAATAGATTATCACAAGACGTCTTTAGATCTACAAACAGTCTAAAGATCCCCGTCAAAACTTCGATCTAGTTTGAGTGAATCTTATATCAGAAGAGAAGATTCTCAAGCATAAAAAAACTAGGTGTAATCAAAGTTCAACCACCGTTAGTCAATCAAATCAATCGAAAACAAAAGATAAACCACAATTATCTATTTTCTCACCAACGGTACTAATAGAGCTTCTGAATCCCAAAGAAGTCTTTAAACTGAGCGACCGTAAGAGATTTCGCCTAATTAGGTTACTCTCCTCTCCGAATAGGCGGCTTCACCAATAGCAGCACAACTGAGATAGTTTTGTTGTCTCTGAGGATTAGTTTGCTCGACATGCAAACTTTGGTATTTATAGACCGAGGAAGTTTGGACACCAAGGAATTTCCAAAACCAAAAATATTCTCAAGATATGCAATATATTCAAAATTCGGTTTCCATAATTCCTGGAAATGCTTTGTCCAAATAATGACCGAAAATCTATTAGAAAATCTCCAACTAGCAAATGCACATTACTAATTTTCATTTTCCAACAAAAAAAAAAACCTTAAATAAAAGATTCTCAATTTGTTTTATTTTATCTGGGATTTTCTTCCTTTAGCTTTTATGGAATAACTTTGAACAATTAAAGATTAGCGTTACTGCACATGTTCAAAGTATGTCGACATCTTTACTTTGTAAGTCCTCTTTCATAGTTCCAATCTTGAAACCGATTTGCCACACTTCCAAACAAGTTTAGAATTGGTTATTCTGACTTTCAAGAACTACGTGATTGATCAAGAACACTCAATCACCAATCATGATGGGTTTCACGGTTCTACCAAAACAAGTTTCAGTTCTATCTCTATGTGAGTACTATGCATAGTCACGCTAGTTACCAAAATTCGGTTGACTAGGTACTAGGATCGGTTCCCCACATATATATGGTATCTAACTTGTACTTGCTGCACATGTCCATATGATCGTTTCCCCTTTTCCTAAAAACGTGTTGCACATGTCCATAGGATCGATTCCCCTTTGTGATAGGTTGCACCTCTTACTAGGATCGGTTCCCCTTTACCCAGAGTCGGTCATACCAATAACACTAAATCGATCATACCATCTCAGGTGATTACTTAAGATCGGTTTCACTAATAAAAGTCATACCAATACAAAAGTCAGGCCTTTGTGAATAGTTTTACCAAGAACATAAACAAGTCATGAGCGGTTATACTAATCACACATATTGGTAGTTCAAATGATATGCAATGAATAACAATACCAATAATGCCTGGCTATTTCTTTTCGATTCACAAAACAAGTTCTTGAATTTACTTCCTTAAAACAAATGTAAAACATTGTTTTCTTGGATGAAATCTTTACCTTATACCCATACATAATCACAATATCATTCAAACGATTATGTCTATGCCTTATGTACAAATTTTAATGGTTAAGCAATAAACCTCGTATTGTATTCCTTAATACTATGTCTAACTAGAGTATAATCATTCATGCTTGCGATTTTGTTTTCAATATGCACGCCTTGAAAGATATGTTAGGGAATGAAACAGTTCAAGTCAAATATCACTAACCTCAAGTGGAAGGATGATGTTGTCGTTGTAGCTCCTTACTTCTTCACTTCTTCAAGTCTTCGCAATACTTGTAATGTCTCATATCCTAATACTTTCAAGCTAACCCATACGGAGTTGACTCTAGTACATAATCAAGCGACTCTTAAAATGAATTTTGGCTCACTAAAATATGACAACCAAACTTGACATACCAACGCTTGGTGGGTTCAACCGAGTTATGTTCTAACAGTTATTGAAAATGATCTTTCTGAATTTGTACAACAGCCTTACTTGGCCAAACTGTGAACAACCGTTGCACACGCATGGGACATCTATCTGTCCCATGGAGCAGTTTTGTAATAGCCAATAACTGTGCTAACTGGCCAGTTCTATTCTAACTCACGCCAATCATCCAACACCTGTTCTCTTGCAGTTAGAAACCGCCTCCCACGCTTATAAACTCCTTTATAACCGTTCTACTTCATCACGCGTCATTGGCATGCTTGTGAATTCGTAACCAACTTGTAACCGTCACTTGAGCCGTATTGCACCATTGTTGTGCTTTACTAAATTCTGCGTCGCTCCAATGCTCAAAGATCTTGGCCCTGCGTGCTTATCACTCTAAGCTAATGCATGGACAATCCTTATGCTTAAATCATCGATGCCGACTCCTTATGCTCACTCTAGTTACTCATGCGTCATATATGCTTCACTTCGCCAATTACCTTGACAATAGCAATGCCACTCTTGCATTACTAGCTTGTTTGCACTGTTCAAGCTTTGGCCAGCCTTGAACTAATCCAAATAGACCAACTCTTGGTCTATTATACCTTCTTGCATCATCCTTGAGTTTGGGCCAACTCAATTCCATGAATATGCCTCAATGCCAACATCGCATGTTGCATCTGTCACTTTGGCCTCGTCTTGCCTTTTCCTTAATGAAGCTTCATTGTGTCTTACATAGAAAGACCATGTACCATTACATGATTGATCCATTGATCACTTTTGGAAAGCTAAAACTTCATTAACAAAGCAACTTACTTACACCAAAGCAAAGTATATACAAACTTGAAGACTCAAATAAAAGTTTGTACAACGAAACTCTACAAACAGAGTTTGCAACAACCAACAACTAAAGCTACATAAAACAAGGCCAGAAACACTCTTGTTTTGGCATCAAAGTGTTGCCAATGGAGACAGCAACACTTACTCTTGTTCTTAGCTTAGTTTCTTTTTTCGATGTGAGCGACCACCTCGCTACGAGGTTTCTTCTTCGAACTTTCACTTCGGCCTTCACGAGTCTTGCATAATGATTCCCATAAGCATCCCCAACTGATGCATTAAGTTGCGTATTGAGTGGACAACTTCTAGCGAAGTGTAAACCTTTGCAAACCATCCCCTATACTTCTGGGCTGAAGGGAATAGTTCATCTTCCTTTGGCTCATGCTTATGCTTACTGCCTACAGAATTTTCCTTCCTCTTGGCCTCACCTTCACAGCTTTTCACATCTTCAGTCGTTGTGTAACTAGTAAGATCTCTTACCGCTTGAATAGCCATCTGGATACTCTGGATTTTGGGCCTCTTGAGTTCAGAAATCACACTCGAACTCGCGCCATCCAGAAATTGGAACATTTGATCTTCTTCACTCATGCCACGTACTACTTGCACCAATGCAAGGAAGTTTTCAGCATAGGACTGTGGTGTACCCGTCAGCATACGCAAAATCTCTCATGCGTACCAAGCACCATTGCTTGGCCAGAACTGACATCTCAGTCCATCTTTCATGTCATTCCATGACATAGGATTGGCATAACCAGCAGCTTCATCTTCTTGCAACATAGTTCTCCACCAAACCTTTGCATCACCACCAAGGTAATTTCTTGCGAGAGTTACCTTCTGTCCTTCCCCAGTTCCATTTGCCTCAAAGTATGCCTTAACGTCATATAAGAAATTCTCAATTTCTCTATCATTTCTGGAACCTGCGTAAACTCTTGGCTCGGAGACTCGATTTGGTCTTTTTTCATGCACATTCGCCCCTGCAAACATGCCGTTACTGATTAACCCGCGAATGCCTTCCACTTCCTCTGACATTTTCTTCACATGGTTTGTTAGTATGGTCTTTATATCACTGAACTGCACCTTCAATTCAGTCACTTCAACATTGGTTTTAAAATTTAACAAGGTAGCATTAGACACTTGTCTTCAACTGTACCTACCCTTTCGTCAAATTCTTTAAACTAATATGTCGTTCTTCCTTCAAGTAAATCTAGCCTGCCCTTATATTCAGAAACAATAGGATTTTCAAGGACATCACAGCCCATGTCTATGGTCAGATCACCAAGATCACCATACTCCTCAAGATGATCAAACGTACCCGGTAGTTCTTTGTCGATCATCACGTCATTAAAACTCATTTCTAATGCAAAACTCTGAAAATAATGCGCCACTTACTTGCTCACAGGAAAATAACTTAAGAGAGAAAGAAGCACCAGCGTATTATCCAACAAATACACTCGAACTATGTACCAAACACATCTCTGATACCCAAATTGTCACACCTCCAAATGCCTCTCGCAAATTTCTGCGAAAGTGTAACCTGGCGGCACAGTGGTTCTGTGAATAAAGCTTCACCCACCTGCACTTCAGCCTTATAAGTTTGCACCTATGCAAACAACCAAATCTTCAGGTAAACAACAGAAGTCAGCCTTCTTTCACTTCTCTAAACTTCTCAAATGCATCCCACAATACATTCAAACATTGCCATACTTTATCAACAAAAATCAGCCAACCAAGAACACATAGAATATGACACAATCACTTCATTTTATTGCATCAAAGGTAAGAAATACAAAACTTGCCCACTTAGGGACTTACACGGACTTGTTCACCTTGAACCAAGCCTTAGCCTTACAAAAACTCTCCTATTTTGAGTCTCTCACTCACATATGCAAGCCTGCCGAATTTTTCATACCTTAGGACTATTTATAAAATAGTTTTACTTGGCCAAACCGTGCACAACCGTTGCACACGCATGGGACAGCCATCTGTCCCATGGAGAAGTTCTGTAACCGCCAATAACTGCGCTAACTGGACAGTTCTCTTCTAACTCACGCCAATCATCCAACACATGTTCTCTTGCAGTTAGGAACCGTCTCTCACGCTTATAAACTCCTTTATAACTGTTCTACTTCATCACGCGTCATTGGCATGCTTGTGAAGCTCGTAACCAACTTGTAACCGTCACTTGAGCCATATTGCACCACTGTTGTGATTTACTGAACTCTGCCTCGCTCCAATGCTCAGCGCTCTTGGCCCTGCATGATTATCACTCTAAGCTAATACACGGACAATACTTATGCTTCAATCATCAAGGCCGACTCCTTAAGCTCACTCTAGTTACTCATGCGTCATATATGCTTCACTTCGCCAATTAGCTTTACAATAGCAATGCCACTCTTGCATTACTAGCTTGTTTCCACTGTTCAAGCTTTGGCCAGCCTTGAACTAATGCAAATGGACCAACTCTTGGTCTATTATACCTTCTTGCATCATCCTTGAGTTTGGGCCAACTCAATTCGATGAAAATGCCTTAATGCCAACATCGCATGTTGCATCTGTCACTTTGGCCTCGTCTTGCCTTTCCTTTAATGAAGCCTCATTGTGTAGCCGAGCCCAATAAGCTTCATTCCTTAGCCAAATGTCTTTACGAGTGTAGCGCTACCTTTACCTTCTTTGGCCTGCGAGGTGCTACTATCTTAGTGCTTGACAGTCTATTCAATTATCCATTATTATGGCTTGTGTTGCGCTATTATAGCTTTGCATTGCGCCATTCGGTAGATCTTGACTTGGCCTGCAACACTGTAACGCGCAATCATTGTGCGACAGTTGCAGCCATGTCATATTTGGTCACCTTGGTGTTTTCTTTTTGTTGAGGAATAAAGGGAATTTTAAAAATGTACAAACCTGGGAACTATTCCATCACGCATTACATCAGAAGAATAGTATCCCAACGAAACAAAATTTGGCTAATACTTATACCTTTAAATACATCCTTGTTAAAAATCCAGAAATAAATAATTTTCTTAATAATCAAAATCAGCTCATCCACGTCTGTAGCTTTTGCTCCAAATACCCTGCATTTCTTTCATTCCAAATATATATGCGAAGGAACAACATATAAAATCTTCCACCAGATTTCCTTATTTCTTCCAGACAAGAAATTATATCTCCATGCTTCAAAATGTTGATACACCACTTGATATGTTTTTTATTTCCTTAATATCTTTTGAGCTCGGCTGAAATGCCCAATTTTCCTCAACTAACACTAAACTTGGATGATTGTCGGCTTGTTTACAACAGTTAAACATCAGACAAGCTAGTCGACTAATTCGATTAGAAAGCGGATCTAAAGTCAACGTATCTTTTATCGGTAAAAAATTAGTTTCTATATTTATTTACCAATTAAACCAGAAGTAGATATAAAATACTTTCAAGATAGATAAAAGACACCAATTTAAGCAATAACCGAATATAATATACACGTGCACACTGCATACCAAGCTAACATGCTTCGTTGAATTCTCAAAGTTTTGTTTGGAAAGCTTGAGGGTGTTTTTTGTTTTTGAAAAGAGGAGGAATTTATTTATATAGACCATTAGTCAAGTTTTACATGGTTCAGGAATGTAGAATTCCTAATCTTTATAATTGGGTAAAAAAACATTTGTGTAACCAATCCCCAATTATAATCCTTAATTTCCACTCGACTTGTTCGTTGATCCTTTATCCCCTTGGTAGCATTGATATTCCTGCGGGTCCTGAGTCCTTCTCTGATTCTTGTAACCAGCATCATTTTATTATAATGTCGGTTATTTCTTGACTTTGGTGCTTTAGTCCACAGTTGGTGTAACACACATCAAATATAGCTAGCCCAATGTTTGTTGTTGGTGTGATGGTGATAGATCCGGAGTGTGAAGGTTGTTACACCTTCTTCATTGACTATCCACAAGAATAGCCTAAATTTTGACGGATACTTCATTGTCTGGACATTGAAGTGATCCCTTGGTGTTGATGGTGGTTGTGTAGCTGAGCGGTTGTTGGATTGGTAGCTATTGCTATTGTTATGACGTGTATGGACGCCTCCCTCTCCTTTTGTGCGCACTTTTTGTCGTTGTTGATGATGTGAAACTTTCATCGAGTACTTCTGTTGTTGATGACTCGCAGTACCTAAACAAACCTTAGTACTTCTAACATACTTGTTTAGCAACATGAAAAAGAAAAACAGGAAGGGAAATAGTAGACCTAAATCTAGACCTAAGCTTAACCAATAAGTAAGCCATATTTTTGGATTATTCATAAACCGAAAGGTAAATACTAGACTAATTTACGAGTTTGCCCTAGACCCATGCGTAGGACTACGTATTTTTTGGACTTTCAATGGTTGCATCTTTTGATAGTCCAGCTGCCCGAGAATCATTCAGCTCGCGAGAGTCGGTCCGTGCCAGACTCTCGCATTTCTGTAGTAATGGTAATGTTTGTACCCAAATTACTTTTGGGCACGAAACACGATGAACAGATAATTTGGTGAGAATTTAGGGCTAGGAGACAGGTGGAATACGGACCAATAGACTTGAGTTTAACGTGGTTCGGCATGGTTTGCCTACATCCACGGGCGAATCCCCTTGGGGGTGATATTTTATTGATCTCTAGAATTATAGTGTATGTTTTTTCTCCTATTGGCTACCTCCCAAATGATTTCTGCTCCTCCCTATTTATACAGTTTAATATCTAATTTCAATATAAGCTTAAATGGCATTAATTCTCATTCATGCCTCCATCATGATTTCTGCATGAAACTGCTGAAATCAATACTGCATGCCTCCATGATGATTTGCATGGCTAGCTGGAATCAATAGTGCATGCCTCCATGATGATTTTGCATGAAGCTGCTGAAATCAATATTGCATGTCTCCATGATGATTTCGCATGAAACTGCACATTTATGCCTTCATCTTCAATTCTGCATGAAACGCACATTTATGCCTCCATCTTCAATTGCATGAAACTGCACATTTATGCGTCCATCTTGATTACGCATGGCTGTTCATCCATGCTCCCATGATAAATTCTCGCATCTTTGCAAAACTGGGCCAGTGGTTGATAGACATAATGGATGGTGATATGGATGGATCTTTTGTGCTTGGATTGGTTGCACGGGTAGAGACTGGCTGGCAGTGAAATAGGGTACTTAGATAGGAATTGGTTAACAACATTGCTGACAACAAGAGTGGAAGTTGTATGGCAACACCATTGGCCACATGAGTGGAAACTGCATGGCAGTACTATCGGCAACACGGTCTTGACATTGGTGATGGTTGATTTTGACCGTTGGCATGTTGTTGACTTTGACCATTGGCCAGGCGTTGACTTTGACCATTGGCCAAGGCTGTTGACCGGGCGTTGACTTTGGCTGATTGGGTTGTTGACTTTATGAAATACTTGGCTGGTGGTGGGATGCTTCGATTGTTTGGTTAGCGGGCTTGGATAGCGGTGAGCAGTGGTTTAGGCAACGTTACGGCCCCGATATGTGGTATTTTTACTCATGGTACAAACATCGCCCCCTCTTAACCTCCAACTTGTTGGGGGTTAAGAAATTTTCGTTTTCCTTAGTCAATGACAAAACTCGCCCCCAAGCATGGATTATTGATGTTGAGGCGATTGGCAACCTTCTCCTGCTGTTTGCGGAAGTCAAAACGCCCAGGAGTAAATTTACATTCTTTGAAGTGTAAAGCGTCTTCGTTGATTATGGAAATCGTAATCAAGTCGCCCCCAAGTGAGGCTATTGTGTTCGGCGGGAAGCAGGTTGAGTATGAACCATTGTTGTATGCAAAATCGGGACCGAAAAATTTGAGCGCTTTCTATGTGAAGCGTGATGCTTGAGTGGAGTGGTGTTGTGAGTGAGTGATAACTCTTGATGTAAAATTGGACTTGTGGTAGTTGCGTTGGACTTATCTGCGATGGCCACAAAAAATGTCTTCTCGATAATGAGAAAAAGCTGGGTAGTAACAACATTGAACAAAAAATGGTTTGCGGCGACTTTAATCGGGTGGCTGCGGCAAGCGAGTAAAAGCGTCTTGCGGCATCTCGATCGAGTGGACTGCGAGATTCGCGAACATCAGTTGAAGCTGCATCGTGCCCGAAGCGGCGATCAAAGCGCCTGCTAGCGGCTGCGTTCGATTTGGACTACGAGAGCTGCGAACATAGGTCGGACTCTGACAACCGATCGAGTTGGATTTGCTGTGATGTCGAGCATTGCGGTGATTGCGATCAGTTTGGACTGCGAAGCAACGAACACAAGCGCAACTGCCGATGGATATTGCGATCGGTGACTAGCCAGGAGTTGACTGACGGTGGGCTGCAGCAACCGATCGGCTGATGCTGCGTGACATCGAGCATTACAGCATTGCGCTTTCAGTTGGACTTAGGGAAGCGACGAGCAAAAATACAGCTACGGCCAGTTCGCGATCGGCGATCAATTTGGGTACATGAGTTGCTGAAACGAGTTGAGATTGCAGCGGCTCGATCGGTGCAGTGCCGCGACATCGAGCATTACGGCAATTGCGATCGGTGAAGGCTGCGGGAGCGGCGAACAAAGCGCCTGCTGCGGCCATTGCGATCAGTTTGAATTTGCGAGGAGTTCTGAAATGAATGGCGGCTGACGACCGATCGGTGATGCTGCCAGCTGACGCTCGAGCATTCTGGCCAGTATGCGATCGAGTTGAACAGACTGAGAGCGGCGAACAAAGCGCTTCCGCGACAGCTGCGATCAATTGGATTCGGGAGTTCTGCGACATTTGGGCTGCGAGTAGCTTCAATCGGTGATGCGAAGCATCGAGCATTGCGGCAAGCTGCGATCGAGTTGAATCTGCGAGGAGTGACGAGCAAAGCGCAGCTGCGGCCATTTGCGATCAGTTGGACTGCGGGGAGTTCGCGAAGCAGTGGGCTATGCGAGCCGATCAGTTGGGCTGCATGAGTTGCGAGTATCAGTTATCTTGCATCAGTTGCGATCGAAGCTTGATACTGCTGACAAGCGAACTAAGCTAAAGCTCGGCCAGTTGCGATCGGATGAATTTGTAGGAGGCTGCGGACATAGCTGGGCTAACGGCAGTGCGATCATTTGGAATCGTGACGACGAGCAAAGTTATCTGCGGCATGATTGCGATCTGGTGAGGCTGCGAGAGCTGCGAACATGGTGGAGCTGCGATAGCCCGATCGGTGGTCTGACGACAACAGCAGACTACTGCTGCAGCGAGTTGCTTATAAGCTAGGCTACGGGAGGCTGGACATAGGCCCTGGAGCTGCGGCGATGCGATCGGCTAGAATCGGCGCGATGAGCAAAGTTGTCTTGCAGCTATTCTGTCAATTGGTGGCTGCATGAAGCTGCGAACATGGCTAAGCTACGGTAGCTCGATCAGCCGGCTGCAATGATTGATGAGGAAGCTCAGGCTAAGCGGTTCGATAAAACTAGACCTGCATCGATTGCGTCCAGCCGAGTACGAGAATTGATGAGCAAAAGCCGGATTTGCATCGGTTGCGTCCAAGCGAGTCAATGATTGGTTTTGAACAAGACTACAATAATTTGATCAACTTAACTGTAGCAGTTTAACATTACTGATTGTAATAATTGCGTCAAAATATTAGGGTGTATGCTCGCCCCCTCTTAATCCTGTAACTCGTTGTAGGATTAAGAAGTTTGGGTTACCTGAAGTTTCGATTTTCAGAAGCTTAATTTCGCATTGCATTTAGGTGCCATGTAACTCGCCCCCAAGCGTATGGAGTGTTACGCAGCTTGCCCCAAAAGAGTTATTTTAGACCATGAGGTATTACGTATCTCGCCCCCAAGTGACAGTCAGTCACGTTGAAGTGATTTGCAACTCGCCCCCAAAAGATAGTGATTTTCATCTTTGCTCAATGCTCGTACAAGGGTGCCTTTGCCTTGCTGCATTTTGCTCGCGCATGAAATTTTGAAGATGTCTGCTATCTGGAATTCGCGCGGGGGCCAATCCCACTATTCTAGATGCGCGCATAATTGAAATGTGTGCATCTCCTCGTGAGAAAATGCTCACCACATTATATGTGTCTCATTGAACAAAAGTATGCATGAATATATGAAAAGATGCGAAAATATGTAAATTGTATACGTACCATATTGAAAGTGTTATTGCGACTTCGTTTATGAAGCGATTAGGATGCCCACTGGCTATGTTGATGTTTTCCAGCGACGATGACTAGTATAGTTTCCTTAGCGTCTCGTCTCGACTTAGTACCTAGATTTGTCTATGGGACAGGAATGCACCAGTTAAATCAAAACTGGATTGAAGACAGTTGCCACCGAACTGTATTTCAGCAGCTGCGATCAGCTGAACTGTAATAGTTATAAGTAAAAACGGACTGAAGCAATTGCGAGGAAGACTGTTTCAAACAGTTTTGAGGAAAACCCAGACTCTGATGTAGTTCGATCAATTGATTTATGATATTTCTTGATGGATTGGACTACAACGGCTCGATCAATCTGAATTGTAGTGATTATGTGGAAAAAGACTGCAGCAATTTGATCAACTAGACTGAAGATGTTGCGACGGTGATTGAATGTGACCGTTTTTGGTGCCGTCATTTTACATTCCTGAAATTCAATTTTTTCCTAAAATTTAAATTTCGCCTTCACGATGTTGGGAATTGACATACGATCTCATCGGACCGAAAATCACTCAGTTTGGATGCACGAAGAAGAAGTTATCGAGGAAACAAAATTGGTTGGTTAGCGCCTTAACCCAAACATGTTGATGACGTGATTCTACCCAAAAAATATTATTCTCCAATTGTAAAATTTTACCTTCATGTCGTAGGATATTGAAATGCGATCGCAACGAGCCAAAAATCATCCAATTCGGACGTGAGACGAAGAAGATATCAACGAAACAAATTTTTAGACCAAGTCCAAATGGGTGTACATATCCGCAAGGCAAGAGAAATGGGGCGGAATCATCCTAGGGCCACGGAACTAAACTGCGTCGCGCCACACCGAATCGGGACTACGGATTTAAGTTGCACCGAGCTACATCGAAACAGTCTACGCTGATTAATCTCCGGCACCGATTAATTTCCGATTAATCGACACGATCGCCGCTACACTGGCCGCCGCCGCCGTTCATCGCCGCCACCGTTAGCCGCTGCTAATGGCCGTCGGGGTAGGCCGCCTGATCTGGCCGCCGGGTGTGGCCGCCGGCCTTGTCTCTGGGATGTGCCGCCGGGTGGAGCATCAATGGTCATTATACGAGGCACATCGGAGTTTGATGTAACTTGATGCAGCGAAACATTTCCAAAATGTTGAATTTTGATGCACCGCGGAGCATCGAAATTTTATGTATCAATGAGCATTGGTTTGTAGAAGCGGCTCATCGAAAATTGATGTAACATTAAGCATCGAACTTTTCTTGAGAACTGAATTTTTGATGTACCGAAGAACATCGAAATTTGATGTACCTGTTTATGGGTAAAAATCGTTTCTGCCGATTTCGGTAAATTCGGTAGGTGAGTGAGAAACTGGTTCAAACCCTAAACAAATGTGCTGCACGTGAGCACTTTATAGATTCGAGAGATCAATCTGTACAAGTCCGGCCTAAACCAAGAAATGGCCGTTCCGGACTTGCTTGATCCACAAAGTGAAGGAGAAGGGTTGATTTGGGGAGGGAAGCAAAGAAAGGTGTTGAGACCAGAATAAGTCGAGAGAGTAGTGTCTCGACTTGTATCGGAGAAAGTGGAAGCTTCGTAAGCTTGCAAGAGATGAAAGCTTTTTGGATAGCTTGCAAAGTTGCCTTTTACGAGAGTGTAGTATTTTTCTCCGACCAGAGACTTGTTGTGCGGTGGAAATAGGTAAGACCTATTTATACAAGTCGAGATTGAAACGTACCACTGGCCTCATGAAGGAAGAGAGTAAAGGGTGAAATAATGGGAGGAGGTGGTAACCGCATGGTGTTAATGGGTGAAAACTTTTTTACCATTATTTCCTCATTTATTTGACCGCTTTATTCCTTTTCACGCTTTCTTAATGTGAGCGTAGTGTCGCGTGCAAATTTGTGACCGCCAAACCAAAACCCTAGGAAGCATCCCCCTGTTTGTGTTGATTTCTCGAGTGTTGGTTGCACCTTTAGTGCAAGTGGCGCTGCTAGAGGCGCGTGTGGCATGTGCGGAATGCCTTTGTTGCGGGTTGCACCTTGAGTGCAAGTGGCAACGCCAGAGCTGCTAGTGGCGTGCGTGGCATGTGCCAATGGCATGTGCGGAATGCCTTGGTGGTAGGTTGTACGTTGAGTGTAAGTGGCAATGCCAGATTTGCTAGTGGCGTGTGTGGCATGTGCGGAATGCCTTGGTGGTAGGTTGCATGGTTTGCGAGTTAGGCTACCAGCGTGCATTAAGGGGCACGGCTAGGTCATGAAGGCTACCAGCGAGCGTGTTGGCATGTGCCAATAACATGCGTGGCCGTTAGGGCCGTGGCCTTGGTAGGAAAAGCTACAAGCGAGCATGTTGGCATGTGCCAATGGCATGCGTGGCCGTTAGGGCCGTGGCCTTGGTAGGAAAAGCTACCAGCGAGCATGTTGGCATGTGCCAATGGCATGCGTGGAAGTTAGGGCCGTGGCCTTGGTAGGAAAAGCTACCAGCGAGCATGTTGGCATGTGCCAATGGCATGCGTGGCCGTTAGGGCCGTGGCCTTGGTAGGAAAAGCTACCAATGAGCATGTTGGCATGTGCCAATGGCATGCGTGGCCGTTAGGGCCGTGGCCTTGGTAGGAAAAGCTACCCGGCGAGCATGTTGGCATGTGCCAATGGCATGCGTGGCCGTTAGGGCCGTGGCCTTGGTAGGAAAAGCTACCCGGCGAGCATGTTGGCATGTGCCAATGGCATGCGTGGCCGACTTGGCCTAGGTTGCATGGTTTGCAAGCCTAGGGCGCTATATTTGGCATGTTCCAATGGCATAGCGGCTTGGAAATATGGCTTGTGTTACGTGTTGGCATGTGCCAATGGCACGTACGGCCATGTTGACCTAGTTGCACGTCTTTCAAGCCTATGGCGCTATATTTGGCATGTGCCAATGGCATAGCGGTTTGGAAATATGGCTTGTGGTACGTGTTGGCATGTGCCAATGGCACGTACGGCCATGTTGACCTAGTTGCACGTCTTGCAAGCCTAGGGCGATATATTTGGCATGTGCCAATGGCATAGCGGTTTGGAAATATGGCTTTTGGTACGTGTTGGCATGTGCCAATGGCACGTACGGCCATGTTGACCTAGTTGCACGTTTTGCAAGCCTAGGGCGCTACATTTGTCATATGCCAATGGCGTAGCGGCTTAGTTTGGCATGGTTGCCAATGAGTGCGATATGTAGTTTGGTCTTGGCGTCGCTGCCATGGTGCGTAGTGTGCGGCTTGGTCTTGGCGTTGTTGCCATGGTGCGCAGTGTGCGGCTTGGTTTGGCATTGTTGCCATGGTACGCAGTGTGCGGCTTGGTTTGGCATTGTTGCCATGGTGCGCAGTGTGCGGCATGGTTTGGCATTGTTGCCATGGTGCGCGGTGTGCGGCTTGGTTTGGCATTGTTGCCATGGTGCGCGGTGTGCGGCTTGGTTTGGCATTGTTGCCATGGTGCGCGGTGTGCGGCTTGGTTTGGCATTGTTGCCATGGTGCGCGGTGTGCGGCTTGGTTTTGGAATTAGGGTTACGGTCGAAACCTAATCTGGTATTTTGAAAAAATACCCCTATTAATTATTTACACCCGAGTTAAATGCTCTTAGTTAATGTGTTGCGGGTAATACTAGGTCATGGGGTTTTACGATTTTACCCTTTGTTTAAAACCACCATCAACATTAAGTCCCTGCTAGCTCGGAACAGGGGCTTTGTTGCGAGGTAAGCATAAGATGGTGACAAACTATCAACAGCAAACCGTAAAGAGAATTGAGGAGGCTTGTCTGACCTTTTATAAATAGGATTTGGAATCCTTGCCTCTGGTAGTTTTGCACAAATCAAGAGGCTGGCACAATTGGTGGGGCTGGTGCAGCTTGGGCGACGTTGGGAAGTTGGCGTGAGTTGGGAAACTGAGTGTGCTAGCTGGTGGGACCGGCACAAGGTGTGGAAGCTGTGCGTGCTTGCTGGCGTGACCGATGTAAACAAGGAGGGAGTTTCTTCGAGATAGCAAAGTTTCCTTATCTTGCTTTCCTTCACGTGCGGCTTCAATTAGGGCATTATTCACGCTAAAATGGAAGCGTTATGTCCCTCATTGCTTCCTTTCCTTTTTAAGATTCCGTATTTATACCCAAAAATAATTGCATCGTCTCCTCGTTTGAGAAAAGGGTTCTTCTTGTTGGATTTCTCTATTTGTCATGTCACGTGATTCGAATCATCTTCTAACCAGTCAGGTTCTCCGGATGAAGGCGCGAGGTCGACTCTCGCATGAGCATCCCAACAAAGGTTATTCGGGCTAAGAAGATCATACCGGTATGTTTTCTTATTCTTCTCTGCTCGTGTTATCCTCTTTTATATGCGCATAGATATGGTAGAACTGGGTCATCATTTTTTTTTTATCTTTTGCAGTGTGTGATGGGACCCTCCAGGGATGGCTGCGCCTTTAACTCTTCGGAGAAGGATTTCGGACTTGGTGAAGATTGGTCTTCTTCTCTTGAGGAGGCATTGGTTGGGACTAAATCTCCGTTCCACGAAGCTAGTGAAATCATTAAGGACCTTCCTTCCATCTATCCCCACGAAGAACAGGTGCATATTCCGACTTTCTTGGGTTCGGTGAGCATGGAGGAGGGCGAGAGAGAACAAGGAAGAGTCTTGGCATGTTGAAAGGTTTCAGCGTGGCAAAGCCTTTCCTCGATCCCGGGCATGGGGCGGATCGGTTGTTTCTAGGTTGAAGCGTCGGAAAAGTGAACGTGTGGTGGTCTTGGAGAGAGCGCCATGATTCTTGACCACGATGTGGATGAATCAAAAAACTTTCTCCGAAGTGTCGCGATAAAACCTTTGAAGGATCATATGATGGCAGCGAAATAGCCTTTGAAGTTGATGCCAAAGGTGTTGTTGGTGACAGGAGGGGTTATTATGGCGTATCTTTGGAATGGTCGTCGGGGAGGATACCGCTAACTGCTGTGGCTGCCGGGATGGGATGTTGAGGTTCTTCTTTGCTAAAACCGTTAAATGAAACCTTTGTTGCCCGAAGGATTGGTGGGGAAAGTGCTTGAAGATAGCTTTGCCCGAGGGGACTTGTGCTCCATCCTTTGAGGGCTAGTTCCTCCCTTTTGTTATTTCTGTTAGCTGCTTAGTTCCCCTGGTGTCCTTTTTTTTTTTGTAAACTCGTCTTTTCCTTCTTCTTCATCCGTCGACACTTTGCTTCCTATATATATATATATTTTTTTTTTTGAAAGAGGTTGTGGTATGATGGCTCTGCAATGGTTTTTGGGTTTTACGGGTGTATTTCTCACGATATCCGAAGGATTCGCTCGAGAGAGATATATTTATTTATTTATTTTATTTTTTTTTGACAAAAGGGAAATCCCTAGGAAAAATACAAACGGTGTATTCATCCTGGGAATTCTGACTATTAAGAGGGATTGTTAAAGGAAGTCGAAAAGGGAGTGATTGGGAAGTATAGCATTTTAGGGATTGGATTCCTTGAGCCATCGCGAGTGAACTATCACGCCTTCGGGTGTGTCTCGTGATGAAAGAGCTTGCAATATCCTCCCAAAAGGGTATCCGCAACAGATCTGACTCGCCTTCACCTTCATTGGGAAAATCCATTTTTCTTGTCATCCTCCCAACTTGAAACGAGTTTTCCTTAACCACCACATCTCCGATTGAAAACGGGTTCATACGTCGTGTAACCGTTTGAGCCTTGGCTTCGTCGGTTTCGATAGAAGTTTCCAAGCTTCTTGCAAAGTGTTCGAATGGTCCAGCTCCCCATTCACATTTCTTGACAGCGTTTGTGCGATGATCGCGCCAAGTCCCCATGATGAGAATGGGGGAAGGAAAGGCAGTTGCGAGAAAAGGTTGCTCGGTCAGACTTACTTGCATTTGAAAATCACGGGTTAGTGTCAACGGGTCCTCTCCGGATGCCTGAGTTCCTTCAATAGCTCGTTGATGTGATAACCCGTGGGATGATTTGTTGGGAATTCCTTCGGGCGTGGACGTCGGCAGAGGGTGTACATCCAATTTCGCTTTGTTGTCGAGCACCCATAAACGTCCCAAAATCATGTCATGATCTAGTTCTTTGACAATGTGGAACTTGCTGTGCGTTATAGCGTCTCCCATCTTGATCTCTAGGTTGATGTAGCCATGCGCGTTCAAAGCCTCTCCTCTCAAGCTCTTAATCACAGACGGGGAATAGGTAGCGTCTTGTTTTGTAAATCCGGCTGCCTTTAGTGTCTTGAAAGTAATGATGTTGTGGTCAGAGGTCGTGTCGATGAGCGTGTCGTCAAATTCATTACCTCTTAAACGGGACGTGGTCAGTAGTCCCCAGTTCTCCGCTTCGCTTGTTTGGGAAACTTGGGCCCTTGGCGTGGATTCCGAGGAGAGAAAAAGCCGTTTGCCGGATACAACACGATTGAGAGCTGCGAAAATATCTTGGCGCTGAACCTTGGAAAGATAGAGAATTTCGCATACATGTCGCATCATGGATCGTACAGTCTCGTGTACGGAGTCCCCAGAGGAACCGCAGTTTCTTATTGGGAGTGGGTCTTGATGCACTCTTTCGTCTCCTAGTTGGAGTTCTCCCGCTTCTATCCTTTCTTTGAAAATATGCTTTAGTCTGTTGCAATCGCTAGTCGGGTGGAGGTGAACGAATATGTGGTAATGGCGGTATTTGGGGTTCGCCATCTCGGCCTCGATTAGTGGCCGTCCCCGAGTGGTGGCAATCGATGACATCATATTGAACCCGGGCTTCTAGGAGGTCAATCACCTCCTCGATGGGGAATGGGAAATCAAGGGTATTTCCTTCGGTCTCACGATGCTGCACATGAGTTTTAGTGACGATCTTTCGTTGCGAGGGTTCCCGTTGCGTCGGCGCTTCACGTTTAATTTGGTGGCTTGTAGTTGCGGCTTTCCTTTTTCCTCTTTCGTTTACTATGTTCACGGAGGATGAGCCGGCATTAAATTGTTTGCTGATGAGGCGTCTACTCCGCGGGTTTCGCGCGCGCGTCTTGATTCGAGTTGGCCTAGTTCTTTCCGTGAATCTTTGAGTCTTTGTTATTTGCAGATCGTCCGGCGGCTTCATGAAGTCGGAGAACGTTTGGAAACGCAAGTTTTCTAGCAGGCGCGGTAGGTGGAACCATACCATTGATGCATGCGTTCACCAATTGTTGTTCGGTCACGTTTGGGTCGTGATGGTCGAGTGCTTGAACCACTGAACCTTTTGACGAAATCATTCGGATGTTCGTTATCCCATCGGGTACATTCTTCCGAGGTCCGAAAAAGTAACTTGTTGAGACACGAATAAGTATTTCTTGTAAAACGCAGTGACCATGCTACTCATTTGGGAATGCTTTGCTCGGTGGGATCTTTGTTGTACCATGTATACGCCCTTCCAGTAAGTGATTTTGAGAATTCCCTTAAACGAAGAACGTGATTATATTCATGTTCACCTAGGGATTCCAAGAAACGATAAACATGGTCACGTGCATTCCCGGTACCATCGTACAGGGTAAATTGAGGAGAAGAGTACCCCATTGGGGGAGAGGGATTCTCTGTATTTCGGATGGGTAAGGGGGTTGGTGATGATGCACGTCCAACTCATCATTCTTGATTACATTGCGGAGGAGTTGTTCCAAATATTCTCTCGTGACAAAGTTGGGTGACCGATTTCTTTCCAACGGGATTCTAGTGCGAGTTTCTTCATCCATGGAGGCATGCTCCGCCAAGGTCTTTGGCGTCGGGGTTCTTGGAGACGTTCCTAAATGGCTACGGAGGCGCGACTCACGTGGTAGTCATTACGTCGGGGTCTTGAGAAAGATGAGTACCTCCTTTGCGTTGAAACCATATCATGCAGGCTCGCGAGCGTCTCTTGTCGTTCCATCGGATCGGCGATGGTGACGTAAGGGCGACTTCCTCTTGTCCCTCCGGTTTCTCGTCCCGTCGGCGGGGTAGTTGGAACCTTAGTCGTGGTCGGAGGCGCCATGCTAGACGAAGCATTTGGGGTCGTAGCGGCGGCTCTAGCCCTGGTGACTGGTGGCGTGATGATGAGTGCCAAATAGTGCATATTTATACACCTTTTTATTGGCATTTTACTCATCTTTTGTGCTTAGAAATCAGATATTATCCCAAATTCTGTATTTTCTTTGTTTTCAAGAATAAATATTTGTACTAATTAATTTTATGTTTTTAGGTAATAAATAAAGTTCGGAGAATCTGAGGAGCAAAAAGAGCAGAAAGCCAAAGCCCGCGCGCGCTACAGTTGCAACCCATCCACAAGACATGGGCCCAAGCTATCCAAGACCCGCGACCCGGATCCGAGCCCATCCACCCCGAGCCGTTGAGATCTCGTCTAGCTACATCCTACGGTCGCTCCTTCTTGCTCATCTTTCCTTGATGCATCCGCTCCACACCAAATCGCCCCGAGTCACCTTCAGCCGTTCAGATCTTCTCCAGCTAAATCCAACGCTCGCTTCGCCTTCCCCATCAAATATCGCTGTACCCGATCCACAGCAAAACCCCCTATCCCCTACACCTCAGTCGACCAAACCCATTCCCCATTCCATTTTCTCTTTCTTTCTCACCGACAAGGTCAGAGCTCTCCCCCTTCCCTTCTTCCCCGACAAACCCCATTGCGAGCCGCACCACCTTCATCACCTTCCTCCATCACCAACAACTCCATCGAGCAGCCGCACCACCCCTACCTGCTCTCTATCTCTCCCATAGCCTCTTACCTAGAAGTTAAGTGAGAGATAGAAAGAACTAGGGTTAGGTCATTTCAACTTGATCGACGCATGGAGCTCGAGATGATTTGACGAGAGAAGAGCGTGATTAGTCGTGGGTGAGAGGTTTTCATTTAATTTCTATTTTTGAAGTGAGTTTTAGGGTTTCTTTGTTGCATGTATAAATAGGGTGAGATGTGTTTGAAAAACTTCATGCACGGGCTAGTGAGCACCACAATAGTAGTTTAATTTGTGCTTTATTGTTTCTTTGAATGTTCTAATTTAGTTAGCTAGGGTTGAGATGAAACCCCTGATTGCATGCTAATTCAAATACTATCTTTTTATTGCACTTGTTGAGCTTTAATGATTTAGGAAGAACAACTTAGCTGCTTGAATGAACTAACCTGTGATAGAGTGTACTGTAAGAAGACACTCTATACTAGGGGGAGTTAGGGATAGTAGTTAACATAACTTTCACTTGTATCCTTCCCTGGAAAGGAGCAAGAGCATAAGATTGAATAGATGTTGCCTTAGTATTAGATCAGGAGGTGGAGTTGATTACCCTAGCATTTTACAACCTTTTTACACTCTGTTTTAGCAACTTAGTTCACTGTCACAATAACAACTCAGTCGCTTCGACAACACACCGAATATTTTTGTCACCTCTTAGGAATTCAGTCTAGCAAGCTTTGATCAATTCTCAGCACCACAAGTCTCTGTGGTTCGACCCGTATTTGCCCTGTCTTACACTAGACACCGTGCACTTGCGGTTATTACAAGTAGGCATAAAATCTAAACACTTTTAAAGGCCTACCAAGTTTTTGCGCGCTAAGGGGGACTTAGCGTGTGCCCTGTTGATCCATTTCTTGTCTTCTTGATTTCCATTTCACCTCTGTATATATTTGCTTTGTAGTATTACTTGTTGTACTGTATTAGCATAACTTAGTTAAAGTTTTCTATTTTTGCAACTTTACATTCTTGCATCTTGTCTTGCATTGTTAGTATCACTTAGTATAACTCAGTTACATTTTCTTACTATTTCTGCATCTTCATCACTTGTAGTCAGTAACTTATTTGTAACCCTTTATCATTCTTTTTTTTACACTCGCATTTTTACTTTGAACTGCATCTCTAATGTAGTTTCTAACTTTCTTGCCGTGCTCACGAAGCTTGTTTAGTCCATTGGCCCTTACAACATGTAGCTTAGTAGCTTAGTTAATCCATCTTTGTCTTTTTGCATTTTATAGCTTTCACAATTTATAGTATCATTAACTTTGCATCTTAGTGTTAGTGTAACTATTCAAGCCCCGTGTCGGTCAAATTACTTTCCCCCGTGTCGGTGTTGATATTCGTCTCTTTGCTTTAACTTTGTGAAGTTTTGGGAACCGAGAATTTTTTTTGGGATAGCAGGTGTCTGCTTTGAGTCTTTGTGCAAGCCCAAGGAGGGAAGACAAGGAGCAGATTCACAGCCAAGCCCCGCAACCGCTGCCCTGTCACTTGTGCCTGAGCTGCGGGTGGAGGTTAGCCAAACTTGTTACCAAACTATGCACCACTGAAATCTGCCTGAGCATCACAATATAACCACCTAGTGCAGTACTTTGTGAGTTTGTGTGCATAATAATGAACAACTAGCTTTGGATTCTCATAAACTTGATGCTGTGATGATTGAGATGCCATGTATGCTCACCAAAAACAAATAACAATTAGATAGAGGCCTGCCTGAGTTAGTCCTATGTCTTTGATCGAGTTATTTCATGATGAGCATATGTATAATTTATCACCAATTCTTTGAGCATTGCTTTGCGCACCGACATTGGTACATTCAGTGCATTTCTAAAATCTTCTTGAGCATCTTCGTATATGCACCTTTAAGCCATTATTCCACGACAAACTAGTTACACTTTGTTGAGTTGCATGAGGTTTGTAAACTAGTGTCATCTGTCACATTTTTGCATATCTCGGTGGCACTTGAAAAATCTGTGATATTTGAAAACCGGCGTTTGTGTGTGTTACGTGCATTGAAAATTGTTTGAACCAGCCATCTCTTCACCGTGAAGTCCGGGTTTTTAACGACACTTGAGTTTAACTCCAGCCCCCTGTATTTGTGAGCTTAAGCTGCAACTTGGTTAGCCAAGTTTGCCACTAACCCTAACTGATATCAACTCAGGCTGTTAACATCAACCAGCCCTGTTGACAGCATCTGTGCATCTGTGTGTGTCTAGTGTGTATAAGAGTGCTGGAATTTCATATTTGAATAACATGCTTGGTTGTATGATAGCCTGACATAGTTGATTGTGTTTCACCTGAGCTAATTGCCATGAACGCTTGACTCTGTATACACAAATTCTAGGGCTAGCCTTTCAAATCCCTTGAGCATTGTCAACCTGTATTGCCTGAGACCAAGGGTCTTCATTTTTCTTTATCAGCACTAGTTCTCTGAGTATGTATTTTGTATCTTGGCTGACCAGCACTGCATCCTTGCATTGATGTGCAAAGTCACAGTCCCGTGACCTTTGAGTAGGCATTGGTTGATTGAATTTGTTATTTCTTTGTGTTGCACTTGAATGATCATGAACCCCTGTATCTGTCTCTGTCTATTCTTTGAAGCATCATCATGTGCACAAGCAAGCAAGGCTGTGACATCTCCAACGACAAGCACTTACGTGTGCTTAGGCCCAAGAATTGGTGTGTGAATTTTTGATATTTTGTGCTTATTTCTGTGGGAAAGTGTGTGAGTTTGTGCTACCTTGTGCTTGGCCTGACCAGGACTGCACAAAACTTACTAGGCTGTGCACATGCCCGGTGCATTAGCTTGACAATCTCTGCTCCCTTGATGACTTAGCCCACATCGGTGAGCAGTTGGGCTCTGCACAAATCTGGAACCCGAGTACCACTAGGCTTTGCACAACCGCAAAAGCCCAACCACTGGCTGTGCAAACTAGCCCGAGGCCCACATAACCCGGGCTACACTTTCAATTGAAACCCATTTAAACCAAAATGCAGCCCATTTAAACTAAACTGAAACCTACACAAACCAAAACCCATTAAAACCAAAACTGAGCCCACAACAACTGGGCTTTGCATAACTTTTGGGCTGTGCATTTGCATCACTTGGGCTTAGCTTCCCTGTTTTGGAGACTTCATTAATCATGCTTTATGTGTGCTAGGCTATTTGAGTTGCTAGACCATGTCAGGATTTTGGTCTGCAACTGGGGATACAAACAAATCCATCAGAGAGCTTGCTTTACGGGCATGCTTCACAATATGAACTCCCCACATACCATAGTGATTTTAGGGAATATTATGAGCCTTCTCAGGGCCCCGACTCCACATACCCTAATCATTATGAGCACATGTATCATCCACCACATGTTGAAAATGAACACTTTTCTCATACCCAGTCATCACTTTTAGATCGGTTAGAAGCTCAAGTATCGCTTTAGAAAGGCAATTACATGAGCAATCTGTCGAGTCTAATCCCCCTAGGCACTATGAAATGTATGCTTGTACCTTATGTGGTAGCTTAGACCACCTGCCGAGAAGCTGCTACATTTTGCATGAGTTTAGGCGATCTAGGGAAAGTCATGACAACCATACACACATGCATCATCCATCACCATGGGAAGTTGAACAATGTTATACTCCCCAACTCCTTGTATGCAATCACTAATGGAAGAGCTCATAGAGCAAAACAATGATATACTTGGATGGAAATCATTGCACGAGCATCCCTTCTCTAGTGAACCTTTTGCACAATCATACACCGAATATGAACCTAATCTAGAGGTAGATGAGTGTCTGGAAATGCTCAAATTTTGAATGGGGAGATAAATTTTTGTTATGATGATGATGATGATGAACATGATATGTTAGAAGAACATGTATATGCTAAAAATATGATGGAATCTTTTGGTTCAGAGACGTTAGGCGTCTCTTCTGTGAACCCTATGAATGATACTTCTTCTAACATTCATACATGTGATATTAACTCTGAGCTTGGGTTTGTGAAATTCTTTAGTGAAAGCGAGAATGCTACACAACTTGTTTGTGACTTAGGAAATGATGAATCTTCTGTTGACACTAATGTTCTTTTGGATCATGATATTATTGTTGTGTCTCGATTCCACGCCCATATCACAATATGTTGTCTCGCTCCGATGATTATGACATGGTGATTGATGAATTGTTCTATCTTTGGTGAGCATGATTTACCTGTGTCTGACTTGAGGAAAGTGTGTAATGGTTCAAATGATCTTATGCATGAAAACAACTTAGATGTACCTAACCTCTCTCCTAAGTCACAAATTGATACCCCTCCACCAAACCTAGGTGTAGTTTGTAACAAAATTGCAAAACCAACTTTTCCGAGAATGCCTAACTTAGGCCTAGAGCTTTGTGCTTCCCAAGTCCTCTTGGACTATTTTGCATCAAAGTATAACACCTTTAGGGAACCACAGTTGGAATATGTATGTCTGCCTGTTCTTAGCAAAACTCACTTTGAGTTAGACCTTTTGCATGATGTACCTTTAAATTTGCAAGATTTTGTGCTCTCAAACACACTGTTGACAAGTTTAGGTTTGGGGAAGCTCATTCACACACACGGTCTTACTTGCACTCTCATGTTATATTTGTGTAAGGTTTGTTGATGTTTGTACATATTTTCTATTGGGTTGACCCTCAACTCTTTAGATTGTTGGTGTATGGTGAATTTTCATTGTATATAATCCAAAGAGGACTTGTTAAATTTTTCTTTCTTGATTCGGTTGAGTCTTCTTGTACATATATTGTGCTAATCCGATATGATCTCCACCGAGAATGTTGGATTCTAGCCTTGACTAGTGAAGTCTGTAACCTTGCTCCCGCCGACATCCAGGTAATCTCTTCCCTTTTCTCTACTCAACATAGTTCTCTTGGTATATGATTTGTTTAAATTTTTTTCTATCTCGTCGACACATTAAGGACAATGTTTGATTTAGGTTTTGGGGTGCATTTGCATATAGAGTTTTTAGTCTTTTATTTCCAAAAAAAAAAAAAAAAAAAAAAAAAGATTCAAAACTCTTTTGTAAATAAAAACCTCCAACTTTTAGAGATTTTAGAGTCACTAGCATGCTTCTAGCTATGTTTACATAGAGAGTCGACCGAAATAACGAGAACTTGGAAGTCTTGGAGAACACAATCGGGTTTCTTAGTTGATTAGAGCGTTAAAGTTGGATTTAACCATGGGAGGGCGAATTAGGTCTTTGTTTAGATATTCGGTGAGTAGAATTGTGATCAACCATAGTGGAGACTACCCATTTTACATCAAGCGAGGTACCGACCTTCACTCTTTGTGACTTTCTAGAAAAGTCATTTGTTAGAGTGTGTGTCACCGTACGTCAATTCGGGTAGGAATGGTGAGCTACCCAACTTCGCACCACTTTCAGCACTATTTTTGATCTCTTGAGTGCTAATTCCGTCAATCATGAGGGTGACGTTTAAAGATGAAAACTTTTTCTAAATACCGATTTGCAGTTAGCATCACTCTCTCTCCCTCTCAACAACATCAACACATTCATAGAAACACATCATCGTCAGCAAGCGGAGCATCATCAGAATATTGAAAGAAAAGTTGATATAGTCCAAGGTTTACGTGTAACAAAGAAAAAGAAAAGAAAATAGGATGAGGATTAATGAAGTTTGTGAAAAAATGAGTTTTATTGTTTTAAAAAAAAATAGTTTATTTTATGTGTCTAGTTACCACCAAGTTATTATTATATAATCAAGTTAAAAAAAAAAAAAAATGTTTGTCAAGTTTTTGTAAAGTTCAGAAGTTCATCATCAGCTATTGAAGACCGAAGACCGAAGATTGAAGACGTTTCTATGAATGCTGAGAGAGTGATATTAATTGCCGATCGGGTGAGAAGGTAAGTGAGTACTCCCATCCTTGCTAATGGTTGATTTCCTTTCTTAGAGATCATCGAGAAAAGATTCTTTTTGTCCACACTTCGTGGAGTCTCCGAAATTATTTGGAAGGTTATCCTTCTTACCTACAACGTGTGCGGGATTTCTCTCTTTATCCTGCCTGCACATATGAGAGACTAAAAAAGCAATCTTTTTTGAGTGCAATTATCATAAAACCCTAATGGTGAGGCGAAGTCGAGGCTTATGATCACAATCGAATCCGAATTCTTTCATATGGTATGGTTACTTCTCGCTCGGCACTTAAGGATGAGAATGCGTTCTTTGATAGTTCTAACTTCTTGTTACTAGCATGCGAAACTCTATGTCCTCATAGCTCCTTGGATGCTTGAGACTCTTTTACACTACGAAGTTGGAGAAGGTTTTGTGGGTACACCTCTGGTAAACCCTCACGAGACTACAACTCGTCCACTAGGGACACCTAGGGGTTTAAAGGCTTAGTGCATACGCTAATTATGCATTCGAGAGACTGCGACGGGGGTATAGTTAGGATTTCTTATTTTTGTTTCACTTGAGGACAAGTAAAATTCAGTTTTGGGGTATTTGATGAGTGCCAAATAGTGCATATTTATACACCTTTTTATTGGCATTTTACTCATCTTTTGTGCTTAGAAATCAAATATTATCCCAAATTCTCGTATTTTCTTTGTTTTCAAGAATAAATATTTGTACTAATTAATTTTGTGTTTTTAGGTAATAAATAAAGTTCGGAGAATCGAGGAGCAAAAAGAGCGAGAAAATGGAGTCAAGCGTCTACGGAGCGAGGTAAAGCCAAAGCCGCGCGCGCATGGGGTTGCAACCCATCCACAAGACATGGGCCCAAGCTATCCAAGACCCGCGACCGGATCCGAGCCCATCCACCCGAGCCGTTGAGATCTCGTCTAGCTACATCCTACGGTCGTTCTTTGATGCATCCGCTCCACACCAAATCGCCCCGAGTCACCTTGACCCGGTTCGGATCTTCTCGGCTAAATCCAACGCTCGCTTCGCCTTCCCCATCAAACATCGCTGTACCCGCTCCACAAAGCCAAAACCCCTATCCCCTACACCTCGGTCAACCAAACCCATTCCCATTCCATTTTCTCTTTCTTTCTCACCCGACAAGTGCGAGCTCTCCCCCTTCCCTTCTTCCCGACAAACCTGTCACAGAGAGCCGCACCACCTTCATCACCTTCCTCCATCACCAACAACTCCATCGAGCAAACGCACCACCCCTACACTGCTCTCTATCTCTCCCATAGCCTCTTACCTAGAAGCTAAGTGAGAGATAGAAAGAACTAGGGTTAGGTCATTTCAACAACAGTCGACGCATGGAGCTCTGAGATGATTTGACGAGAGAAGAGCGTGATTCAGAGACGTGGGTGAGAGGTTTTCATTTAATTTCTATATTTGAAGTGAGTTTTAGGGTTTGCTGTTGCATGTATAAATAGGGTGAGATGTGTTTGAAAAACTTCATGCCTGGGCTAGCCAGAGCACCACAATAGTAGTTTAATTTGTGCTTTATTGTTTCTTTGAATGTTCTAATTTAGTTAGCTGGGGTTGAGATGAAACCCCTGATTGCATGCTAATTCAAATACTATCTTTTTATTGCACTTGTTGAGCTTTAATGATTTAGGAAGAACAACTTAGTTGCTTGAATGAACTAACCTGTGATAGAGTGTACTGTAAGAAGACACTCTATACTAGGGGGAGTTAGGGATAGTAGTTAACATAACTTTCACTTGTATCCTTCCCTGGAAAAGAGCAAGAGCATAATATTGAATAGATGTTGCCTTAGTATTAGATCAGGAGGTGGAGTTGATTACCCTAGCATTTTACAACCTTTTTACACTCTGCTTTTGCAACTTAGTTCACTGTCACAATAACAACTCAGTCGCTTCGACAACACACCGAATATTTCTTTCACCTCTTAGGAATTCAGTCTAGCAAGCTTTGATCAATTCTCAGCACCACAAGTCTCTGTGGTTCGACCCGTATTTGCCTTGTCTTACACTAGACACCGTGCACTTACGGTTATTACAAGTAGGCATAAAATCTAAACACCTTTAAAGGCCTACCACGTGACACCCGAAGAGATATTTTCGTTGCCATGATTAGAGGGTTGTGCAGAGACACTAGAGGAGGCAGCGGCTCTGGCCCTGGTGATTGGCGGTGTTACACTTGAGGGAGTGCATTCTATGTTGCTGTTGTCAGCCGGTGATGTAACAACGTTATTGGGAGAGATGCTAACATCGAGGGTGCGTTCGTCTTTGGTTTTCTCGGCGGCCGCTCAGGACTGAGTTCCACCATGTTGGGATTTGACGTTCGGGAAACGAAATCAGGAGTCGGAGTTGGTATTGTAACCGATAGATCAATCCTCCCGCTGTGGTCGCCAATTGTTTACGGGTAAAAATTGTTTCTGCCGATTTCGGTAAATTCGGTAGGTGAGTGAGAAACTGGTTCAAACCCTAAACAAATGTGCTTGCACGTGAGCACTTTATAGATTCGAGAGATCAATCTGTACAAGTCCGGCCTAAACCAAGAAATGTCCATTCAGTATTTGCTTCGGTCACAAAGTGAAGGAGAAGGGTTGATTTGGGGAGGGAAGCAAAGAAAGGTGTTGAGACCGAGAATAGTCCGAGAGAGTAGTGTCTCGACTTGTATCGAAAGTGGAAGCTTCGTAAGCTTGCAAGAGATGAAAGCTCGGAGAGCTTGCAAAGTTGCCTTTTACGAGAGTGTAGTATTTTCCCTGACCGAGACATGTTGTCTGGTGGAAATAGGTAGGACCTATTTATACAAGTCGAGATTGAAACGTACCCTGGCCTCATGAAGGAAGAGAGTAAAGGGTGAAATAATGGGAGGAGGTGGTAACCGCATGGTGTTAATGGGTGAAAACGTTTTTACTATTATTTCCTCATTTATTTGACCGCTTTATTCCTTTTCACGCTTTCTTAATGTGAGCGTAGTGTACGCTGCAAGCTGTGACCGCCAAACCAAAACCCTAGGAAGCATCCCCCAGTTTGTGTTGATTTCTCGAGTGTTGGTTGCACCTTGAGTGCAAGTGGCGCTGCTAGAGGCGCGTGTGGCATGTGCGGAATGCCTTTGTTGCGGGTTGCACCTTGAGTGCAAGTGGCAACGCCAGAGCTGCTAGTGGCGTGCGTGGCATGTGCGGAATGCCTTGGTGGTAGGTTGTACGTTGAGTGTAAGTGGCAATGCCATATTTGCTAGTGGTGTGTGTGGCATGTGCCAATGGCATGTGCGGAATGCCTTGGTGGTAGGTTGCATGGTTTGCGAGTTAGGCTACCAACGTGCATTAAGGGGCACGGCTAGGTCATGAAGGCTACCAGCGAGCGTGTTGGCATGTGCCAATAACATGCGTGGCCGTTAGGGCCGTGGCCTTGGTAGGAAAAGCTACCAGCGAGCATGTTGGCATGTGCCAATGGCATGCGTGGTCGTTAGGGGCCATGGCCTTGGTAGGAAAAGCTACCAATGAGCATGTTGGCATGTGCCAATGGCATGCGTGGCCGTTAGGGCCGTGGCCTTGGTAGGAAAAGCTACCAAAGCAAGCATGTTGGCATGTGCCAATGGCATGCGTGGCCGTTAGGGCCGTGGCCTTGGTAGGAAAAGCTACAAGCGAGCATGTTGGCATGTGCCAATGGCATGCGTGGCCGTTAGGGCCGTGGCCTAGGTAGGAAAAGCTACCAGCGAGCATGTTGGCATGTGCCAATGGCATGCGTGGCCGACTTGGCCTAGGTTGCATGGTTTGCAAGCCTAGGGCGCTATATTTGGCATGTGCCAATGGCATAGCGGCTTGGAAATATGGCTTGTGTTACGTGTTGGCATGTGCCAATGGCACGTACGGCCATGTTGACCTCGTTGCACGTCTTTCAAGCCTTTGGCGCTATATTTGGCATGTGCCAATGGCATAGCGGTTTGGAAATATGGCTTGTGGTACGCGTTGGCATGTGCCAATGGCACGTACTGACCATGTTGACCTAGTTGCACGTTTTGCAAGCCTAGGGCGCTACATTTGCCATATGCCAATGGCGTAGCGGCTTAGTTTGGCATGGTTGCCAATGAGTGCGATATGTAGTTTGGTCTTGGCGTGCCGCCATGGTGCGCAGTGTGCGGCTTGGTCTTGGCGTTGTTGCCATGGTGCGCGCAGTGTGCGGCTTGGTTTGGCATTGTTGCCATGGTACGCAGTGTGCGCTTGGTTTGGCATTGTTGCCATGGTGCTGATGTGCGGCTTGGTTTGGCATTGTTGCCATGGTGCGTGATGTCTGCGGCTTGGTTTGGCATTGTTGCCATGGTGAAAGTGTGCGGCTTGGTTTGGCATTGTTGCCATGGTGTGATGTGCGGCTTGGTTTGGCATTGTTGCCATGGTGCGATGTGTGCGGCTTGGTTTTGGAATTAGGGTTTCGTGTCGAAAACCCTAATCGGTATTTTGAAAAAATACCCATATTAATTATTTACACACGAGTTAAATGCTTTTAGTTAATGTGTTGCGGGTAACACTAGGTCATGGGGTTTTACGATTTTACCCCTTGTTTAAAAACCACCATCAATAGTACCACAGAACATCAACTGTTGGTATACGGAGCGCATCGAAAATTGATCTAACATGAAGCATCGAACTTTCTCTGAGAATTGAAATTTGATGTGCCGCAGAACATCGAAATTTCATGTACCACAGAACATCGACGGTTGAGGTACGCGGCGCATCGAAGACCGATGTACGATTGATGCATCAAACTGTTCCTTAACCCTGACGGAAGTGGGTGAACAAAACCCGCGTTGAATTGGGTTATCGTACTGCCGCCGGCTTCGCTGCATTTTTTGTTTTTTTTTTTAAACCTTTCGGAACACTTTTTACACGAACTGTGATCTTTCCTCCGAACATTTGGTGACAGTTTTGCGAAACTGTTGCCTTTGCTTTGAAGCTTTCATGCAACGGTTTTCTAAACTGTGATCTTTTCTTCGGACCTTTGGTGATAGATTTTCTGAACTGTTGCCTTTTCTAAACCTTTGTAACTGTTTTTGCATTTCTTAGTTGGCCGTCGGCCTCCCTATATATTTTTTTTTTTTTGAAACTCGACGGGCGTGAACATGATGCGGATCGAACATCCTGACAACAATCTTGGTTATTTTATAGTGAGCCAGTTTTGGTGGCTTCCGATTGCGATGCTGGACAGCAGCAGTTGCGATCAATTGGACTGCAGTAACTGTGATTAACTGGCGCTAGGGGGCCGGAGGGAACGATTTACTGCCGCCGGGATTGGCCTCCGGGTTGGCCAGTAGTGATTTCGATCAGAATTGGACTGCAGCAGTTTCGATCAACTGGACTGCAGCGGTAATTGTTGAAGGCATTCAAACTGGAAATTTCTGGATTTTTTTTTTAAACAGCAATCTTAAAGATCCTTGGTGGAAATTGCATCGAACTTTTGATCCTACCATGTTGCGGATCGAACATCCCACAACAGTTTTGATGGTGTTTCACTACATCATTTGCCGCAGACCGAATGTCCTGAGAGCGGTTTCATCGGTCTTTGTTGCGATGCAGTTTTAGTGGTTTCCGAAGGTAATAGTCTCACAAATTTGAAACAGTGAATCTTGATTGCAGTAGTTGCGATCAACTGGATTTGCAGATATGTGCGATTATATGGTCGTGAAGATTGCGATCACCGGACTTGCGACCATTGTGATCAAACGGGGTTGCGGCTACGATCAACTGTATCGCAATGTGATGATTTTTCACGACTTTCAAACAGCTTTTCACTAAAACGATTTTGAAGTATTTTGTACAACTTTTCTCAATGGGAACACGATTCCTTTCCTCGTATCCCCTTGGTCGGCGCCAATGTTTGTACCCAAAATTACTTTTGGACATGAAACTCGATGAACAGATAATTTGGTGAGAATTTAGGGCTAGGAGACGAATTGGAATGCGGACCAATAGACGCAGGTTTAACGTGGTTCGGCATGGTTTGCCTACATCCACGGGCGAATCCCCTTGGGGGTGATATTTTATTGATCTCTAGAATTACAGTGTATGTTTTTTCTCCTATTGGCTACCTCCCAAATGATTTCTGCTCCTCCCTATTTATACAGTTTAATATCTAATTTCAATATAAGCTTAAATGGCATTAATTCTCATTCATGCCTCCATCATGATTTCTGCATGAAACTGCTGGAATCAATACTGCATGCCTCCATGATGATTTCGCATGAAACTGTCTCGGAATCAATAGTGCATGCCTCCATGATGATTTCTGCATGAAACCTGCCGGAAATCAATACGCATGCCTCCATGATGATTTCTCGCATGAAACGACACATTTATGCCTTCATCTTCAATTCTGCATGAAACTGCACATTTATGCCTCCATCTTCAATTCTGCATGAAACTGCACATTTATGCGTCCATCTTCAATTCTGCATGAAACTGTTCATCCATGCTCCCATGATAAATTCCCGCATCTTGTCAACCTGGGCTGGGTGGTTGTGAGCATAATGGCTGACAGTATGGATGGATGCTGGCTGGCAGACTGGATTGGATGCACGGGTAGAGACTGGCTGGCAGTGAAATAGGGTACTTAGCTAGGAATTGGTTGGCAACATTGCTGGCAACAAGAGTGGAAACTGTATGGCAGCACCATTGGCCACATGAGTGGAAACTGCATGGCAGCACTATCGGCAACATGGTCTTGACATTGATGACCGGTTGTCAGCCGACACAAATATAATTACACTTTCTTACTACTCAAAATATAAATATAGCAAGGGCAAGAAAGGATCGATCCCACAGAGAGGTCTAGGTTGTCAAATTGTTTCGGTTCCCTATAAATAACACCGGTAGTTTTGTGATTTTATAAACTAAAATAAAATAAAAGAAAATAAAGAAAAGTAAACAAATCAAATCAATGATGAGAAAGTATTGGTCATGGATTTCGTCTTCATTCACAAACATGTTTTCACACAATAACTAGAATTGATATTTTAATCTCAACTTTTATCAAAGACCCTAGAATACCTTGATCGCAAGAATATCCCGCAAATCTCCTCATGTCATCAACAAACACATTAAAAGATGCGAATATGAATTCTACCTAAAGGAAAAACCTAACGTGTAAAAGCACTAATCAAGTTTAATTCCCTAGATGCATTAGGTTCTATGAAATCAGGCCAATCAAAGCAATCGAACGTGGAAAGCGCACTAATCCGATTTAACAAAGGTTATGGTTCACATATGATCATAAGAATATATCACTACAAACTATAATCATATTTATGCTACTTGCAATCCGAATTATCACTTTTGCGTATAATAACCCTAATCTAGCAATAGAGATGAAAGCAAACTCAATCGACTCGCGACTCGACTAACAAGCATTCAAATCATGTAACAATATTCATGGTGAATCATAAACGATAATATGAGAGAAAACTAATTTATTGCACAAAAACTCATGTTTGGAAATTCAACTTATTCCATAACCAATAAATAACTTAGGTACTCATGTTAATGAAGTTCATAGCAAGAAGAATGAGAAAACCTATCAAGTTTCTAAACCCTAGAACCAAAAGTATGAGTTCTCCCTAATGGAGATATCCCTAGGTTTAGAAAAGAGTTTTCTATATATATGCTTTTCTCCCCATAAGGATACTTTCCCAAAATTAGGTTAATTCTTCTCAAAACCCGTCTCCAAGTTGGTCCACCAAGCCCGGGAGTGAAAAATATGTCTCTCGGGAATTTTGGGTCCAAAAGCGTCGCCGAAATTGATGACGTCATCACCGGAATCCGGCCATCGACGCCGGAATATGGTCACCGGCAAAATATCTCGGCCACCTTTGCCATCGGTACTATCACCAGCAATTCTACACTTCTAGTAGCTCCGCTTTGCTTCTCTGCAGTCCACACATTCACAAAAACCATTTTAGCCAATTCCCATTTCTTGCTAAAACGCGCCTAAAAGCGTGACTCGTAGCCCATATGTCCAGCCATCAATTCTTGCATCCGACTCATACCCCTTCATGATTCACTGAAATATTAAGATTCATACTCTAAGCTCCGAAATCCGACATCCCGAGCTAGGCTCACCATTCTCGCTCCGTTTTCGCACAATTTCTGCAGTGCTTTGGTTGTCAAATCTCAGGTCAAGTTCAACTCAATTCAGCTCAACTAATCAGCACATAAATGTTCATAAAGCAGACCAGCTTCATCTCTACATCAATCAACCTCCAGGCTAGGCCAACACCACGGCTCTTTGCACCGACCCATTTCCTCCTTTTGTAATTGCAACTCATTCCCTTTATCGCAGCTGCAATCGCACAGCCTCATTCTATCTCAGGTACTCAACTCCAGACCCGAGCTGCAACCTTCTCTTATTTACCAGGAACCTGCAAATCTCTGCAACACTCCACTGCTGCCACTTAACTTCAGCTGCGATTCGAATAAAGATCGATACCAAACTTAAATCCGCAACACAACATCACCTCGTTTGCACATACCGGCTCTAGCACAAACCCAATTCAATGAATATCACGAGCACCGTTTCTATCATCATATACTTCATCTCAAGCTCTGCATAGTTCATCATAATCAATCGAAACACAACCATCCAAGCCATTTTCACACACTGCGTCAACACTAGTCCGCATTTGCGACTCAAACTCTCAACCTTGATTCATTCTCGGTTCATCTACCTAGCCCGGCTCCAACGCCTTGTCTCAACCGAATTTGCACCATAACTTCTCACCGCCCTCGGGCCATATCTCTGTCTCAATTCCATTATCGATCACCACATCCATTCCATTTACGGCACCTCGAGCCACGAGAACCATCCAATGCTCCATCTCGCACCATATAGTTGCAAATCAATTCATACATCCCCTGGAATCATACCTTCAACAGACACATTCATCGCATCACCCAGCTCATTTGTTGCAGCTCCATCCAACAATCCAAAGACCCCGGTCCCGCCATTAATCTACGGCTCCCAGGCCGAGGCTCATCTCGACTTGCAGCCTTCTCGGCTCATTGATCCCGCCTATATTCCACAATCAACGGTTCCAATTCTCGGCCTCGGGCCATAATTCATTGCACCCTTCTTTGCATTACTTTAATACCCTCATTGCTTCTTGAATCGCCGCGCTAGTTCACCTTGATTACTAGCAGCAACAACTCAATTCTAGTTGCTCGTAACACGTGCTTGACCTCCATCTGTTCTTCACAAAGCACTGAGGATCCCGATAAAGAAGCATCACATCAACCTCAATACCAACATCAACACTTCCTGCAGTTTAATACTCCGCTGCAAACCAGCTTTAGTTCAAGGCTATCATATGACTTCGACCATTGCATCAACTCCACCACCTCCATCGGTTCATACCCATTTGTAACTCCACCAAACTCGATCCAAGCCACCACAGTTCAATCATCACAAGTCAGGCTCAGTGCATTAAACCCTAATGACCTCACCTGCAATTCCTTCCTAAAATCAATTGCAGCTGTTTGCACATGCATTTTATCGAACAAGTCTTGTGCCATCCGCGCCGGTGTTTAACAATTGTGAACTGTTGTTGATCCTATTACACATCTCCTTCCCTGTTAAGACAATTTCATACAAAGCAAACCCATTCATTCATTAATCCAAAACACTCATTCAATTGCATCCATTCTTATAGATCTCAAATCTCCGGTGGTGCAAAGATCGGGTGTTCTCCTTGTGTCTCCGCTAATTTCTATTCGAAATAAAACCCAAAACTCAAACGAAACCTCCATGTTCTTCTCGACTTCTAAAACTCTCATAACCATCGGCCGAGTCACCTTAAGGCATGGAAGGCGGTGAACTTGGCTCAGTTTTTGTTCTTCATGGTTTAGTGAAAGAAACTTGGACTTGTGTTTTCCCGACCTAGATTTAGTTATAAAGGATAAAGTGCCCCTTAACGAACTCAAGCTATCTTCCTTTAACAATCATCATTCCACCGTCAGCCTACCGAGACCGACAAGTTCATTTCATGTTCTTATTAGCTGCCCCGAGTAATTGTGTTGCTGTCTTTACTTGATTCTGTCTTTGTCTCACTCTTGCGACAACTTTAACTTGCTTGTAGGCTTCTAACTTCCCCTCATACGATATCGGAATAACCTCGTTCTTTCGCCTTTGTCTTCGTCTTTTCGTCCTCTTCAAGGTGATACAAAGAAATTCCGGATTTGAGCGAGTTCCACTCTCTTTTGGTTAAGATAACCTCAAACACCTAAGAAACTCAAAAACAAACATAAGATACATAATTCACACGAAAAATAGCGAAGAAAGCATAAATACTAGATATTAAATTAGGTGTTTTAGACACCTATCAGATTCCCCCACACTTAGACTTTGCTAGTCCTCGAGCAAATCAAACAAAATAAAAATAAAAATACAACAACTCCGTGACGTCGAGGCTACGGTTAATTTTAGCATAAATAACAAGCCTTTAAACCCCTAGGTGTCCCTAGTGGACGAGTTATAGTCTCGTGAAGGTTTACAAGAGATATACCTACAAAACCTATATTTCAAACTCCGTCTATTCGTGACAAATCAATGAACGAATCCAAAATGACTACAGGAGGAGGTACCTTGCAAATTCAATTCATATATTAGTAAATAAACTCTAATTAGATAGTTGAACAAGCCACAATACTCGGAAACTAACAAACCACAATCACAATGAAAAGATTAAGAAGATGGATATAGATGTAGATGTTGGCGAATATTCACAAGTGTTCGATGTTTCCCATATCATCTCAAGGTCATCTGCTAAGATGAACCTAATCCTATTGGATTGAGCTGTTGGTCTTGAATGCTACATCAAATCAATTGGCATATACAAGGGAACCAAGAGTGACTTTATTCAACACAATAATAATTTCTTCTTTTTTTTTTTTTTTATATGATTGGATCAAACTGGATCCAATTTCTCTTTTTTTTTTTAAAAAAACGGCATGATTAGATCTTTTAGATCCAAGCGCATGCTTCTTGTCAACACGTATATGATAGTTGCCTTGGATCCTGCATTCCACGCTTGTTTAGGCGACGGAGACAGGGACTACGTTTCACACATACTGCTATTCCCAAGTGTCTTTTTATTCCGTTTTGGTCTAATTGGTCGGTCTCTTCTCTCTTTTCTTTTTTTTCATATATTTTTTCATTTTTTTTTTCTTTTTTTCTTTTCTTGTTCAATTTTTTTCTTTTTTTTTCTAGTAACTCAATCACTCTATTTCATCCTAGCAGTAATAACACGTCGATGTTTAGTGACCCACCAAAGTACTTAGAGAACAATAGATAAATATGGAAAAATAAAAATAGAATGCGATATGGTGATATTCCGAGATATGGTAACAAATATCATGATATTTATGATTCATGAGCTATGTTCGTCCCTTTTAGTTAAATGGTCCTCAACTCCTGCATTCAAAATGGTTCCATCCACTAATGGTGTCATCCTAAAGGCACAAGTTTCTAGATTTCGGAGTTCGAAAAGCACAAATTTTTCTTGGTTTTTCTATTTTTCTCATTTTTTTTTGTTTTAAAAGGCATAAATAAACTATACAAACATATAAATGCTCCCCCACACTTAAACTTCACATTGTCCTCAATGTGTAAAACCGAAAGTTCTGAATTCTGACGTAACAGCAGATAAAACGCAAAAACTGTGCAAATTGGTAAGGAATTTGGAAAAACTCCATTTCACAAAAGTTGTTCACCTACGTGTTTTCTACACAGTGTCAAAATTTCACAGTGTTTTGATAAACGGTCTGACAGTTATAGTATCTGGACTGAACTACGCGCAGTCTGAAATTTTTCGACGAAAAGGTATTCGTCATAATTCTCTTCTAAGATAGATTCGGACTCAATGAAATTAAACATGGGGATGCAAATATGATATGAAAACAGTAAAAAATAAATAAACGAAACAAAATAAAATGCAAAAGGATAAGAGATACAAAACCGGTGGGTTGGCTCCCACTTAGCGCTTGTTTTAAAGTCGACGGCCCGACTATATCCTTGCAAGATTCATTCCCATACACCAATAATCTGAAAAGTTGGGGATCCGTCCATAGAACCTGTTTTGCAAACACTAGCTTCACACAAATATTAGTAACATAAAGCAAAAGTGAAGCTATGAACCGATAAAAGCTTCCCCCCACACTTATTCTTGTCCACACTTGGAAGTGTATAAAGAATATAGAAGTCGGGTACTTCCACGGTTTCTTGTTCCATAACCTGCATATTATGAGAATCAAGTTTCTCTAATGGCGGAAATCGAGAAACAAAGTCATCCAACAATATTCTCGAAGCACATACATTCAAACCAATAAGAGGTAAAGGAGAAGAAATAATAGGCAAAGGGTTAGATAAACCTTTCACAATCTCTTGTATCACGGAATCCTCTTCATCCTTGAAAAACTCAAGTGAATTATTCACCTCTTGTGTATCATGGTCCTCTATCAAACCTTGCAACCATTCTTCGTCCGTTTCTGCCGTAACCAAAGTCTCGACATAAACATCATCATTACAATCATTTGCAAGCTCAATTGGGTCTTCCACAATATTGGTCAAACCGGTCTCATTCTCAACATACTCCTCTTTGTTGTAAGGCACACACTCTTTTGCGGATCCAAATTTTATTATAAGAAACTTTTTTAGAACACTCGAAAATGCATCATCCTCAAGCTCCACCCTTTGAATGGGCTCTTGATCATTATTAAGATCAATGCTTGAGTAATCTACACAAGTGTCGACATATTCCTCTTCATCTTCATCTTGATCCCAAAAAGACTCCATTGTACACTCCTCGGGGATGTCACCATGAGTTGTTTCAAGCAATGTATCATAATCACCGTCACTATCATAGTCAACATAATCTTGTTCCTCGCTTAATTTAGTGTTGCTAATCTCGAACTCATCCTTTTGAATAGGTGAATGATCATTATTACGATCAAGAGTTGAGTTAACTACACAATTATCCACGAAAGTGCCCAAGGATTGGCCTTTTTCAACATTAGCATCAATCAAATATTCATCACAAACCATATGCACATTAGAATTATCCATATCTTCCTTATATTGATCAATGCCTCTTCGCAAGCTAGCAAAACCTTCACGAAGTTCTTGGAGTTGCTCGTTTGTAGTCTCTTTTGCTTTTTGAAATTCCTCTTGTAAAAAGTTGGAAACATGATCTATAAAGTTAGAGACTTTTTGTTCACAAGCATAAGAATCCTCCCATTCTTGTGGTTGTTCCCCGCCATAAGGTTGTTGAGGAAAACCATAAGGTTCCATGGAATATTGGTCATAACCAATGAATTGGTTTTGATTATACCCATGGAATTGGTAATTTTCGTATTGTTGAGGTTGTTGAAAACCGTAGTCATTCATGTAGTATGCTCCTTCCATGAGAAACAAGCACTCGAAATAAAATTCTCAAACCAAGGTTAAAACCCAGGAAAATAAGAAAAATAAAACAAAAACAAAAACAAAAATAAGAAACCAAAAACAATTGACAACCGTTGCCTCCAAGAACGGCGCCAAAATTTGACCTAGGTTGTCGGCCGACACAAATATAATTACACTTTCTTACTACTCAAAATATAAATATAGCAAGGGCAAGAAAGGATCGATCCCACAGAGAGGTCTAGGTTGTCAAATTGTTTCGTTTCCCTATAAATAACACCGGTAGTTTTGTGATTTTATAAACTAAAATAAAATAAAAGCAAATAAAGAAAAGTAAACAAATCAAATCAAGGATGAGAAAGTATTGGTCATGGATTTCGTCTTCATTCACAAACATGTTTTCACACAATAACTAGAATTGATATTTTAATCTCAACTTTTATCAAAGACCCTAGAATACCTTGATCGCAAGAATATCCCGCAAATCTCCTCATGTCATCAACAAACACATTAAAAGATGCAAATATGAATTCTACCTAAAGGAACAACCTAACGTGTAAAAGCACTAATCAAGTTTAATTCCCTAGATGCATTAGGTTCTATGAAATCAAAGCCAATCAAAGCAATCGAACGTGGAAAGCGCACTAATCCGATTTAACAAAGGTTATGGTTCACATATGATCATAAGAATATATCACTACAAACTATAATCATATTTATGCTACTTGCAATCCGAATTATCACTTTTGCGTATAATAACCCCTAATCTAGCAATAGAGATGAAAGCAAACTCAATCGACTCATGACTCGACTAACAAGCATTCAAATCATGTAACAATATTCATGGTGAATCATAAACGATAATATGAGAGAAAACTAATTTATTGCACAAAAACTCATGTTTGGAAATTCAACTTATTCCATAACCAATAAATAACTTAGGTACTCATGTTAATGGAGTTCATAGCAAGAAGAAGGAGAAAACCTATCAAGTTTCTAAACCCTAGAACCAAAAGTATGAGTTCTCCCTAATGGAGATATCCCTAGGTTTAGAAAAGAGTTTTCTATATATATGCTTTTCTCCCCATAAGGATACTTTCCCAAAATTAAGTTAATTCTTCTCAAAACCCGTCTCCAAGTTGGTCCACCAAGCCCAGGAGTGAAAAATATGTCTCTGGAATTTTGGGTCCAAAAGCGTCGCCGAAATTGATGACGTCATCACCGGAATCCGGCCACCGGCGCCGGAATATGGTCACCGGCAAAATATCTCAGGCCACCTTTGCCATCAGGTACTATCACCAGGCAATTATACACTTCTAGTAGCTCCGCTTTGCTTCTCTGCAGTCCACACATTCACAAAAACCATTTTAGCCAATTCCCATTTCTTGCGAAAACGCGCCTAAAACCGTGACTCGTAGCCCATATGTCCGGCCATCAATTCTTGCATCCGACTCATACCCCCTTCATGATTCACTGAAATATTAAGATTCATACTCTAAGCTCCGAAATCCGACATCCCGAGCTAGGCTCACTGGCTCACCATTCTCGCTCCGTTTTCGCACAATTTCTGCAGTGCTTTGGTTGCCAAATCTCAGGTCAAGTTCAACTCAATTCAGCTCAACTAATCAGCACATAAATGTTCATAGCAGACCAGCTTCATCTCTGCATCAATCAACCTCAGGCTAGGCCAACACCACAGCTACTGCACCGACCCATTTCCTCCTTTTGTAATTGCAACTCATTCCCTTTATCGCAGCTGCAATCGCACAGCCTCATTCTATCTCAGGTACTCAACTCCAGACCCGAGCTGCAACCTTCTCTTATTTACCAGGAACCTGCAAATCTCTGCAACACTCCACTGCTGCCACTTAACTTCAGCTGCGATTCAGACAGCATCGATACCAGCTTAAATCTGCAACACAGCATCACCTGAACTGCACATACCGGCTCTAGCACAAACCCAATTCAATGAATATCACGAGCACCAGTTCTATCATCATATACTTCATCTCAAGCTCTGCATAGTTCATCATAATCAACTGAAACACAACCATCCAAGCCATTTTCGCGCTGCGTCAACACTAGTCTGCATTTGCGACTCAAACTCTCAACCTTCAGTTCATTCTCAGTTCATCTACCTAGCCCAGCTCCAACGCCTTGTCTCAACTGAATTTGCACCATAACTTCTCACTGCCTCAGGCCATATCTCTGTCTCAATTCCATTATCAGATCACCACATCCATTCCATTTACGGCACCTCAGAGCCACCAGAACCATCCAATGCTCCATCTGCACCATATAGTTGCAAATCAATTCATACATCCCCTGGAATCATACCTTCAGCTGCACACATTCACTGCAGCACCAGCTCATTTGTTGCAGCTCCATCCAACAATCCAAAGACCCTGGTCCTGCCATTAATCTCTGGCTCCAGTCGAGGCTCATCTCGACTTGCAGCTTCTCGGCTCATTGATCCTGCCTATATTCCACAATCAACATTTCCAATTCTCAGCCTCAGGCCATAATTCATTGCACCCTTCTTTGCATTACTTTAATACCCTCTGTTGCTTCTTGAATCGCTGCGCCAGTTCACCTTGATTACTAGCAAAGAATAACTCAATTCTAGTTGCTCGTAACAGGGCTTGACCTCCATATCTGTTCTTCACGGCACAGCATCTCGACAGCAGTATCACATCAACCTCAATACCAACATCAACACTTCCCTGCAGTTTAATACTCTGCACAAACCAGCCTTTAGTTCAAGGCTATAATATGACTTCGACCATTGCATCAACTCCAGCCACCTCCATCAGTTCATACCCATTTGTAACTCCACCAAACTCTGATCCAAGCCACCACAGTTCAATCATCACAAGTCAGCTCCAGTGCATTAAACCCTAACAGCCTCACCTGCAATTCCTTCCCAAAATCAATTGCAGCTGCACAGGCATTTTATCGAACAAGTGCTGTGCCATCTGCTGGTGTTTAACAATTGTGAACTGTTGTTGATCCTATTACACATCTCCTTCCCTGTTAAGACAATTTCATACAAAGCAAACCCATTCATTCATTAATCCAAAACACTCATTCAATTGCATCCATTCTTATAGATCTCAAATCTCCCGGTGGCAGCAGCATCAGGTGTTCTCCTTGTGTCTCCGCTAATTTCTATCTGAAATAAAACCCAAAACTCAAACGAAACCTCCATGTTCTTCTCAGCTTCTAAAACTCTCATAACCATCGGCAGTCACCTTAAGGCATGGAAGGCGGTGAACTTGGCTCAGCAGTTTTTGTTCTTCATGGTTTAGTGAAAGAAACTGGACTTGTGTTTTCCCGACCTAGCTTTAGTTATAAAGGATAAAGTGCCCTTAACGAACTGGCTATCTGCCTTTAACAATCATCATTCCACGTCGATCTACCGAGACCGATGGGGTTCATTTCATGTTCTTACGGCTGCCCTGAGTAATTGTGCTGCCTGTCTTTAACAGTTCTGTGCTGTCTCACTCTTGCGACAACTTTAACTTGCTTCAGAGGCTTCTAACTTCCTCATACGAGATCGGAATAACCTCGTTCTTTCGCCTTTGTCTTCGTCTTTTCGTCCTCTTCAAGGTGATACAAAGAAATTCCGGATTTGAGCGAGTTCCACTCCCTTTTGGTTAAGATAACCTCAAACACCTAAGAAACTCAAAAACAAACATAAGATACATAATTCACACGAAAAATAGCGAAGAAAGCATAAATACTAGGTATTAAATTAGGTGTTTTAGACACCTATCAATTGACTGATGGTTGATTTTGACCGTTGGCATGTTGTTGACTTTGACCATTGACCGAGACCGTTGACCGGGCGTTGACTTTGACCGCTGACCGGTTGTTGACTTTATGAAATACTGGGCAGGCTGGTGGGCTGATTCGGTTGACTGGTTAGCGGGCTTGGATGACAGCTAAACAGTGGTTCGGGCAACGTTCTGGCCTAATATGTGGTATTTTTACTCATGGTACAAACAAGTATGTGTTGCTAGGTCTTTCATAGTTGACCTTGCCCTCTTTATATTCTCATTGACTTCGGTTTCAAGAACATATATCTGGGCGTGGAAAATTAAATTTGCTTTGCTCTTATAACCTTTAATGGGAATCAATGAATTTACGGGATAGCAAAAACACATATGATCGCCCAGTCTTTGTCTTGTATCCTCTTGTCCAAATGTTTCCACGTGGTTTCCAAACTGACTCTTATCGCTTCCTTTGTCAGAAACTGCAATAGTGACAGAGACAGGCACTTTCCCAAAGACCAGATATGTCCCCTCTAGGTGTATTGCGATCTGAATCCGTTTTATACCGAGTCTAAGCGCTTGGGTCTTGATGACTGAGTTCTCTACCGATTCCTCCACCCACGTTGCCTTTGATTCAGCCAAATTGTTCAGCGAGGAAAGTGATGTATAAATTAATGTCATCTTCCCTGTATAAAACTTGAATCGGCGTGAAGTTTCTTTGATATCTCCGCCATGAACAGATCTTTGTAGTGGATTTACTCCGATCCGGTGGAGTTCTAGATCAATTCCCAGATTTTCCAAAAGATCACCGGTTTGTGGATGAAGACTTATCAAAAGATATATTTTCACTACCGATTCTTTTACTAGATTGTCATCCATGTGTGGATTGCCGTTTTTCTTTGCTTGATGATTAACAAAAAATAGCGTATCCATACCCTGAATCTTCTTTACTGTGATCGATTTACATATCCTATAATAGATCCTCTTGAAGTCCAATGGATTTACGTGAAATCCATTAATTAGAAACCTTCCGAATCTAATTAATGGATATTTGACATTTCACTAAGAGGTATGAAGAATACAACCTTCCGAATCCATCAGCTGTTGCGCAATCCCAATTCAATCATCCAACATTGAATTGAAAAACCATCTTGATTTAGTTTCGAATTAACTGATTTTGTCAAACTGAAAGTTCTGACTGTGAAGAAGAAGGGTTGATAATGTAGAATCGGTTACAAACTCTCAACAGCCGAGTTGCAGAGCAAAACTCGGAAGAGAGAGAAAAAATAGCTTGCGAGTGTTAATTTGTTATTGTTATTATATCTTCGGTTATGATACACACACGGAACAATCTCCCGCGATCTGCACCGCGGAGAGATCTAAGGGCCATTAGGGCAGCCCTGCTAGAGAATTGCTGGGGTCAATGGTGGGGTCCACCACTGTTTTTTCTCTCACACCATGCGCTCGGTGCACCTCATGGGACACAGCTTCCGTGTATGTATCATTTTGTTATATCTTCCGCCAACAATTTAGTGATTTAAGAAACCTTTTCGGATGAGCTTTCACGGTACTTGAAATAATGACACGGCATCTTCCGTTCTTGCCTCATTAAAATATTTTGTTTATGTTACTTTAATATCTTGTTAGCCACCTTGCATAGCGGAACGGTGGCAGATAACGTTTTTAAATTTTAGTTCGTTGAAGAGATGGGCTGATTAATTTGAAAAGAAAGTGGTGCTAAAGAAGGATGATCAATCCGTTAGCAATGGTGGCTAAAAACTTATCAAATGCTCGCGTATAAATGTGCATGAATCTTTTTATCATCTGGCAATGAGATCTCAGTACTGATACAGATGAGTTGTGATCAAATTAATCTTCATTTGAAAATACAATGGATAAACAACAAAATCAAAATAAAATCAGGTAAGTAATATCTTACTATAACAAATATAGAAAGTTGCATATAACAACTGTCATTATATACTATTATACTAGTACGACCATTGCCACGGTGGGAGGGCCGACCGAAGAAGAATATGAAGATGGAGTTTGTCCACGACTACTTTCGTCCCGTTTCAGAAAAGGTAATACTTTCGCCTCGTTTCAGAAAAAGTGACATTTTCGCTCCGTTTCGGAAAAAGTGATACTTTCTCCATGTTTCGGAAAAACTGATACTTTCACCCCGTTTCGGGAAAAGTGATACTTTCTCCCCGTTTCGGAAAAAGTGATTCTTTCGCTCTGTTTCGGAAAAAGTGACACTTTCTCCCGTTTTTGAAAAAATGATACTTTCGCCCCATTTCGTAAAAAGTATCACTTTTCCGAAATGAAAAGTATCATTTTTTCGAAACGAAAAAAGTATCACTTTTCCCGAAACAACGAAAGTATCACTTTTCCCGAAACGAAGCGAAAGTATCACTTTTTCTGAAACGAGATGTGATAGTATCATTTTTCCTGAAACGGGATGTGAAAGTATTATTTTTTCTAAAACGGAAAATTAGTCGATCCATAAACCAAAATATGGTTGCATGATGTGTTATGCATCCTTTGTGGTGGTTTGCAATGGCTATGCATTCAATTTTCGAGAATTGTGCCTAAAATGATAGTATCATTTTTCTTGAAACGGATGGAGTAAATCGTTTTATTAGTTGCAATAGAAAATTAATTGATGCATAAACCAATATTTTGCTACATAAAGTATTATGCAACCTCTGTGATGGTTTGCATAATGGATATACATCTAATTTTCTAAAATTGTGCCTAAAATGATATATATCTCCGAATTTTTTGTAAAAACTTCAAATGTTTGTACTTGTTGCGTAGAGTTTTTTATAACCTTTTTAACGAGATAAAATTTGTAAAATTTCAAGTCACGGATTTTTAGATATGTTATATTAAAGTTTGTTTTCCAATTATACCCCTGAAAAGATAGGATACACAAGGAGTTATAGTAATTGGACTAAAAGGGAGGGACATTTTTGGTTTTTCGGCCCTAACCATTTCCAATCTTTTTGTGGTAATTGATCACTTAGATTTTACAAAAAAATGGCCATATAAAGGACCTCCCTAGCTTCGCTCGGTCGGCCCAATTATATATATTCGAAGGAAATATATTCGAATTTACACAAGTGCTATAAATAGAACTTAGCTTGATGCCCCTGTACAATCAATAGAGCGCAAAGATTTAGAAAATTTGAAAATGGCCAAAAGCATCATAAGCAAGATCTTCTCTACAACTTTTCTTTTTGTTCTCATGATTATGATATCCTATACTGCCGGTAAACTACATTTGATCTCCTTCTGTGTGTTGTTCCGTTGGCCATTATTTCATTATCGTATGTAATTGGGTTTTTTTGTTTCTTTTTCTGGCACCGATCTGTGTATAAATTATTGTACTTTTTTTTTTGCAGGTTCGGCGTTAGGGGATTTATTAACCGTCGACATCACCAACGCCGATGTTGGGAGTAACGGTAACATAGTCAAGGTCAAACCGACGACGGTCCAAGTTGGTCGAAAAGGTATGTGCTATATTCAAGCGGTACTATATATTGTCAAATGTCAATAAGCTGCGAGTATTTTTGCCTGGCTTGATTGGGGTATACCCAAACTAATTGGGGTATACCCAATAAGACAAAATATGGTCATTTTGAAGTAAAGTCAAGCTACCCCTTAACCTATATTTTTGTAAATGGCTAAAATGCCCCCATAATGATTAACTTTAATTTAACTAAAATGATTAGATTAGTTAAATTAGTTAGATTAGTTAGTTGATTTAGTTATAAGTTGAGTTTTAGAAATCATTTAGAGAGAGAATTAGTATGAAGGAGTAGAGGAGATTTGTGGGGGGGGGGGGGAAGTTAGGGTTTTGTGAAATTTGTGATATGAGTGAGATGAGTGATTCTAATCCTGATTTTGAAGTGGGGGAGTCTTCTAACTTTCCTCCTACATATGAGTACTTGTATGATGATCTACGAGACCATGATCAAATGGATTACATGCATGACCCTCACTTTTATTTTCCTCAAACTCATGATGGGTATGGAAGTGATGAATGTATTGAGCCAAACGAAGAATCCAATGAGCAAGAAGAAGATAATGGAGTGAAAAGTAATCGGGTAGACAACCCACGTGGTGAAGATTGTGATTTTTCCAGGCAAATGATCGATTTTGTTTTTTTTTCTTTCGGTTCTGGCAGATAGGGTCGGCAAGGTCGACGCTTGTCGATCATGGGACATAAAAGCCGCGTGGTTCTACTTGAACAACGTGCCGACTTTTCATGAGCAAGACCACGCCGGCCGTGTAGAAAATTTTAACCTTGCCGACGTCCATTTTTTTGAAACACATGAGTCTTTACTTGAAAATGCTTACGCGGCATTGTCATGTTTACATAACTTGCCTAAATTTGTTTCCATGTCGGCAATGTTTATATTCTCATTGCGTTAGGCCTTTTCTAGCCGGCATTGTTTTATATGTCGACCATGTCGACCGTGGTAATACACATCAACTAAAATTTTGATGTTTGTAGATTGTGGCATTGGTACCTATGGCGGATCAGCCTCAAGCTCAGAAAATTAGGGGTCCCGATACTATCTCACATTATGCTAATGATTTGGAATGGAAGGAAAAAGACGCGCGGTCAATTGGATTGTTGAGAAATCCAAAGAGAAGATATGCGTTCTAGTGAAAAACACCCAACAAAGAGATACGCGGTTTGAAATGGTATGCGAGTGTTATGGATCGCCGGAGGAAAGTCACAAGAGAAAGGGTTATGTGTATGATAAGAAGACGACTAGGGTGTATAAGACGAAGTCAAAGAAGTGTGGATGCCCATTCAAGATTATTTTGGGAGGAACAAAGATACCGACAACGTGTGGAGAATGAGTAGAGTTGATGTTGGTTGGCATAACCATAAAGATCCGGAAACTCTTGTTGGGCATTGTCAAGTTGCCAAGTTGAAACCGCACGAGTTCGAACAAGTAAGAACAAGTTGGGGAATTAAACCAAGTAAGCTCCTAAGTAAGTTCAAGAGGGACGACCCGCATAACCTCTCTTCATTGTCTACAATTTATGCGGCCAAGGCAACTATTAAAAGAATTGAACGGGATGGAAGAAAGGTGATGTGGAAGAATCACAATGGTTAATACACAAATACAACTACACGGTGAGACACTATGAGTCATCGGAGGGGAAGGTGGATCGTATTTTTCTTGCGCATCCCGATATGATTCAATTGGCGCGTTGCTTTTACCAAGTTTTGTTCATGGATTGTACTTATAAGACGAATAGGTACAACATGCCTTTGTTGAACATTGTAGGACAAACCTCGGATAAGCAATCGTTCACGGTGGCATGGTGTTTTATGGATCGTGAGAAGGATGATAGTTATATTTGGGCATTGGAAACTTTGAAGCTTCTCTACCACGAAAACGAAACTCCGGGGGTTATAGTCACCGAAAATGAGCAAGCAATAATGAACTCCGTGAGGATAGTCTTTCCCAATGCACAAAATTTCCTTTGCAATTGGCATATACAATGCAATCTTAGAAAGAATTGTAGATGTCATATCCAAAAACCGAAAGCAAAGAAAGGAACTAAACGTGAAAAAGAGGAAGACGAACGTCTTAGCAAACTAACTAAAGAGGAGCTAGAGAAGGCGAAAGAGAAAGAAGACGAAGAATGGAAAGAAGGTGAGATTAAGTTTGGTTTATTCATGAAAGCGTGGGATAAGGTGGTTTGGTCGATGAGTGTGGGAAGATATGAGTTAAACTTGAAGGATTTCGAGGATGATTGGGGGACTAATTACCCCAAAGTAGTGGAATATTGCAAGAAACAATGGTTGAGGCCACACAAAGAGAGGTTTGTGTATGCTTATACTTACGACTATAAATATTTCAAACTTGAATCCACAAGTATGGTAGAGGAAGCTCATGGGAGACTAAAAGGTCTACTTTTCACGAGTCAAAATGGGATTGTGACGGTGCAACATGCTATCCATGAGTACACTAATAATGATATCGACAAGATAAAAAAACAATTCCAAGAAAGTAGCTTCCGGAAGTCAAGGAGTTTAAGGAGGATGATTGGTTGCTTGTTGGTATACATAGAAACGTCTCGCATTGGGCAATACGTTTCATGATGAAACATCTCGCATTGTTTAAAAAAGTATAAAAAGTATGATGACCCGAACACTCCTTGTAAGTGTAGGATAATGAAGGCTATCGGACTTCCATGTCGTCATATGCTTGGTAGGTATAAAACTCCCATTCCTCTTGATGATATCGATCCCTATTGGAAGCAATTATCTTTCAAACCGGCTTCAAGAGAAGATCCCGATGAAGAGTTTGGCGACATGGAACTTGGGAGAATAATCCTCGAAAAGTACCCCAAGTTGAATAGGTTGGACAAACAAACTATGAAGCACAAGTTGATGCCGATAGTTTACCCTTTTATGGAAGAACTTGAAGAAACGGCTAAACAAGATCCTAATGGTAGACCAACTACCAAAAAGACGAGGGCGGAAGAAAGAGAACAAATCAAAGAGTTTTTGAGTACAAATTGCGATCAAGATCAATCCGAAGGAGAACAAATCAAAGAGTTTTTAAGTAGAAATAGTGATCAATCCAAAAGGGAAAACATTAAAGAGCACTTGAGTACAAAGTGCGATCCATCCAGGACATGTTTATACCGAGGCGCAATACAAGGAGGAGCCCGCTAAAAAGAAAAGAGGTCGTCCAAGGAAGGATTCAACTACACCAACGGTCTCTAACTTGAATACAAATGACACTCTACCTCTTGAGAGTCAAGCAAGCGTGGAATTTGTTGGAAAGAAAAGAGGTCAGTCAAGGAAGGATTCAACTACACCAACCGTCTCTAACTTGAATACAAATGGAACTCTACCTCTTGAGAGCCAAGCAAGCCAAGGAGATGTTGCGAAGAAAAAAGGTCGTTCAAAGAAGGTAGTACAACCGGTGTTGCAAAATTATCGCACTCAACTCCCTCCAATTATTCAAGATTTCGTGATTGGTACCAATGATGTTCCGAAAGATGGAAATTGTGGGTTTCACGTTATCTCGCAACAATTGGGACACCTAAGTGGAGCGGTTGAATAGAATCTCACCCAATGCCAATACATTAGAAAGAAGATGGCCGCTCGACTAGAAAACGACAAGGAGTTCCATATCTCAATGATTCTAGAAGGTTCCATGGAGGAGAAAGAAGCAACTTTCAAAGGTTTGCTAACTAGTGTTAAAGGCCCGGAGGAAACGTGACCGATCAAATGGGAACATTGGTTGAGAATGCCGGAGTGTGGCCATCTATTGGCAGATACTTGGAATTGCGTGGTACATTTTTTTAGTGAGGGACTATCTATAGCATTTGCACCGAAACATGCAGTTTGCGTGGACCAACTCAAGCATAGAAGAATTGTCATGGCTTTGGTGGATAAAAATCATTTTATTGGTCTACAACTCAATAAGGAATGTCCATTACCTCCTCTATGTAGGTTTAGTTTGTGGGAGAAGTTCGCAAACAACAAGAGCAAGGAATGGATGAAAATTTATGAGGACAACATGGCCCTTTGGAATGTTATAGACGAGTCTAGGGAATGTCCCATAGATTTGAGTGAGGAGTGATTATGATTAGGGAATAAGCAGCTTTTTGTGTAGTGTACAATGGAGTACTAGACAAAACATTCGTACTTTTTGGACTACTTATGTAATCGCATGCGTGTTTTGTGTAATGTACTTTGGAGTGCTACAAATGAATGAAATGGATGTGTTTTTTTGGGTGTATTCTTATTTGGTCGGCATCATTATTATTACCAAACCCTGCCGGCTATCCCAGGGTCGGCACGGTATTATTTCGTCAGACTGCCGGCCGCAATGCATGACAGTACATGAAAAAGCTGCCTGATATGGCCGGCATGGTCTGGCTTTGCTAAGCTGCTCTGGCGCCTTATACGGCAGTGTTTATGAAATTTAGCATGCCGGGTAAGAACTCCCTTAAAAAGATTGTTCCTGGATGTTTTTTTCTATCAAGCCGGCAAGGTCCTGGTTTTTCCAGGTTGCCGCCTTTTATTGCGCCGGCATTGTTATTATGGAGAACCATGTTGGCTAAGAACTCCCTCAAAAATGGTTCATAAATGTTATTTTCTATAAAGCCGGTAAGGTGTATTATAATATCCATGCCGATTGTAACAATTAGTCGGAAAGATTTTAACATAGGATAATGCCGACTAATATGGCGCCGTCAAGGTTCTAATTTAGGACAATGCTGACTATAAATTGGATACAAACCTTAATTAAAGAATAAAAACGTTAAAAACTTTACGCTAACACATTTGGGACATAGATAGTATCTTTTTCCGGTACACAATTTCTTAGGAGAGGTAATTAGCTTCATCCTACCGTCGCAACATGGATCTGTGCATGGTAGAAGGTTGATTTTAGCAACTTCATCTTCATACGGAGCTACACGCTCATCTATCCAATAGAAAATCCCACAACAAGTACATTTTGAAGCATACGACTGATATACACCTCCTATTGCAGCTTTCATGAGAAATAAGAATCCCTTACAACCTTCAATAGTGCATTTGCTTCCTTCAAAGGGACAATCGTTTGCAAAATGACCACTTAGTGTACAAAGACTACAAATATTTGGTGGTGAAACTTCCATTCTTTATGCAAGGTTGAAGATGAAGTTGGAATGCTTTTATAATAACAACATACCTAATATCTTGAATTTGAAATTTGAAATTTCTAGCCGTTGAGCATTCAATGGGTTGTACTTTGTACCTAAAAGGTGCAACTAACATTAGGTCGGCAAGGTATAGATTTCATACCATGCCGGCCTCAAGTACGCTCGGCAAGGTAGAGACTTCATACAATGCCGGCCTCTAGTACTTTGTCTAAAACTGCATAGACAAAATAATAACTTCTAAAGCAACTAAAACTGAAAATTAAAATAAGTTTAAACAAGTATAAAACCACAATCTAAGAGTTCAAAACATAATGTAATAGTTCAAACCACAATACAGTTTGTTTCTAAAGCAAGTAAACATAATAAAGTTTAAGAAATTCAAGGATCCTTCTCATTGTTATTATCTTCCTCCCCATCACTAGCTTTGTCACCATCACTAGCTTTTGCACCAGCATCAGCTTTTGCTTTTCCCTTATCTGGACCTATGTAGTCACCATCCTCATTGTAATATGGGTTCACTCCAGAAAAGTCACATGCCCTGAAAAAACTTCTTGGATTAACCTCCTCTTCTTCCTCCTCCTCTGATGTGCATTCTTCATAGTTGAGGGGATTGCTAGGACTGTTCATAAACCTTAGAAATTCTTCTCGTATTTTCCTTACCCATCAAACATAACTTTCTAAACGGGCAATTCTCTTCAGTTTCATCTTTAGGTTCTTCTAAGTTGGGATAAATTGTGTCCAAATATTCAAATAGCTCTTCTGCATTGTTAACAAGACAAGGTAGTTCTTCTTTTGTTTCCTCTGGGAACCTAAACAATGCACAAATAAGAGGTAGAGTTCCAAACAACAAAACACTGTTGATCTTCTTCCACTGGCCGGCAAGTCCGATAAACTAAACATTGCCGACTACAGTAAAGAAGGTAAGGTGCTAACCAACTACCTTGCCGACAAACAAAAAGCCGGAATTGTTCTATTTATGGAAGATGCCGACTTATAACTTAGGAAATTAAGGTTTTTGATGCCTAACGTCGGCAAGGTACAAGTCAAAAACCACGCCGACCAAATATAACCCGGCATGGTTGGTTATTATACCATGCCCACCCTGGTTATTGTCCAATAGTCGCCATGGCTCTGATGAAAAGTCGGCATGTTATTCATCCTGAGACCATGCCTGTCGGCTCTTTGAAAATACCAATGGTCGGCGTGTTGTTCAACTATTGACCTTGGCAAAAAAAAAAATCTGAAAATCATAATTTTCGATTTCTAACCTAATCTAACAATCATATACAACAAAATAAATCACTTACAATCTTCTTTTCGCCTTTAGAGGTTTCTTTTCAAAGATCTTCAAGGATTGCATTCTTGGGTTTACTCGTTCCAACCTTTCCCTTACCTTTTCGCTCCGATTTGGATCTTTTCATGTTACCAGGTTGAATCTCTCTTCACTGTGGATCGTTTAGAATCAACCATTTTTTGTAGAAAATCAAAATTGAAAATTTTGGTTGATTTTAGGTTTTTGGAGTGAAAGAGAAGAGGAGAGGGATTAGAGAAGAAGGATTATAGGAAGATTAATCAGTTTTTAGTTTTTAAGTTTAGGGTTTAGTTTTAGGTTAATTAGTGTGGGGTATTAAAGTAACTTTACCACATTTTGGCCTCCCCTTATTAATGCCACATGTCCACTTAAAATTGGGTATACCCCAATTAGTTTGGGTATACCCCAATCAAGCCAGGTATTTTTGCCATCTAAAAGTTTATTTGGGATGTTTTTCGAAATGATTCGATGGTAAGCGCATGTTCTTCGACCATCCAAAATGAAGTATTTCAATTACAGTACTCACAGTTTTCAACTACTTGTGTCAATATTTGAATTTATTTTTTATTTTTTTTAATATGAAAGAAGAAACATTATATTAATAACTTAAACTAAATTTTATGTAAGAGAAATATTTGAAAGTTGATTGACATCGTTTTCTTCACTTAGGGGATATGCCCAACACGCGTCGGCACGAAAGACGTACATACGGATAAAAAGGTTCATACAGCCATAATCGGAGATGCACAGGTCTCTGTTGCACCAAAAGTTAGTAGTTACAAGCTTTTCTGGACTTGGTAATTTTCATTTCAAATATCCTAAATGAACTGAGATTTCTAACTAAATTAAAACCCCATAGACATATAATGGGTCCCATAAACCAGGGTCCCCTGTAAATTCATCGGGATGGGATCCTCGCAATGTGTCTATACGGTTTTAATATTATTTAAACAACAATTTGTTTAGAGCGACTGTTTCCATTTTCTTTCCTTTATGCGTGCTACGTCAGAAATGAAATTTTACGCCGGCACTAAGGTACCGGAACCCATCAGCATTACCAAGGCCGATGTTCGGAAAAAAATGATAATGTATACAAGCGGTGCTATATATGTCAGGGGCGGATCTGAGTGAGGACTAGGGAGGACAGTTGTCCTCCCTAGAATTTACAAAATGACCATTTTAGGCTTAGAAATTTCAGGTTTTCCATAATTGTCCATACTGGATTCTACAAAATTGTTATAATATGCTTCATTTGTGTAACTTTTTACATACATTTCAAAATTTTCTACAACAAATTCTAGCACTTGGTATAAGGTTCTATGAAGTATTGATATTTTGTGGAGTCTTGAGGCAAGTTCTGTATTTTTTGTCGCAAAAGACCCTAAAAAAATTTAGGCGGCCGCATTGGTACTATCTTCCACTATATATATTTGTCCCCCCAGATCGGAAATTCTGGCTCCGCCACTGATATATGTATACATGTTGTCAAATGTAAATGTGAAAGTTGATTGACATCATTTTCTTCATTTGGTGTTAGGTGATGGCATAGTGCGAGTCGGCACGAAAGATGTACATACGGATAAAAAAGATCACACAGCGAAAGTCGGAGGAGCATGTTAACACTGTTGGAACTGCAACAAATAAATACTGAAAAATGATGTTAAAATTAAATTTCTGAAAATAAAATAAAACACTCAAATATTTAACAAGACACACCGAGGAAGAGTCACTTGATCATCAAGTTTGTCCTTAACACGATAGTTCTGGGTACGCCTCAAAAATAAGTGATGCTTATACCCTGTGGTGAAGTCGTATCCAGGATAAAACTGCCCGTTGCAAGTATTATAAGCACTACAACACTTGCCAACTTACGAACTCAACAACAAGGATTGGGAGGATAAATAAACACACAAGCGCACAACAAAACGATAAGAGGGGAAAATAGCTAGGGATAATAGCCTACTCTGGTACACATTGAAATGAAGAAATTATTTTTCTTTTATAGGCAGTGAAAATGAATTTGACATAAATTGTATTTTGTAACTTCCCTCGTTGAATATAAAAACATTTAAGAAATTAAAACCTTGTTTTAATTTTAACAAAAACAGTAGGACTTAAAATCTTGTTTTAGTTATTCCGTTTAGGAATTAAAACTTCTTTAAATAATTCCTTTAGAAATTTAAAACTTATTTTGCTTATAATCCGTTGAGATATTAAAACTTGTTTTAATTTTAATATTGGTTCACTTATGCATGTGCGTGCATGCATTAGGCATGGCAAGTGTTCCATGCCCACCCATATTTGTATTTCATTCACTCATAGAAAATGAATAAGCATCCCTAGACCTTTAGGTCATTAGATCAATTCTAACCAAGACCAAAAAATAAAATAAAACATATTAAAAAGACTCACTTTCTCCTATAACACTAGCATAGCTAATCTATAAATGTTGGTATCTGTCTTTCCATTTGGCTGGCGGTTAGGTAGGTGGGCCGTTATCACTGATCGAAATAAAATGCACATTTTTTTTTATTGCGGAGCTGCAAGGAAAAAAAATGTTGATTTGCCAAGTATCGCTGCTGGCTTCATCTTCTTTCTGTAACTTCTTGTAACTTTCTTTTTGCTATTTTGTTTATGTATTGTCCTGTGCGACCAAGCTGGGTAGTTGCTTTTCCTTTTCAATAAATTTCCAATTCCGACCGGAAACATTTGCCACCTATACTTGGACTTAGGGTAGTAACCACGAGATGCTGTTGGTCATGTAGGCTCTGTAGATGCGCAAATACGTCTCCGGCTGACTTATGACCCAGAGCGGAAATTTGCGTATCTCCTGTAAGCACGACTCACCCTATTTGAGATCAAAAATTGATTCCTAGTACATCATCGCGAGATACACTGGTCATGTCAGCTCTAGGCTCTGACTCGACTTACTTAGGTTTTCGGATAACTCCTAGGACATCCCCGCGAGATACGCTGGTTATTCTACCTAAGAGCCTTTTGTGAGACTCATAGAACATCCTTTCGAGATAATTTGGTCTTGTTGGCTCATCATATGGACACACAATTGATTCCTATAACATTTCGCAAGATACGTTGGTGTTGATGGTGGTTTTTAGCTTAGGGTGAAAATCGTAAACCGCACATCCGACATGACGTCACTATGACCATTAGCACATTTATTGAATCAATCAAAGATGCCTACGTAAGAATTACCAGAGTACCTACATGTGTCATGTTCCACAGCAGAACCCTTAGCATTGACCGACATCACCTATGCCAAACCCTAATTCTCATGCTATTGTGCCAATGACATACCATGCCAGCCACATCTCCGCGCCAAGGCATGCCAACCATGCCAGCCGCACCACCGTGCCAATGGCAAACCATGCCATCCACGTCTCCGCGCCAAGGCATGCCAACCATGCCAGACGTACCACTGTGCCAATGGAAAACCATGCCGCCACGTCTCCGCGCCAAGGCATGTCAACCATGCCAGCCGCACCACATGTGCCAATGGCATACCGTGCCAGCTACATCTCCGCGCCAAGGCATGCAAACCATGCCAGTCGCACCACATGTGCCAATGGCATACCGTGCCAGCCACATCTCCGCGCCAAGGCATGCCAACCATGCCATCCGCACCACCGTGCCAATGGCAAACCATGCCAGCCACGTCTCCGCGCCAAGGCATGTCAGCCGCACCACATGTGCCAATGGCATGCCGTGCCAATGGCATGCCGTGCCATCCACATCACCGCGCCAAGGCATGCCAACCATGCCATCCACACCACATGTGCCAATGGCATGCCGTGCCAACCACATCTCCGCGCTAAGGCATGCCAACCATGCCAGCCGCGCCACCATGCCAGCCACGTTTCCATGCCAAAGCCATGCCGGCCCCGCTACATGCCGCTGGCTTCCAAAATGAAGGGTTGCAACGATCAAAGGCCACCCTTCCATCTGAGATGCAGATCTTAGCCGTCCAAGGTCGCCAGCCAACGCGTGGTAACCTTTGGCCCAACGCCAAGCCCCAATTTTGGCCGCGCCCAAACTAATGCCAAACCCTAGTTTTTGGCCGCACCTAACTATGCCAAAATCCTATCTTGGTCACGCCTAAACCGCGCCAAAGCCATGCCGACCACGCCTTCATGCCGCTGGCTGCCAAAACGAAGGGTTGCAACGATCAACGGATGCCCTTCCATCTGAGATGCAGATCTCAACCGTCCAAGTCCGCCACCGAACTAAAAGACTTGTGGCGACCTTTAGGCCACGACGCCAAATTCTTTGGCCTGTGCCACCAAAATCTAACTTTGGCCATGCCGCCATCCCTCCTGAATTCTTCCTGGTTTTTACAGTCGAGCTGTTTTCACCACCCAAACGATCTCATAATCTAAATATTCCCGCATAAAGAGATAGAGAATTCTTTTTCCGGTCGAAATGGAGTGTCGGATCGTCAGAATCCGAGTCTGTACGAGAATTCTACGACGATTCTAGTAAAGGGAGCTAATTAGGGTTTCGGTATGTCAAACCTAATTTAGACATAACCTCACACTTCCGACGACTACCTTCCAAGACGCAAGCGACTCCCTTGCAAGCCGCAAGCTTCCAAAGGCTCCCTTGCAAGTCGTAAGCTTCCAGCGGCTCCCTTGCAAGCCGCACACTGCCAGCAGCTCCACTTCACACCAAAGCCATGCCGAGCATGCAACCATGTCGCTGGCTTCCAAACGAAGGGTTGCAATAACCAACGACCACCCTTCCATTTGAGGTGCCAATCTTAGCCGTCCAAGGTCACCAACCAACGCATGGTAACCTTTGTCCCAAACGCCAAAACCATAGTTTTGGCTACGCCTAAATCGCGCCAAGGCATGCCGACCATGCCACATGTGCCTATGGCATTTCGTGCCAGCCACCTTGCCGCGCCTAAACCATACCATGTCGGCTTTCCCTTCACGGCTGCCAAAACGAAGGGTTGCAACAATCAACGGCCACCCTTCCATATTAGATGCAAATCTTAGCCGTCCAAGGTCACCAACCAACGCATGGTAACCTTTGGCCCAACGCCATAACCCTAAGTTTTGGCCACGCCAAAACCGCGCCAAGGCATGCCGACCATGCCACATGTGCCAATGGCATGCCGTGCCAGCCACCTTGCCAGGCCTAAACCATACCATGCCGGCCTTCCCTTTACGACTGCCAAACCGAAGGCTTGCAACAATGACCGACCACCTTTCCATCTAAGATGCAGATCTTAGCCGTCCAAGGTTACCAGCTAACGCATGGCAACCTTTGGCCCCACGCAAATCCTTAGTTTTGGTCGCGCCAAAACAATGCCAAAACCCTATTTTTTGGCCGCGCCTGAACTAGGCCATATTAAAGCCATTCTTTCATGCCACTGTCTACCAAACGAAGGGTTGCAATAATCAACGGATACCCTTCCTCTCAAGATGCAAAATCTCGACCGTCGAAGGTCACCACCGAGCCGGCAAGTCTCCCAAGCTCAACTTGCCAAACAACAACAACATGCTACATGTTTTTCACGAAAACACTCGAGACATCAACACATGTCACAAAATGGGGGATGCTCATTGGGTATTGGTTTGGCGGTTTACAGCGTGCAGCGTACAGTACGCCCGTTGCAAGACAGTGTCATAAGGATGAGGTGGTTAGTAAATACAGGGAGTAATGGTGAAACGCTTTCTTTAATGGAACATCAATTCCAGGCGTTACCGGTTACCACCTCCTCCTATTTACTCATCCGTCTTCCATTTCTTAAGAGACCAGAGTACGTTTCACTTCGACTTGTATAAATAGGTCTTATTTATTTCCACCGAACAACAAGTTCTGGTCAGGAGCATACAACACTCAGAAAACATTGGCTAACTTTCCATCTGTTAGCTTCCCACTTTCTAATACAAGTCGTAAAACAACTACTCTTCCAGAATCAACTATTTTGGTCTCAACACTCTCTTCGCTTCCCTCCCAAAAACCAACCTTTCTCCTTCACTTTGTGACCGAAGCAAGTCTGGAACGGCCATTTCTTCGTTTAGGCCGGATTTGTACAGATTGATCTCTCGAATATAAAGTACTCCCTTGCAGTATATTGTTTAGGGTTTAGATTCATTTCTCACCCACACATTCGAAATTACCAAAATCAGCAGAAACCGTTTTCACCCTCAAATAACTGGTCAAAGACGAGTGAGCCAAAGTCTCGCAGAGACATTAAATCGGCCGTACAAACCTTTTCTCTCTCTAGGCCGAGTCCCAGCTGACCGCAAAGAGATACGGATCCGTTAAGAAAATCTTCGGAGAGATTTTTGAGTCATCCGCAAAAATCTCAGAGAGATTCAAATCTCTCTGCAAAAATCACATAGGGATTTTTGATCCGTCTGCAAAAATCTCAGAGAGATTAAAATCTCTCTGCAAAAATCACAGAGGGATTTTTGAGCCTTCGGAAAAAATCTTAGAGAGATTTAAATTTCTCTGCAAAAATCACAGAGGGATTTTTGAGCCGTCCGCAAAAATCTCGGAGAGATTCAAATCTCTCTGCAAAAATCACAGAGAGATTTTTAAGCCGTTCACAAAATCTCGGAGAGATTCAAATATCTCCTCAAAATCTCGGAGAGATTAAAAATGATAGGAACACACCTTACCTAGTACTCAAACCTATTTCTCAGCCTCTTAAGTACACTCACGGCTAGTAAATTGAGCCTGAACTATACATGGCTATCAAAAAACGTGGATAATCTCTCTTGATCACCGCATGCTCAACAAAGGGACCTACAAACAATAATACGGTTTTCACATGACATGTGTGAATGGCCATGGAGAGAGAGAGAGATCAGCCTCAGCTCCTCTCACATTCTGTACATGATTCCTAAGGAATTCCATGCCTTTTCACGTGAATCATCCTAGTCATTCTCACAAATCAGGAAATATCTCTCTATCTTGGCCAACTCGGCTAAAGAGAATATTTCTCTCTCAACACATCATCACAAAGGCTGACTCAGCTTCACACAAATGGGGGGATATCAGTTAGGGTTTTGGTCTAGCGGTCTACGGCACGTGTGAGAAATATCCGGCTTATTTCTCACCGCAGAAGAGAATAAAGGCGGTGGAATAATGAGATAAACTCAACCTAGTTTATCCCTATTCCTAAATAGACGGGAGAATTGTTCCGCACGGCACGGAAAGCAATCCATATCTTCACCGACTTGAGATTAGAGAATCCAGCTATAAATAGGTCATCTATTTTCCAAGCTACGATCATCTTTCTCATAACCTCTCAGAGCAATAACTTGTTCTCTGATCTCTCTCTTCATCTGCTTCCCTCCCTACAACCAGCCGTAATCCTTATTCCCTGTGACTAAAACAGACTTTGAACGGGCACTGTGCGTGGTTTAGGCGAAGACTGTTCGTGCTCAACCTCCCGTAACTCACTTTCAGAAACCCTAGAATCCCACTTCAAACCTTTCTCAGATTTTAGGTAACTACACATGTACTGCCTAATTTAATTGCAGAACCTAGGATGTCAACATTCCAAGCCCGAGCAAGCTGTTAGCATAACTATTATAATTTAAAGAATAATCAAATCCTTTAAAATCCTAAGTCATATGAGCTCCCACGTCGCACGGTGAGCAGGACACCCCCTTGAGGATGCACGAAAACATTTCGTTGGGCATAAGTAAATCTGGTGATGACACTTGGCGTTACTCTATTAGTCCAAACATTTAAATGTGGATAACACTCAATTTATACCCTAAAATTAACTGGTCGTTAGAAACTCCATTAGGTAAAATGGGGGTATACAATACTTCTGTCAACTTTTGTGCCTAAATATTTCGTTACACTTTGTTTACACCGAATCTTAATTGGACGTTAAGTAACGTCGTTGGTGTGGATAATACCTACGTCAAAAACAAGACCTAAATCTAACCGAGATACCAATATATCGAAGCGAGTTTATTCTCTTCTTCTGTTCTTCATCTCTTTCTCCCCCTGTCGAATTCAATTCCAATATATCGAAGAGAGTGACTCATGTAAATCTTGAGATCTATATAAATCGAAGAGGAGGTTGATGAATTTGGAAGCTAATTGAGCTCTGAAAGAAGAAGAAGTAGAAATTAGGGTTTCCTCCTTCCATACTTTTCTTCTTCTTCTGTAACAAATTCCTACCATACTTTTCTTCTCCGACAAACCATGGTTCTTACTCATGAAATACCAATCTTGAATAAGGAGGTCACCAGGGTTGCTAGACGGAATCAGTGGAGTTGTTGTTGTTAATTTGAATAATGGGTCTCGAGATTTCACGGAAACAAAAAGGTAAAATCTCTATCTCTATCCCTACTAATCTCATTAGGGATGTTTGAAACGATTAATTTAAGCTTGCTTTGGAGAGAATATCAGTTTTTGTGTATTTGTTTTTAGGGTTTTGTGAGACTCGATTTGGATTGATTCTCTGTGAGATTTTTTTCTCAACAACAGAAAGTAATGATTTCGTGCTTAGTTTTCGTTTTTGTTTTTCGTTTTATGTTATGAAATTATAATGGAGTAAGTTAAATTTGTTGTTGAGTTGGGGTTGCCTGATGAATGAACCTTATCGATGATGAAGTAAAAATTAGGGGATTATATGTTAGCGAAATATTTTTTACTGACCCTAGGATATATCTAGACCACCTCGGTAGATTTACTGCAGTGTCAATGAATGAAGGATTCAAAATCAGACTTCAAACTTTCAATGGGGCTGATCTTCGAAATGTCTGCACTGAAGCTAGGATATTTGCAATCCGTGTTCAATGTGATTACATCATTCATGAAGATTTTATGGAAGTAACCCACTGAAAATTCTTATGAATTTTGACCTTATGAACTATTAAGGTGCCCGTCGGGTTTAATATTTTAACAAATACGAGTGCAAATGTGAAACTATTGATAACTTGCAAAACATGATGCAGAAACTACAACTAAATGGTGAGATATATTATTTTATCCTATTTCCTGTAAGTTAAGTTCTAAAATGCAATCTTAGATATAACCTCAGTTTTTAATCTCTAAATACGTTCTTAATTTTAGATATAACCTCAGTTTTTTGATCTCGAAATGCGTTCTTAATTATTTGGGGAGAAAGAATGAGTTAAAGGATTTTAATTTTGAATTAATCTTGGATGCTCAATTTGTACATATTTAGGTGGATTCAATATGATTTTTTATTTCTAATATAACAGGTTTGGTTTCTGAATGCCAGTACTCTTGATCTGACGAAAACTTGAATTAGACTACAAGGTTGGGGAGCACTCAAAATTCATGTAAATTAAGTGGCTTTTCAAAGTAACTAAAATATTTTGCCATTGAGTTATATTTCATTTGTGCGCACAGATGGTTGCTAATAATGAAGTTGGAAGGCGTGTATGTGTGTTGCATTGGATGTCAGGTATGGTTCTGCAAGTAGTGGTCCTCTTTTGATTGCGAAATGATTACAACAAAAAATGAATAGTCAGGCTTTTGACATGATAAAGTGTTCTAGATGTAAGATGATCTGGATCCAACCATCCAGATGATTCGGGTATTAGTTGAATCTGTCTTCTGTGCAAGACAGTACAAGAACTAATTTAAAAGCTCAAGAAGGATGGATGACTCGGGTAGTGTTACTATTTTTAAATTTAAAGATGAACTCACTTTAAATTTAGATTAATCCAAGTAACAATCCACGACATTGCAATAAACGAATTAATGGCTAACCAGATTTCAATCCGCATTGCTGACACCAGTACGTCTCATAATTCATTATTATACTTTCAGGTTACGGTTACACAGGGAGTAAAACCAGTGCATTATAGACAATCATTATATCTGGTGGTGTGTGATTACATCTCACCGGTGATGCTCTTCAGATCTTCCTTGCAAAGACCTTGAAGCTCGATGTTGTGGCCTTGAGACATGCTCTTGAATCCATATTTTAATCACGTTCGTGGCAGGTAATTTCCATGTCTGTGTGATTTATCCTAACAAATCAAAATAGATTTTCGTAATGAGTACTTCTAAGAAACTCTATATATGCTAGCAAGGTAAGAACATAGGTAAACTTAAAAAAAACTTTTGATTTTTAGTTTAACTTGATTTCCTCTTCTGGCTTCGGCTGATGCTTCTTCAAACATTGTACCATATAGAAATCAAAGGTAGCAGTTCATCACTCAGAGTTTCCTTGCCGGTGGGGCTGCTTTATCTACCATGGATTGGGTTGTAGGATCAGAATATCGCAACACCAACACCCTTGCGAAATCCATAAACGACACATTGCGAAGATATCGCAGATGGGTAATAAAAGTGACGCAACGGATGACGACAGCCTGAACACGAGAAATATGTGAAGACTTAGCGAGATTTAGGAGTGTTGCGAGATTTCACATTTGTACATTTGCGAGAATTCGCAAGTTAGATCCGAAAATAAAGGACAGCTTAGCTGCCATCCACTATGTAATACCCTATATAAAGAGCCGAATAGGCTTATGAGAGGAGGGATCTTTTTTAGACGAGAGAGAAAGTTTTGAGGAGAGAAAAAGTTTAGAGTATCAATTATATTCTTGATTTAACTCCCTTCTTGTAAAATTTCTAACTCAATTAATAAAGAAATTGATTGTTGATCTTAAAGATGTGTTGAATATTACGAATTCTTGTGAGGTGTGTATTGTAGGATTTCCTGCAATTACATATGGCGCTAGAAACATGGACTGAAGATTAAAGATTAGAGATTGTTATTAAGATTGTTCAAATCAAGAAGACGATGAAACAAATTGATAAATCGATTAAAGTAGAGAAAATTAAAATCAAGGAATGTAATAGAAAGTTGGAATGTAACTTGATTACAAAAACAATGATTAATGAATTCCATGAAAATATCAGAGGGAGAATACATAAACGGGATTTTGAAGGAAATAAAATTGTGACAACGGAGAAAATGTCACCCTTGAAAGATTCGGAAAAAACAGCAGAGATACCAAGAGAAAATTTAAACCACACATCTCCTTTGGTAATCACGATAACCACACAGAAATAAAAGGAAAAATCAGCAAAAACTATAGAGGAATGGGCGGTAAACAGAACTCTAGTTGATACGGGGAGTTCGGCGAATATAATATTTTACCATGCATACAGAAGAATGGGATACAAAGATGAAAAGATGTCCCCTTCAACTTATCATATTCATGGCTTTGGCGAATCTATAACAAAACCAAAAGGAGAAATAGAGGTACGAATTTTGCTGGGAGAAATTGAAACACAAGTGACACTATGCGTGGTGGATATGGAATCACCGTACAACATGCTATTGGGAAGGCCATGGATACATGCGATTAAAGTCGTAGCATCAACATTACATCAATGCATCAAATTTCCTATGCCAAGTGGGATTGGTGAAATTAGAGGGGAAATCGATAAAGCGAGATTATGCTATCAAATTGAAGTAAAACAATATGAAGGACGTGCAAACAAAGAATCAGAAAAATCGCAACAACATATCATCCTCAAATAGAAGAAGAGTTGCAGAAGATGCTGGATGCATGAATTATAAGACAAGCAAAATACCCGGAGTGGATAACAAATATGGTCGTAGTTCCAAACAAGAAAAAGGGGATAAGAATTTGTATAGATTTCACTGACCTAAATAAAGCTTGTCCGAAGGATAGTTTTCCGTTGCCAGATATTCCACAAATGGTCGAGTCAGCAGCTGGAAATGATAGAATATCTACTTTAGACGGATATAAAAGATACAATCAAATACCTCTCGCTGAAGAAGATCAGGAGCATACTGTTTTTTTCGCTCCAAGAGGGTTATATTGTTACACAAAAATGCCATTTGGTTTGCGAAATGCTGGAGCAACATACCAAAGGATGGTAGAAAAGGTGTTTGCGAAATGGATACACAAAACATTGGAAGTATATGTAGATGATATGTTAATAAAAAATAAAGAAGCAAAAAATCATGTCCAAGATCTGAGGGAAATTTTTAAACAAATGAGACATTTTAACATCAAGATAAATCCAGAAAAATGTATCTTTGGGGTTGCATCGGGAAATTTTTTAGGTTACATCATATCAAAAGAAGGAATACAAGTTGATCCAGAGAAAGTACAAGCAGTTCGCGACATGCCAACACCAGCGACGGTAAAAGATGTACAGAAGTTAAATGGACTCTTAGCTTCGCTGGGAAGGTTCATTTCACGATCATCAGATAAATGTAAACATTTTTTCAATATACTCAAAAAGGGGGCGAAGTTTAGATGGACAGACGATTGCGAGAAAGCTTTTCAAGGAATAAAAGAACATCTGACAAATATATCTATTTCGCAAAAGGCAAAACCGGGAGAAGAATTATTAATCTATCTTGCGACAACTTCTCATGCGTTAAGTGTTGTGTTATTGCGAGTAGATGCAGGAGTTGAAAAACCAATATATTACATCGCAAAACATTCAATGCTTTGCGAGAGAAAAATTATATTCAAGATACATTCATTCATTCATTCATTCAACATAAAATCAAATTATGAAAATGAGAGCCAAATAGATGGGAAATATTGGTGGATGGATCATCAAATGGGGAAGGTAATGGAGTTGGAATTGTTTTGATTTCTCACAGCAAGAAATGGAAAGGCAAGCCATGGGGCAACAAAATGGCTTTTTCCTTGATTGGGTCGAAGTCGAGGTAATGAAAATTCAAAAAGAATAGGACATTTCAAAATCAAATATGAAATACTATCTTCACCAAAATCGCAAGTTGTTGCAGACTTCTTAGTAAAATTTCCTTTAGAAGATGATTTAGCAGTGGAAGAAATGATGGATATAGAACAAGAAATGAGACAAATAGATGGGAAATATGATGGATCATCAAATGGGGAAGGTAATGGAGTTGGAATTGTTTTGATTTCGCCATAGGGCAACAAAACAGTTTGCATCCACCAATAATGAGACAAAATATGAGGCTGTGATACATGCCCTGAAATTCGCAATAGAAATGAAGTTGGAAAATGTAAGAATCACCAGCGATTTGCAACTAGTCATTTGTCAAATAAAAGGAGAATACACTACAAATGAATCATCCGTGAAGAAATACAAAAAACTTGTTGAGGAGTTGTCAGCGAGAATCCCAAAAATTAAATGGAGACACATATTAAGAAAAGATAACAGACTCGTCGATGCTTTTGCTTTTATCTCAAGTATTGATGACAGACCCATCTGCGAGATGCATAAAGATACAAACACTTTTGTCACCATCAATCAATAAAGAAGAAGAAGAAGAGGTAGATGTAATGATAATAGAAGATGGAGAAAAAATGCCTAGTATTGAAGATTGGAGAGCAGAACTTCATGCATACCTGAAAAGAGGAGAAACACCAAGAAATAGATTGGAGGCGCACAAATTAAAAATCCGTGCAACAAATTATGAACTAAGGGATGGGATATTGTACCGGAGATCCTTTAATGGACCTTCACTCAGATGTTTAACACGAAAAGAAGGAGAAGAAGTACTAAAAATGTTACATAGTTGGGATGCTGGCAATCACAGCGACGGAAGATCTTTGGCATACAAAGCGAAGATGCAAGGTTATTATTGGCCATTTATGCATGAGGATGCGAAGAAAATATGAAAGCATTGCGAAGATTTCCAAAGGCACGGAAAGAAAATACATGCACCTGGAGCACTATTAACGTCTTCAACAAGTGTATGGACTTTTGGAAAATGGAGTTTAGATATTGTGGGACCATTCTTACCAGGAGGCTGGGCAAAGAAGATATCGATTGTCGCTACGAGACTATTTCACAAAATGGGTGAAGTAAAGCGAGTGCAACACATTCGCGACAAAGATATTTTTACATTCATATTTGAGAATATCATATGCAGATTTGGAATCCCGCACAATTGGTATCTGACAATGGGAAACAATTTGAGGGACAAAATATAGAATCTGTTACTTAATGCATTTAAGATAAAATGTGGGAAGTCAACTCCTTTATACCCTCAAGCCAACGGAGAGGCAGAAGCAACAAATAAAACAATCGCAGATATATTGAAGAAGAAATTAGAAGGGCATAATAGAGCATGGTATGAACAGGTGCATAATGCAGTATGGGCTTACAACACAACCAGGCGAGAAGCTACGGGAATGTCACCTTTCTGTTTAACATACGGAGTTGAGGCTGTACTACCAACAAAAGTTATTATTCCAACAACAAAGAGAGAATCTTGGGAGAAAAATCTTAGTGTGGGGAATATTTTAACCAAACTAGATGAATTAGAAGAAAAAATAGAAAGATCTCTACAACATATGGAGAATTACCAGCGAAGATTAGCCAGAGAATATAATAAACGTGTTAAGATACGCGAATTTCAACCAGGTGATTTGGTACTGAGAGAAACACCAATATATCAGCGAGAAAATGGTGGCAAGCTTGCGAAAAAATGGATGGACCTTACATCATTAAGGATATAGTTGGAACAGGGGCATATAGATTGATGGACCCTGAGGGTAAAGATGTGGGCCACAGATTGGATAGACCATGGAACAGGTTATACTTGAAGAGATATTACCCGTAAAAGATTGTGGGGAAAGATTAGACTGCAAAAAGATGTATGATCGAAGCAAAATGAATTTATATGAAAATCTTGTGAAAAATTACTGCGAGATTGTACAAAATAAATAAAGAACATGCAAAAATTTCGCACAGATAATGACAAGAGATAATCAAAGATCAATGACATATCAGAAAGGGGCAAACCTGCTATGGCGTACACCCTAGTTCGCGAATTCAAAATTTCGCAAGAGGCAAATGTAAGACCTAAAGTACGTCATAAAAGGGGGTACCTGTTAACATGGCTCAGGGAAAAGGTTACACCGCCCCTGGAACCTGAGTCATGGAGATTTGGGGTCAATAAAGCCCATTCAGGAGAGGTACCTTGGATTTTCAATTTAAGATTATGACTTAGATTGGACGACCGAGGGCCTCTTCTAAGGAGTCAGCATTTGACCAAGGCGCCGAGGTACACGGTTGAGCCAAGAGTGCCTGGGGAATTTGAAGTGTCTCGGCCATTCTTGGCAAGTCTTGGCATATGCTTCGGCCCGAAGAAAACTCCACTTAGGGTGCAGTCTCGTAACCATAAGCCCTATAGGCAAAAGGGATAAGAGGCTGCAAAAACAACTGGTTGTTGTTAAGACCGGATGGGGGGAGCTAGACTTGTATGGCATAAGTACGCCTCCTTGAAGGGGAAACCAGGGAGATGATAAGGGCGGCACCCTCCATTAGGGAACTGATAAGTATCTTAAGACGCAAATGTCATGAGGCTTTATTTTCGCAAGGAAAGTTAGGCTTGTCATATTTGTGCGACAATCCTGAAGAGGAAATAATACAAAATAAAAAGATAAGACGAGATCAATGGGTCAGTACATGAAAGTGTAAGGACGTCCTGCGATTTCGTCGCAAGACGACAATGTCATGGGGCTTTATTTTCGCAAGAATTTTTAGGCCTGTCATATTGTCGCAACAAAAATTTCAAAGAAAAGGTTAAGGCAAGATCAATGGGTTTTTGCATGCAAATGCAAAGACATCCTGCGATTTTGTCGCAATGACAAGAGGTGGCGCAATAAGACCTTTAACTAGGAAGGCAAAATAAGACTACATGATTCAACAAAAGATTTATAAAAAATAATTATTATTTATGCAGGTCATCCATCGCAAGAAAGATAATGAGAGGCAATATGGGAATTATTCAACAATGGACATTATCTTTCTCGCAATAAACACAATAATAAAGGAGTAAATGCATCTCAAAGATGACTGAAATGCACCATATGCAAGAAATTATACAGGTGAAGAAGTTCAAAGAAATAAAATTACAAAAGAAGTTCAATTCTCAACATCAACTTTTTCGCAAGAAGGAGATAATGGACATCCTTCACTAATTTTATCACTCTCGCTAGCTTTCTCGATTTCGCTGGTTTTTTTCAGCTTCGCCAATCCTTTCTTCATTTTGGTTTATTCCAACTTCTCCTTCATCTGGATTATTATCGACATCTTCATCATTTGGAAGAACTTCTTCTTCATTTGCGAAGTCTTCGCCACTTTCATAATGATAATCGCTGCCCAGAGTAGGGGGACTTCATCATCATCTACTTCCAAAGGCTCGACAGATACGGGGAAAGAGATTTGGATAATAAAATTTCATTCACAAGAACTTCATCCCTAAGATGAACTTGGCGAAGAAGTGCCTTACAGTGATTCTGCTTTGGATATCTTTGGAGTAAGAGAGATAATCAAATCTTCTTTCTGCCCGATCGCGAGAACAAGCAAGAGTAGCGGCAAGTAATGCATTCTCTTTGCGAATCTTAGCATAGTTAGATTCCAAAGTAGAAAGGGAAGAGCGAAGATTTTTCTCATATTCTGCAAAAACAAAGAATAAAGGAAATCATTTAGGCAAAGTGTTCGCAAGGAAGACATAGTAATAGACTTAACAAAGAAAAAATGGTTGAGGCAGTCAAATTTTATGACTACCTTCCTTTTGCGAGATAAGATGTTGAGTTAAAGCCAGGCAACTATTCTCCAAGTGATCCATGACATTGTCAAACTTATCACCCACCAAGCCTTTCAATCGAGATCGCAAATTCTTTTCATTAGAAATGAGTAAGGTGTTATGCTTCGCAAGAGAAGAGTATGATTCTTCTAGCTTAGAGTATTGATCTTTAAGTTGATTTTCCTTTATGCTTAGAGTTATTCTACCTTGAATAAGTTTATCTCCCTCGGCAGAGGATGATTATGTTACTTCTTTGAGTTTATTTCTCAATAAGCAGATGGACCTTTCTTGATCATTACATACTTTTTGACAGATGTTAAGTTCTTGCGAAGAAATCGCCACCTTATTTAAAAGGATCCGCTTTTCATGAGATAGGGTTTCATTCTCATCTGATAAAGTTTCCAAATCCAGATTAGCTTTAGTCAAAAAATAAGAGAGGCGAGATAATTCATTACTTAATAAGTTTTGCTTCTGGACTAATTGAGCATTCTCCTTGGTAAGATTATCTATTTGATCAACAGAATACGTATGAAGATTATCTAATTGGTTATATTGATCCATCCAAGCATCTCTATCCATTCGGGCTTCTTCGGCGACAGATTCAAACTGATATATCTCCATTTTTCGTTTCTGGTTTAGAGCTTAAATGGCGAACAGAAATTAATATATATAAATATATATATTTATATATTTATAATAAATAAATTTTTACCTTTTAGTTCCTCATTCTTCTAGCGAAGATTATCACGATCCAGCGAAACATTCTGAAGTTTTTGATTCTCAAGATGGAGAGTGTCACATTTCAAGGTCATAGCTTGGAGATTATTTTTCAGATCTTCAACTTCCTTTGTTAAGGATGTTTGCGAACCATTCTGTCAGAGCCAAAATATTTACTTAAAATCTCGCAAACACCGAATCTGATGGGATCAGTGGAAGTTTTCTTGGCATCATCTAGAAGGTCTGATAAAACCTTGAAAGCAATATCCACCCCTTCCAAATTCTCTTGAGTAAAAGGGAGAGATTCGGATGATGAAGCGATGATGGCAGAAGGTGGGAGAGTTGAATCATCTTTCACCGTAGATATGACATCGAAAGATGAGATTTGATGAAGGTTAATCACTGGAGTTGAGGCAATATTAAGAGAAGAGGCATCGACGGTAGAAGAAGAGAAGGGTTCATTCGCAACAAGGTTATTGTGAGGAATTTCATTAATAGAAAGATTAGTTACAGGGGATGAATCTGTAGCGACATTTTCGCAGATGAGAAGAGGAGGTTTCGCTTGCGAAGACGTCGCAGGAGGTGTTGAAAGCTTAAACAAAGGAAATGGAACAGATGTTTCAACATTTTTAGGATGGCGAGGTTTTTTGGGGGGCCTTTCGACATTTGCATCACCCTGCGAATCACAAGTCATATAAGAAACAGAGGCAACAATATTGTTATTAAAAGAATAAGTGTTTCTTAATACCTTGCGGTTCACAGGCTTTCTTTTGTTTACAACGAGTTTTCGCTACGAACTCTTGGGAACATTAGGGTTTTGGATCGTAAACTTGGTACTGGAAGTGTTTTTACTGAAACAGAAAACAGTATGGGAATTATCTAAAGATGAGCAGTATCAAATAAAATAATTTCAGTAGAGAAGATCAGTTTCAGCAAAATCAACAAACCTTGATGACTCCATAAGAACAACAGTACAAAGATGGAGAGGATTTACGGAAGGATGAACAGTGAAAAAGTTGCAAACGACAAAAAGAGAATTTACAGATGAAGAAGATGAAGTAAAAGAAAGAAGACACTCTTATGATGGATCTCTTCTTAAATAGACAAAAGATGATGACCGGTTAGCATTAAATATGTCGATGAATAGGGGAAAATTTAACACGTGTAAACGGTTATGCATAATTCATGGAATCTTGTCGGCATAAAATTTAGGGAAAGAAATGAACAACTACGGCATTTTGAAAGTATTAGTTCTCATGACATTCTCTCCTTCGCAGAGAAGACATGATAAGAGGCAAGATGTAGGATCAGAATATCGCAACAACACCCTTGCGAAATCCATAAACGACACATTGCGAAGATATCGCAGATGGGTAATAAAATTGACGCAACGGATGACGACAGCCTGAACACGAGAAAGATGTGAAGACTTAGCGAGATTTAGGAGTGTTGCGAGATTTCACATTTGTACATTTGCGAGAATTCACAAGTCAGATCCGAAAATAAAGGACAGCTTAGCTGCCATCCACTATGTAATACCCTATATAAAGAGCCGAATAGGCTTATGAGAGGAGGGATCTTGTTTAGACGAGAGAGAAAGTTTTGAGGAGAGAGAAAGTTTTGAGGAGAGAGAAAGTTTAGAGGAGCAATTATATTCTTGATTTAACTCCCTTCTTGTAAAATTTCTAACTCAATTAATAAAGAAATTGATTGTTGATCTTAAAGATGTGTTGAATATTACGAATTCTTGTGAGGTGTGTATTATAGGATTTCCTGCAATTACATGGGTAAAGCCGAAAACAAGAAAAAACAACCTTGGAGACCACTTCCTGAAGGAATAACCAAGATCAATTATGACGCTTTGAAACAACAACAAGTATGTCGACAGTATCTACTTCAGCACTTTGGCAGCAAAAGAATCCGTTAAATGGGCGACACAGATGGGTCTAAAGAAGGTGATACTGGAAGGGGATAGTCAAGACGTCAAGGACTTCATGGAAGGTAAAATAGGGAAAATGGATTGGCAATGTCAGAGGACTTCAAAAAACTATTTTCTTTGATTGCTTTAAAAAAGGAAGGACGTACTTGCCAGGCTTCAATATACTCTGAATCAAATGTTACTTAACAATTTTTATTTTGGATAATAACTCTGTAACTCGAACCTCCATGAGAGGGAACTATTTAATCTATTTGTTTAATAAAAAAGATTTTAGACAGACAGAATTGAGGGGAACTTAGTTCACATATTCATTTTTCTTTAATTTTTATTAACAAGCAACTTGGTTCATAGAATTGAGCATGTCATGTTTGTACTTCTTCATAATGGATCCAGACACCGGGATGAAATTTGTGGGTTCTGAATCTAAATCCGTTTTTAAAGATGCAACCAGGTTTAATGCATTGCGACGGGGCGGAGCTTAGAATGGTCGAACCCGAAGTGTAGCACAGGTATATACCAAAAACAAAAATCATAAGCATGCATCGGGACGGGGCGAGGGGAAGCCAAGCCAAATCAAATCAAAAATCCTAAGCATGCATTGGGATGGGAGAGGCGAAGCTGAACCACGCCAAATCAGAAATCCTAAGCATGCAATGGTATGGGGCGAAGCAAAGCCAGTCATGCATTGGGATGCGGCGAGGCGTAGCCGAGCCACACCAAATAAAAAATCCTAAGCATCACACCAAACCAAAAATATAGTTACAAGTAAAAAAAAATGACCCGATGATTTTCGGGTCTGCCCGGTGCGTAGCACGGGCATAAAATCTAGTAGTAACTTATATCTATACTAGATTTCCTATCGCCCGTGCAATTTTAGCTACTAGACCATATATAATTTCTACCTTCATATCCCCTCTATACAAATAGGGAATAGGGAATAGGGAAGGGAAATGGTGTGTTAGAGCATCCACAGTCATCGACTATAACTAAAAATTTGGTTCGAAAATGGGGCGTAAGTTTGAGCTACGCTACGGAGAGGAGTATCGATCAAATACCAAATTTTAGACTATAACCAAAAACTAAAAACTATATTTGGTCTTTGGTTTAGTTTTGGTCGGCGTAAAAATTTTGACACTACGATCCCGATTTGGTCTTTGGTTTATTTTGGTCGGTTTGACACTTGTAATTTGCGTTTGGTAATGAGACGTAAGTTTAAACTACGCTTTGTTTGAAACGCAACTTTAATCTACGCCCAATGGGACGTAGTTTACATTTGCTACCGATACCAAGCGGTATTTTTATATTACGCCTCATCCAGGCGTAGTTACAAGTTACGTCTGACCAGGCGTGATTTTAAAGTCCTCCTGACTACGGGCGCAAGTTATTAGTTTCGCATGTTACTACATGGGGCGCAATTTAAAACTACGCCCCATCTTTCCACCGTAATTTTCAGAATCATACGGAACATCCACTGATCTGTGGATACTCGAGTTTCGGAGTATAATCTTGGAGTAGTACGCGTAGTGGTGGTATATACATTAAATCTTTAACATGGACAATAGTAATGGATGGTATATACATTACCATGTACATTAAATCTTTAACGGACAATAGTAGTGGTGGTGGTATATACATTAGATGGTATGCTTCTCAATTTTTTGCTGGTATATACATTAGATGGTATGCTTCTCAATTTTTTGCATCCTTCTAGATGGGGCGTAGTTCCAAGTTACGCCCCATCAGGCGTCACGTAATATTTGCGTCCCACCAGGCGTATTTTGTGTTTGCGCCCCGTCAGGCGTAGTTTTGGATTACGTCTCTCCATGGGGCGGTTTTACAAATTACGTTCCACACCAAACGCAATTTTAGACTCCGCCTGACATCAAGCGTAAATTAAAGTTACGTCCAACACAAGCGCATTTAACATCTACGCCCCATGTCAGACGAACCTCTGTAACTCCGCTCCACCAAATTTACTCCAGCAACGTAGCGTCTCACCACGGACTAAACCCATTTCTTTTACTTTTTTTTGGTTTTTAGTCTTTAGTTTTACTCGTCCCACTGCAGTTGCTCTTAGAGCACGGCAGTGGGGAGACTATACTCAAAGACTAAAAACTAAAAAAAACTAAAAAAATTTGGTTTACTCCGTGCTGTCACGTTATGGTGCACGACCAAAATTTGGTCAGGCGCAAGTTTAGTATCCCGCCCAACCCAGGCGCAACTACTCCATCCCGCCCCATGAAAAAAATTTTAATCAGGCGCAAGTACTCCATCCCGCCCCATGCAATTTTAGTATGGCCCCACCATCAGGCGTAACTTAAAGTTGCGCCCCATCATCGACCTTGCGAGTTATAAATTACGCCTAGTTAGGCGCAACTTTAATTAAATGCGACTAAAACCAAACTAAAGACCAAATATGATCGGTATTTGATTTTACTCTGGTCTTTGATCTTTACTCCTTCTCCACTACGTCTAGTTTTTGGACCAAAATTTTAGTTTTGGTCTCCCGCTGTGGATGCTCTTATAGTAGTTGGCCTTGGTGGCTGGAACGCAAAATCCTCCTCCACACTACTTCTCAAAAAAAATTAAAGAATAATAATCCATCACGAGATCCTTAACAAAATATCTCTTTTTCTTTTTATTTCTTGGTTTCTGTCTCTGTGGAGACAGAGGCCCCAATTTATATCTCCTTGCCTCCTCACCACCAATCAGCCTCTAACGAAAGTCGTACATGAAGAAAGACGACTTTCATAATGCACTATTGATAGACGTGACGGTGGAAGGGCGTTATGAAAGTCGTCTTTTGGCAATGAGATCTCAGTACCGATACAGATGAGTTGTGATCAAATTAATCTTCATTTGAAGATACGACGGATATTCAACAAAACCATAATAAAATCAGAGTTGCATAGAACAACTGTCATAATATATTCGAATGAAATCTATTTGTATCTCTACTAGTGCTATAAATAGAATTTAATTTGATGCACCAATATGCAATCAATAGTGCAAATTAAGTTGGATTAAGAGAATCGAAAATGGCCAAAAGCATCATAAGCAAGATTTCCTCTATAACTTCTCTTCTTGTTCTCATGATTATGATATCATATACTGCGGGTAAACTACATTTGATCTCCTTGTATTGTTCCATTAGCCATTATTTCATTATCACCTTCTCTCTGTTTCGATCAGTATATATATATACATTTGTTTTTCAATTTTTTTTTCTTTTTACAGAGTCGACTTTACTAACGGCCGATATAACCAAGGCCGATGTTGGGCATAACGGTAATATAGTCAAGGTCAAACCGACGCATGTTAGCGTCGCAAAGAAAGGTATGTTCGATTTCTTGTGTTAATTCATTGACAGTCGTATAGTTTTTGATTTCTTGTGTTAATTCATTTGTGTGGCGGTTAGGTCATGGTATAGCAGATGTCCACCACGATGATATAAATGTGGGTAAAGGCGGATCGATTGCACATGTCGAGAAAAATGAGATCAGTGTAGGCAAATCGGGTCACGGAATAATAGACCTCGGCAAAGTTAAGGCTCATGTTCTCAGGGGCCCTCGTCAATGATCAAATGCTCCAAGGCCCTTGTTTAAATTAGCTCCCTCCCTGTCACTGCGGAGCTGCAAGGAAACAATGCTATTTTGCCTAGTTTCGCGGCTGGCTTTATATTTTTTTTTTTGTTCTTCTCCTCTCAAAACAATAATTTCCTGGCTTTATTTTGGTATTCATCGTAAATGTTCATCGGGAACTTCATGATTTTAACTGATTTTTTTGTTTCTCTATCTCATGTACATAGCAACAACTGAGACGTAATTGCTTGTTTGCGCCTTTAATTTTTGTTAATACAAATCTATGTTGCACAGACACGGACACGGGACACGGTTACGACACGACACGGTTACGGGGACACTTCAAATCCCAAAAAAACGGGTTACGGGGACACGTTATATATATATTATTCACATCATTAAAATAAAATATTACTACAATCTACACAACAAAATAATTACTCTTATGTTTAAAATATTTGATTACTAATTATATAAAATTAATAATAATATAATAATGGTAAAGTTTTTTCGTGAATAATGCTTGGATTTGACTAAAACAAAAAATAAATTAGCATCTCATTTAGTTTATTTTGATTTTCCAAACCAAAATTAATCATTTATGGCGTGTCGAAAGTGTCAATTGGTATCCATAAAGTGTCCAATAACAATTTTACGCGACACATGATGTGGCGTGTCCATCGAGTGTCGAGAAGTATCGTAACCGTGTCGTGTCCGTTTACGTGTCCGACACGGTTACGGCATCTTTCTTGGAGTGTCCGTGCAACATAGATACAAATTTTTTATTAGGCTTGTAACCCGAACAAGTCAGTATGCCTAGTCTCCTTGGAGTAAATCTTATGGATACAATTAAACTTCGATAAATTAATAGCCTTGGGACCGGAAAAAATTACTCCCTCCGTTCCAATTTAGATGATGTTGTAGAGTTTTTCACGCAGATTAAGAAACATCAAAAAGAGAAATTTTTTTCCAAATCTGCCCATATTAATACCTTCCTAAAAATTTAAACCTCATAGTTTTTTGTTTCTAGATTCTATAAATCCCCGTGTAATTCCACTTAGGATGACCAAATATCCTAAGATAATAGAGAATAAATTTAAGATCTTAAATTAGATTAATTATCTCTCACTGATAACAAGGGCAATGAATGTTTTGCTGTGATTCCAAAGCAGGGGTAAATCAGTGAGAATTTAGAGAAAATAGCTAAACTCTCATCTATTTTGGAACATACAAAAAACCCTAAAACATCATCTAAAGTGGAACGGAGGGAGTATTATTTTAACGAAATTATTAATTTATCGAGTTAAAATTTAACTTGTTTAAACCTAATTGGGACCGAAGAATTTTATTATTTTAGCGAAGTAATTAATTTATCGAAGATTAATTTATCGAAGTTCTATTATAGTTTGTTTCACTCCATCCAAACGAAAAGGGATATCAATTAGACAAAATTTGGTGCTCCTTAACCCCTTTCACCCCAAAGTCTTTCGGTCGAAGGACTGGTTGGTAGTGGCATTACACGACGTATAGTATGCCGTATGAAGAAAAACGTTGGAAGTAAGAATTGAGTACACATGGAATGTTGTTTTCCGTGTGGGAAGAAAAATAACCATAAATGGCAAACAATTAGCCATGCACAACTGAGGTTTACTACCTACGAGCCCAGGGTAGCTAGGAATAGGAAAAGAAAGGTAAGAATTCCCCCACCCCCATGCTGACGAATTTCGAACTCGGATCGCCGGTATGATCACCCAATGACTTTACCAATATACCACAGTGACATCTGTAATTTTCCCTAACTTTTGTTATATTTATTCTTTAAATTTTCCCTAACTCATTTGTTTATTATAAAAAATTAAAAGTGTTAATACACGGCATATTGTTAGCCGTCTAGTTTCACTATTTCATTTTCCATAATAAAATAATATCTCCCCTTTAATTGCCTAGTTCTCATTCAAAATGAAAGAGGTTGTCTCCAGATGAGACTACCCATAGTCCTTGCTCTTGGCACACTGATTAGAACATAATATTCTATTTTCTATTTCTTTCAGGCCGTGAGTTATAACCCCAAAGATATCACTATTTATATAAAAACTCCAACAAAACAAATTATCCACAAAAACCCCATTTGATTTAGTATGTCTAAAATACCCTATTTAATTAGGCCGGAAAATGATGAAAACAAATTTGGTTTCAACATAAAATTTATATTTCACCAACACAACTTCAATGAAGGAACCAAATGCACCAAATTGAATAAACTAGGAAAATTTTAGATGAAACCAAATTTGGTTTCAACATAAACGTATTGTTTCACCATTAAACTTTGGTTTCATGATAAAATGTAGGCAAAAATCAGATGAAACCAAATTTGGTTTCAACAAGACTTACTGTATTCACCAACACAAAAATTGGTTTCAATGTTGTAGTTTTTGTAAAATTTGATGAAACCAAATATGGTTTCATCATTTTTCTGACATTTCACCAACACAAAATTGGTTTCAACGTTGTTTAGTTTTTGTAAAAATTGATGAAACCAAATTTCGTTTCATCATTTTTTTGACATTTCACCAATACAAAACCCTAGTTTTGACAATGATGATGTATCATTATTTTTTGATGATGATTTTCGACGATGATGATCTGGAAGTGTTGGCGATTTTTGTAGAGGATAGAAGGAGGAGGAGAAGGCGTTGTTGGTGGCAGATCTAGACATATAATGAGTTTACATGATTATTTCCTTAAAGGAGATGGAGGTCATAAAATTTGAGGCGGAAATGGTGGAGGCGGTTTAGAAATAAGATTTGATTGTATTGGAGATTGAGAAGGTGTAGGTGGTGCTGGTGCTGGTGGTGGGGAAGGAGGACGAAGAGAACACGGATCTGTCATCGGTGCAGGATCAGAAAATGATAGTGGGTACTGTGGTGTGAGGAAGGTGGAGGAGGTGTTGCTGGTAACCAAAACGAAAACGAAGGCGTGCAATAATCAACGGTTGCTTTCAATCCCATGAGTAAATCCTAGCCATCCAAGGTTACCAGACGACACATGGTAACCTCTGGCCCGAAAACCTAAGTTTGGCCACGCCAAACCTTGCCATGCCAACGGCAAGTTCATACGGGAGATACAACACTACTTACTTGCTAACTCACCTTGTTAGCTCTCTCTCACTTTTCTGATAACAAGTCGTAGTAACTCAACTACTCTTCCAGAATCAACTATTCTGGTCTCACCACTTTCCTTGCTTCCCTCCCCAAAACCAACGCATTCTCCTCCACTTTGTGATCCCAGAAGCAGGATGTCCGGAACAACCATTTCTTGGTTTAGGCCGGACTTGTACAGATTGATCTCTCGAATCTAAAGTACTCCCTTGCAGTATATTGTTTAGGGTTTAAATTGTTTCTCACCTGCACACCCGCAATTACCGAAATCAGCAAAAACCATTTTCACCTACAAACAGTTAGTCATTTCCACATTTTAGGACACCCCTTATAACTATAGGGAAGGTGGCGTAATAAAACTATGGTCCCCCAGAAAAAAACCATGGTCCCCAAAAAATGGTTCATCTTTTTAAAGCAGAGCAGAGCAGACGGACAAATGGATTACTATCGAGCCAATTTTGATGCGAAACTATAGAGCAAATGACGATGATACGTTAACGAAATCCTTGTGAAAACTGTCGTTATTCCTTTCCTGAGTTTTTCCAGAGATCCTCCATGATTTGACCGAACCCTGTCGATTTTACCTTTTATAAAGACTTGAATAACACATATAGTAAGTGCTTTGGTTAATAATCATGTTTTCCTTCCACCATAAAAGTTATGTTTGAGAAACTAAAGTACGGAAGATAATCCCATTACGCAGTGACAATTTAACGATTCAAAATGCGCAAGATAGTCCACCACCACCACCACCAGCAGCTCATATATGTGTATGTATGCTGTAAGTGGTCTCAAGACGAAACAAGCCCAAAGCAAAAAGAAGGTTGACGTGAAAGACAACACTGTTTGTACTCAAGGGTGCACTTCAAGTACACATCGAAGACAACCTCCTTCATGCATCAGGTCGAAGGCCTTATTGATCTCACCAAGGGTCAGACTGTGAGTTATGTACTCATCAACCTTGATTTCCTGTAACAAATTATTATAATCAACTTTAGTCATATTAAAATCCTGTTTTCTTAGCACCAAAGCAGACAGTACATCATTACCTGGGAGCCTTTTGGCAACAAGAAGCCATGGGAGATGGGGAGAAAAACAAACAAAAGGAAAGCTGGAAAAAAAGGAATTTTTGGAATTTAGTACCTTCTTCATGTACTTTTCAACAAGCCATGGTACTTGAGAACGACTCTTGAAACCACCAAAGGCAGTTCCCTTCCAAACACGTCCAGTGACCAACTGAAAAGGGCGAGTAGATATCTCTTGACCTGATGCAGCAACACCCACGATAACTGATGTCCCCCAACCCTAAAAGTTTAAGCCAAACAGAAAGTGTCAGTCTCGTGTAGTTGCCTGCACTAAGTTGGTGTGATGGGGCTACTGAGAACTCAGAGCTGGACCTACCTTATGACAACACTCCAGAGCAGCTCGCATCACAGACACGTTACCTATGCACTCGAAACTGTAGTCAACTCCACCGTCCGTCATGTCAACAAGGACTTGCTGAATAGGTTTATCATGGTCCTTTGGGTTCACAAATTCTGTAACCCCGAAATTCTTTGCTGCAAACCTCACAGTTGAAAAACACAATTCATTTCATTAGCTATTTCTAGAGAAACTCCTTCGTGATAATACATTGGAACATTGTATTTTTGAAAAGACAACCACAAAACTATAAACAATGATGAAAAGCAAATATAAACTTCAAAAAAAGTTGAAAATCGGCAAGTAAAATAGCTACACTAACAATACTGTATCCAGTACTGTACCTGTATCAAACTTTTTGCTGTCAATGTCAACACCAATTATACGTGATGCACCAGCTGCTTTTGCGCCCTCTGCAACCTATTGAGTAATAAACAACAAAGTAGATATACATCAGTGAGCCCTCCCCTTAGGCTATCTACCATTCCAGACTATTAGGTGTTTAAGTTCAGTACGTACAGCTAGGCCAACTGTCCCAAGACCAAAGACAGCAACATTTGAACCTGCCTCAACTTTAGCTGTATTCCAAACTGCCCCAAGACCTGCAATAAAAATTGACTTAGAAATGAAAAAAAAAATAAAAAAAAAATCAAGGTAGACTACTAAGAACTGAGGGAAGTAGCAGATAAAATTCAGAAATACAAATACATATTGGGTTTTAGATGTTTCAAGGTGACAACACAATTCTATAAACTGGATTATGGAACCTATCCTCACAAGGTAAAAAGAGAAAGGCAATCGTGTGTTAGGACTAAAGATTGATGAGTCTAGTAATTACTGAAGCAAAAAGAAATCAAGAATATGCTTATTCAGTTAAACAAAATATGAAGATTATAACGTAGTTGGGAATTTAATTTCTGATGATCCCCTTCATCCACTATCCAACATTGAAGAGAGCCACTTGCTGCTTAAGCTCAAGTGTAACATATGGTAGTAGAAAAATATCAATTAAAAGGATGTAAAGGATTATACTTTAGAACTACAAGCATTAGCATCACGACAGTTTGAATATAGACCTACCATGTACAGAAAGTGGCATTCAACAAACAGCTAAAAAAGCTACATACAGATACATGACTTTCCATAATTTGTGCATGTATAACAGGCTCATAAGACTCACCAGTTGGAACACCACAACCTAGCAGACATACTTTATCTAAAGGTGCACTTGGGTCAATCTTTGCAACACTGACATCATGTACAACAGTGTACTGACTAAATGTTGAGGTTCCCATAAAATGATAGATGGGTTTTCCATTCACTGAGAAACGACTCTGGCGATCACTCATCATAACGCCAACTCCAGTAGCAGACCGGACTTTGCCACAGAGATTTGTCTTTCCTGATTTACAGAACTTGCATTCCTTGCATTCTGCTTGGTAACAAGGGATAACATGGTCCCCAGGTTGAACTTCAGTAACTCCTTCACCAACACTCTCAACAACCCTGTCCATGTAAATTTTTTACACACACAAGTTCCAGTAAGTAATTTTAGTCTCAGTATAGGATTTTGTATATATCATATATAAGACACGTACCCAGCGGCCTCATGACCAAGAATGCAAGGGAAGAGTCCCTCAGGATCCTGCGTGCATATTTATTGGAGTCAATACACATAATGACAAAGACAAAATGTTAACAAACTTCATTTACAGTGCATGGTATTTTATGATAATCCTTACTAATATAGAACATATCATTCTTCACATGGTCGAAGTTCACCAGCAAGCTATAAGGAACTACTCCTATTCACAATGACCCTTGTTTGAAAATCAGTGATATTCCGAATAGTTCTAAATTTATACATAGATCCTGGAAACACTCATCTCGTAATATGCCCGCGGCACTCATTTGTGCCAACAGATAATACCATTGCACAGTGATTCTTGCCATATTCTGATTTTGCTTTGAGTAGTGAACTATTAATGATAAGAAAGAAAAAAGAAAACTCAAACTGAATAACCACACGCCACCAAGACATACGTAGCTCGTAAATGCAACAAGAACTTAATCAAGCATAGAACAATCATATGAAATCATTAGGTTAAAAGCCGAAGGAGACACCATAAATCCACAGTATGCTTCAAAATAAAATAAACCATGAGTAACTTAAGCTCATAAATCATTTTAAGAAACTGCGAATTTCAGCAAAGACAAGTTCCAACCTCAAATCCAATTACAGTTAAAGAAACGATAGCACAGATACATCATACGAAAATTTCCTCCTATGGTGGCTCCATTAAGTCAAAGAAGCAATTTTTGGTAATTACAAAACCCAACTTAGATTATATTACAAAAAACCATCTGGATCTGTTTGAATCTTCCGGTTAGATTTTACAAGCAAGGGGTTGACTCATTTTCATCGTAACAATAAAATTAAGTTGCTTTAAACCTATAAAATCCAATCAAATTTCAAGAAATTAAGATAATAAGCTTAAACCATCTGGATCTGTTTGATTCTCCCGGTTAGATTTTACAAGCAAGGGGTTGACTCATTTTCATCATACCAATAAAATCCCATCAAATTTCAAGAAATTAAGATAATAAGCTTAAACGCATTGCCCCATATTGAAATTGAATATACCTTGCCACTCCATGTATAAGCATCAGTGTGACAAAGAGCAGTATATAATATCTTGATTCGAACTTCACCAGCTTGTGGTGGAGCTACCTGAACATCTTCAATCACTAATGGTTTGTTGGGTTCCCAGGCCACCGCAGCTTCACATTTCAATTTTCAATTTCAATACAACCAAACGCAACATATAATCATAATCAAAAACCCTAATGAGAGAGAGAGAGACAGAGATTACCTTTGCAGGTGATGAACCTTAGTTGAATACAATCAACTCTAGATTCCTAAAGATTTGAAGAGATAGAGAAGTGGAAAATGAGAGAGAGAGACAGAGATTACCTTTGCAGGTGATGACTTGACCTTGAGTAGCCATGAATACAGAGTGATGATTCAACTCTAGATTCCTAAAGATTTGAAGAGATAGAGAAGTGGAAAATGTGAGACTAAAACAAGAGAGAGACTGCTGGTTGGAGTCAGTACTAGAAACTAACAAACAACAAAAGACTGATGGATGTTAGGCTCCACCTAGTGCTTTTTGCCCATAATTGGGGGCCCTGTAGTGTCTACCTTCTATCTACCGTAAAGTTTTATGGGCTTGTTTAAAAAAGAAAGAAAAGAAGAATCATGTTTTAAGGCATACAGAAGAAGGCCGTTTTTAGGCATACCAAAAACTTTCAAGGCATACAAAATAGTTTTCCCATCAGATAAAGAGATTTGTAATTTTTGTGAGAAAGACAAAAAGCAACATCCAGGAGGAGTTTTGCTGTTTAGTGAAGCAAATAACATGGATCCTAGGTGACCTTATAAGGGGTATCTATTGGGTATAAGGAGAGCTTTGTAAAGAGTTGAAATAGATAAGACAGACGAGCCGTAGGTTATATTACTATGGCCTTTCCGACTCTCTTCCCGTATGGTAGGGCGAATTTGAGAGAGCACAGACCTCGAAAGGTTGTTGAACGTCAGTATTTTCAACACCTAATGAGATATCATGATGGACGTTTTGCCCGAGATTCCAGGTTTTGTTATTTTGCACTCAACTCAGTAACCAGGTGGCACGCCTTATCTTTGGGGTCCGTGTATGTGAAGCTTAATCCAACAGATGGGGAACTGCCAATTGAATCTATTCGAGAAATGGTTACGTCTAGCGATATCCAGTTATTGTCGCGTGTTTCTTACTATGCAAAGCAGATACGAGGTACGAGGGCTTATTGGTACAGTAGATTAAAAGAACTCATAGCCATGGTCAAGCAGTTAGGTTCACCTACTATCTTTTTCACCCTTAGTGCCGCGGATTTGCAATGGCCTGAACTATATGCCATTCTCGACCCAGAAAACAAATTGGCAAGTTTAGATCCCATGGAAAGAAGGCGAGAAAGGGGAAGACTTTTGAATGAAAACCCATTAGTCGCTTCTTGGTTTTTACAGAAGAGGGTAGATGTTTTTTTCAAAGAATATTTGAAGAAGGAATTTTGTGTAGTCGACCACTGGTATAAATATGAATGGCAGAATAGAGGAAGTGGGCATGTGCATGGCTTCTTGTGGCTCAAGGATAGACCAGTTTGTTCTGATATTGGGACGAATGAGGCAATACGAAAGGTGATGTGTGATTACTTTGACAATCTCGTATGCACGACAAATCCCGATCCAGCTTTCACAATCAACATACAAGAGCATCCGTGTGCAAAAAAAATTCCTTTGGAATCAAATATCAAAGATGATGATACTGACTACTCTTCTCTTGTTAACTTTGTGATGTGGCACACAAAATGTGGAACTTATTGCCTAAGAAAAAGTAAAATAACGAAGAAACAAGTTTGTCTTGATAACCATACATCTAGATACATTATAATTTTTGGAAAGATTTTCATTTCATACGACTTGAGTTACATTCCAATTGACCATACGTGCAGGCTTGTCGATTTAGATTTCCGAGAGAGCTGTCTAATGTTTCTAAGATTGTTAAGGAACCGCCAAACAACAAGATGTATAGATTCGTTGGTCGTAGAAACGACACACGGGGGAATTCTCACAACCGAGCGGTTCTACAAACATGGAGAGGGAATATCGATTGGTCTCCTGTAACGACCATAGATTCTGTTACTCAGTACATCGGTAAGTATGCGGCAAAGTCTTAACCTGCTTCAAATAATTTCCGTGATACTTTGCGTGGGATTGTGGATGATAAGCTGCGACCTTGTCTCGATTCCATATCTGCAATCAAGAGGTTGTTCATGAAGAGTGCATCAGAAAGGGATATATCCGCGCAAGAAGTTTGCCACCTATTGATGGGTTGGCATTTGACAGAATCATCAAGAAAGGTAGTGCTTCTGAACCTAAGTGATACAAGTTTATTCTCCTCGCATCTTCGGTGGAAGCGACATGTTGACAGTGGCGAACAAGGGTTAACCAATCCTTCTTTCTTTAGAAAATATTTAGAAAGACCGGATAACTTACGCAATATGTCTTTGATAGAAGTGGCAAAGAAGTATCACTTTGATCGCGTAAAACAAATATAATACCTAAAATAGGAGGTAAAGTAATCACGGATCGGTTCGAATCTTTTTGTAAACAACAACCCAGTTATTACTGGGGAGTTTGGACGAAGCAAAAGGGTTTTTCCAAACATGGGCAGAATGTTATGCTGATCTTTTCCGCGCCAATGAAAATGAGGATGGGGAACTTGCCATGGTTGAGGATGAATTCGAGGAAGAAATTGATCCAGACGATGAGACACTAGAGGAGGAATGGATGGTCGCATCAAGAATGGAGATTACCTGACTTTTAAGGTCGATTGACAAGAACCATGATTGGGAAGAAGGATTTCGTTGTTTCCCTTTGACAAAGGAGGACATAGACAGATTAGGAGAAGTAGTACATGAGGAGTAGCTCGTTGGAAATCTCTTAATGAAGGTTCAAGCATCCGTTTGATTGTTAGTGGAGGAGAGAAAATCAACGCTTATTAACACCATTGTTCGATTCAACCGTAGAGACATGGAGGATCATGGCTACCACTAGATCAACCTAAAGAATCGGTCATTTGAAGAGATAGAGAATGGTGTAATGAAAGTTCTAACTACAAAAACTGAAAATCTACCGTGTTAAAGTTTTATGGGCTTGTTTAAAAAAGAAAGAAAAGAAGAAATAACAAAAGAAGGCCGTTTTTAGGCATACCAAAAACTTTAGTTTTCCCATCCTAGGTGACCTTATAAGGGGTCATCTATTGGGTAGTTCAATTACCTATTGGGTAGTTTAATTACCTATATCTTTGAACCTAAAATCAAAAAATAAACTATCCTAAACATCTCTTCTTCTTCCTCCATCCAAACCACCTTCCTTTTCTCTGAGAATTTTGTTTTTCATCACCGTAATTAATTATCGATTCGTGAAAATTCGATCATCGGTTAAATTGAACTATATAATGGATCGTACAAAGAAAAAAAGCAAACGTCAGGTGTTCTAAATCCTCTTCCAATCCATGAATTAAAGAAGAAGAACCAATTGAAGATTAAGGTGTAAAAACTACAATTGAACCAGAAATTGAATCGGAAATTCAACCATTTGAAGCTCCAAATACTGAAATGAGGATAAGAAGGTATTCCCTACAAACCCAATCTTTAATTGTTATTTTTCATGGATTGAATGGGTTAAATTGCTAAAAACTTAGGGTTTTTGATGGTTACTGATAGCGGGTTGGTGATAATTGAGTTGAGTTTTGAAAGAACTATTTTTGAAATTTCACCCTGAAAGTGTCTATGAATAGTTCGGATAAACCGTAAATGTCAATTTTTAACCGAACCCCAAAATGTGTATTAAATACGTCCCAGAACAATGTCAGGTTCGGCTAATACCTTGCAAACCTTCCCAGCCGAACCTGAGAAGTGAAATTTACCCCAGGTGGTTGTCAGGTTCGGCTGACTCGATTAGATCACTTTCAAGCCGAACCTCTCCCTGTAAACACTTCGAAAATATTGATTTGCAGGCTCAAGGTTCGGCTAGCTCGTGTTGTTGAGTTACCAGCCGAACCTTCTCTTTGCACACTCAAGTTTTTCGATCTTGTTTTGGCCATAACTTTTTCGTCCGATGTCGGAATGACCTCATTCTTTTTGCGTTGTGTTTGTATTTTCATTCTCTTGAAGTTGAAGATAAGATCTCATTGATTTTAATGAGTTTAATATGGACCTTGGTATTCTCCATCATTAGACTTCACTTTCTTAACACTTTTAGTAATTTCCACTTTTTTTGTTTGGTTCATCCTATGAAAAGGATGCACAATAGAAAACATATGTAATAAAAATCCTAACCCCTAAATGTGTATGAATTTAAGTGTTTCATGGAAAATCAGTATCATGTTCGGTTGATGTGATTTTTTGAATATGAGCCGAACTTGGAAAAATATATAGTTCGGCTGATACGATATTTAGAGTGAAAACCGAACCTAACTCTCAGAAATAGGTTCGGGTTGTTATTAGACTTTAATATAAGCCGAACTAGGATCTTGCAAATAGGTTGGAAGTTGGAAAATGAAGGTTCGGCGTATAACTTTAACAAATTCAGCTAGCCGAACTGTTCATCAATTTAGTGGGTTCGGCTTATATTTTTAAGCCGAACATAGTCCTAGTTCGCCGAACCATGACGAAAAATACAATTTTTTTGATGATTTCAAGCTACAAAAGTGAGATTAAACATAAAATAGAAGTGTACATATGTGTTAGAAGCATTGGGTTTCTCATCTATGTATTCATCATCTGGATTTGGCTCATAAAAATTATCATCTTGAGTTTGAGTTTGTGTAAAATCATTCTCATAATCTAAGAAATCAGCTATTTAGGAATCATTGTTGTAGTTGATATGTATTTTCCTAGGTTTTTTATATGAATTATGACCCTCCTCATCCTCCATTGAATCAAGAATTAAAATTTGCTCACTTTCTCCTTCTCTTTCTCTCCTTCTTAACCAAAACTTTGATTATTTTTTCCCCCAAATTTTTTCATCTAAACAACGTTTATAATTATGAAAATTATCTTAATCACTAAACAAAATATTTAATCAATAATCCAGATTACTAACCCTAATACGTAAAGGGTAGATTTGCCATTAAAAATTTTTTGGGTTAAGGGGATATCTGATTTTGTTATTTCACAACCCTTTTTGTCTTTATTGAGTATGCCTAGAAAGATTTTGGTATGCCCAAAATCAGGGTTCATATTTTTGTTGGGCTTTAGACACTCCAGTACTGTCCTCCCAAGCCTAGTATTAAGAGGTCCAAATTTTCAAAATGAGAAAGGAGTTAGTTTTTTCATCAACGATTCAGTCCAAAACTCATTTTTTGTCATGCCCCAAATGATCTTCGAAAAAAAATCGTGTATTCATTTGTTCACAAGCTATTTCTTCACTTCGTTGTGCTCAATCAGCAGAGCTCTGTGGAGAGAATCAAATTTTATTACTCTTTCTGTTTCCATATTTTGTTCCTCTCGCTGTAGTTTGTCTATGAAACTATCGAAATCGATCAGCGGGAAGGTTTGTGTACAGATCAGAAAAAGAGGAGGAGACTCGGATCTTCTTCATGTGAGAATCAAGATTCATTTAATTAATTAGTTTTCAGGATAGAATTTAAACTGCTTTGATTACTAATTATCCGTTAATCTTTTATTCAATTTCATTTTCTATTCGATTTTTTATCGGTTTCGGATGTTTACTTCAAAATGAATAGCATGTGTACAAATATATACATCTAATTAAATAATCAACATGTGTATACATATCAAAACATCTACACCATTACCATTCATGCTGGCGTTAGTCACCTACCATACACTACACCAAATTCCCGGATTCGTAACAGGAATTCGTAACGTCTTATGAGCCGTTATGAATTTCCCGTTACAAATGGCCGTTACAAAAATTCGTAACAGGCTGAAGCCGTTACTAAATTTTTAAAAATTCGTAACAGGGCTAAGCCGTTACGAATTTTTTTTTTAGGCGTGCCAGTCACACGCTTGGTCACACTTGGGTGGTAACACCTTTAGAATGTGCGTGTGCCATTCACATGCGTGAAATTATGTTTCCACCCAAAATTCCTTGAACTAGAGGATATTTCCTCCCTAACCTAGATAATCTTTTCTACTCGTCTATTCTCGAATTTTCTTTCATTTTTCTCTTTTATTTCTCTCTCTTTTCTCAAACCCACCTCTCTTTTCTCTTTTCCGATCTTTGAAAAACCGATGTTCAATCAACTATTAATCGAGTTTAACGATTTCAGTTTTGATCCGTGTAAGTCATCATCAGTTTTTTTTTTTTTTTCTATTTTAGGGTTTCATCATCTGTTAAATTAGATTTTAGGGTTTCATCATTAGGATTTTGTTCATGTTTTGTTTGGGTTCGATTTGTAGAGTGTTTTCTGAAGATTGTTACTCTAGTGTTGAAGTTAGGGTTACTCTTACGAGAATATGACGACGGCAAGGATCGTGTGGTCTCGAACTTATCGACCAAAAAACAAACCCTAGAAATTGGTTTCAATACACACAAAATCAAAAATCCCCCCGGCAAGAAAGTGGTCTTTCAATTGTACTTCTGATGCCATTGTAAGTTTTCTTAAAATTTCTTAGATTTCTATCTTTTAGCTCAATTCAATATGATTCCTTTGAATTCACTCTGCAATTTCTAAGGTTTGGTCACAAATTTACTGATTCCATGGGTTTATGTCTAGTGGGTTTAGTGGCATGATAGTGGTGGTGGTAGTCAGAACTGCAAACCCCACTCTAGAGGTGGTGATGGTGGTGCAGGGCGGTAAGGAGGTGGTTGGATTAGTGACCAGAAATGTAAATTTCATTATGAAGGTGGTGGTCACAATTGTAGACCTCATTCTGGGGGTGGTGGGGTTGGTGATCTAACATGTAAACCTCATTGTGGTGGTGGTGGTGGTGGTGACTAAGAAGAGCTCCGAATTGGTAGAATTTTAACTAATAGGTGGAGGTGGAGGTATTGGTCAGATTATGGTAAGGAATCAACTAAGAATAACAGGAGGAGATAAGTGAACTCGTAAAGTGACGGAGACAATTCAAAATACAATTCAGGTATTCAATTTCTACTCCTGATTTGAACTTCATTGATTCTGCCACTGATAATCAAAGCCAAAAGGAGGTAACCCTAACTACAGGAATTACAATTTTTATCTTCTATTCATGATTAAGATGAAAATAGTTAAAACTCTGACAACATGTTAGGATCCAATACATCTCTGTGTCCATGAGTTACAGATTTATGCGCGTTCATGAAATCCAATTCATAACCATTATCATGCTTGAATACCTCTGGATTTGGGTCTCTCAGACAATCACTCATAATACTCTTAAGATTTTATTTCATGTTAGCATTTTTGATTCTGTATCTGGTAGGAATGTTTGTATCAGTTGGAAGGTGAGGACAATTAATATTTATTTGTAAGCCTTACAAGAAATAGCAACCTTGGCTAAAAAGAAAACTTGAAAGTAGAGTCCAAGAAGGAAACCGCTTAAAATTTCTTCTCTATATAAATTTACAATCTTGATTCATGTTTCCTTTACAAAATCCCAATATCTCTGTTTGTCTCTCTTTAGATTTCTTGCAATGGCTACAAGGTCAGCGGCATGTGAGAGAAGCCAACGTCGTACTCCATCACCGGCACCGGTGCCAATGGAAGCAACATCATGGCTTGTCTTTCCATACGAAAAAGGTACTGTAGGTCTTTTGAATGAAATCTATAAGAATGAGTGTGCATCATTGTGAGTTATTATGTTTCATACATGAAATGTTCATTTTTCTAATTTGTTTGAAAATATATTCCGTTGATCTATGTGCCCCATCTTTAAATTTTGTGATTGATAGCATGAAATCGTGTTGAGCACTCTCTAGAACCATATCTTGCATGTGTTAGTTCACTAATCTGGATACACCTTGATAATTTGTTAAGAAAAGGTCCACCTTTGCCTTGGTTGATTTTCTGTTTGAATCTTTTCTTATCAGTTCCTCCAATCTTGATATATGTTTATAGTGTTATGGAAGTAAGGCCAACCCGAATTAATGAAATTTAGACTAGACGAGAGTTGTCAAAACGATATACGGAGGGCTGGGTAAATTAGAAAATGATGATATATTATAAAATCATATGCCTGGAGGATCTCTTTATCTATTTGAGTTACTAAGGCATCTGTGCATAGATTTAGGGTTTGGAACTATGTGCACCATGGTAAGATTTGCATGTATTTGTACACTTCACCACTTCTACAGGATGTCTCTGTAGTTCTGTTAAGAACCAAATGAGAGAAGTACTCACTTAGACGTGCTATTTTAAATTTATGCAAAAGGCCCTAATTTAAGGCTCCATCCTATGTCTGAAGTTCCTGGGAAAAAGCATTCCTTATCAGAACAGAACTCCAGGACACGAGGTAATGTTTGGGACAAATTAGAGAAGCCAAATGGCGATAACACTGTTGGTAGACACAATGGGATCGAGGTACATGGTGCTGAAGTTACAAGGAAATCAGTGGAACATGATGGCGGAAACCCTAGTTCAGTGGCAAAAGATTCCCCAGTTCATAATAAATCCGATGGTCTCATCTCTAAGACTTGCTTTGAACGTGGAATTGTTTGATGAAGATGGGGTTATGATAGCAGCAGAAGATGTTTCCACGGGAGAAAAGGAACTCACACTTTCTTATTTGCATCGCGGTGTCTTTTAGTTGCTCAAGTCTTGGTGAGTAATATTGTCAGTTACTTTGTATTTGTTTGATAACCTGATGAAATAAATAATGCTTTTAGTTAATCTCATTCCTTTGTAAAAATTGCATTATCTGAGTTGGTCTCTTGTTCTTAAAATAAACACATAATAAATTTATACCTTTCTTGGTAAGAGATGCAGCAACACTTCCTTTTAGATCCTCCTTTAGGCTGTAGATATCGTGCTTTCTAGACTGACTCACAATTTCACATCTTATTTTTGAAGTTGCCTTCTGCTAATTAACAAAGTGTTGTTATTTGAAGAAGTATCTAAAGTTAACAACGTTGGATAAATTGAATTGTTTTTGTAATGTGATAGTGCTTAGGTCTCTAATGAATGTGCATTTTGCTCTCCTGTTTTGTGCAGGTAGTAGTGAATTGATCGACTACTATGATATATCTGGGTGTTATATCATCAGGTCAATGCAAGTGTGTGAATATCTTTAAGTTACTGAATATCCTTTAATACATATATCTGCTAGAAATTAGGATAATTATTTTTATTGATCTGATATGATGATGTTACTGATTTACACTGTAGCCGTTAATTTTATGATTCCTTACAAGTTCAGGTGCCGAATGGTGGAGTCAGCACTCATCCGCTTGGGATGTCGATACCTTTGTTGAGTTGGATATCATTTATTTCCAGTAAGTTTGTCCTCCTTGTGGGCAATAACTTGTTATTTGTTTATGACTAGCTTTTTACCTTTCCGTGTTCGTTATGTCTTTGGTTTGTACTTGTGTAACATAATTTGAGAAACCTGCACTTCATCAAGTAAGCTGAAATTTTTAGGACTGTAGCTTTATATGCAAAGTTAAGTATTAACGCATGAACCGTATTTTGACTATTTACTTTTTTCTACATTACCTGTATAAACAGGATCGTGGTGCCCTGTGACCGCAGTAATTGATAGTGTTGGTGCTGAAGCAAGGCATGTCAGGACACCGTTGGTGGTCGAAACGGCCAATCGAGGCAGGCCAGGACTGAAATAAATTGTTAGTGCTTGGCTTGATTATGTGATGCTGAAGTTAGTGTCACTGAAATGTTTTGATTTTACTTTGTGGAATATTATGTGTTCGTTTAGACTTTAGTCATATTCTTCTCCTTTTTATTTGTGCTAGCTCACAAATGCTAAAGTGATTTTTGTTTTCTTGCAGGTTTTCAGTTTGATTTTGCATTTGACTGGATGAATTTGGAGTATCAGCGCGCAATTCCCAACGATTGCTCCTCCCTCACGCACTCTTGTAAGTAACCTCGTATTGCAATGGTCTCCTCTTGATATTGTGCCATTTTAGGTTTGAATGTAGCATATCTTTGCGTCGTTGATTGCTGTTCTTGGTTAGTCTCCTCCACATGTATCTCCACATTTAGTTAATGCTGCCTTTGTGTTTCTGATTATGTCATTGAGTATGATTGGAGTTGAGGCGAAGTGTTCAGATTTGATACAAAAACAGTAGCAAAAGAAGGCAAAGATTGTTATGTGAGTCTGTTTTTGTTATATCTTAGATTTCATATGCTATATCTTTTTTTTGTCCTCCATAATTGCTCAAACCAACTGAACCTGGTTTTGCATGAGTCGTTGTATTTTTATTTGAGTTTCAACACAGAATTTGTATTCCATTAAAACATTGGAACTCTCTCAAGTATTAAACTACCTGAATGTACAAAGAATAGAAGAAGTTATTGTTACTGAATGAGTGATATTATACGGTAGAATGAAAGATTTATGCAGGTCATAAAAAAAATCCGGCATATTTCCGGCAGAAAATGAACTAGAGTCAATGTTACAAAAAGTGGTCAAAATTGGTCAAGTATTGACTAATTTTGACCCAGTCAATATTGACAAAAAAAGTAAATTTTCTTTGTTACAAAAAAGTTCGTAATGGCTCTAAGCTGTTACAACAGCTCTGTTGCAAAAAAAAATCGTAACGGCCCTGAGCTGTTACCACGTGGAAAATTCGTTACGGCTCAAGCATTACGAGGCCGTTACAAAAAAAATTAAATTGGCTACAAAGCCGTTACAAAAAAAATGTAACACCCACTTTTGCAACAGGCGAGGGCCGTTACAACCCGTTTTAGTAACGGCCTGGTTCTGTTTCTAATCCCAGAATTTGGTGTAGTGATATATCATATATAAGGTGCAACACATATCAAACCCATGCAAACTAATAAAAGAACCGAAACTACCAAAATGCAAACTAACAAAAGAACCGAACTTACCAAAATGAGAACATAATCATCAAACTAACAAAAGAACCAAACCTATCAAAATGCAAATATAATCATTCGAGAACCGAATCTACCAAAATGAACATAATCACATCATACAAACAAACCAACCTGTTGAAATCCACCATTAAAAGGTAATCGTTTGTGCATCGTATCCATGCCAAACAGTCTTCATTAACTGCGATCAAGTGATATATTGTCCATGATTCATGCTTCTGATATAAAAAAGATTGATATCAAATTAAGGTGCATCAGGGTATAATACAATTTTATACCTTTAATAATTAGCACGTGTACAACTACGTACACATTAATAATCAACACAACATGTGTACAAATTTGTACACATTAACAATAAAAAGGTATAGAGCTATGTACACATTAATAATCAACATGTTTAGTTATATACACATTAAGTATCAACATGTATACAACTATGCGCACATTAGCAAAAAAAAGAAGAAGATATTATAAACTTTTATAAATAATCTTTGGAACTAGAGGTTAAATTATTCAATTACGACTAGTAAAACTTTTAGTAGGTGATGTAACTTCAAAGTTGTTGTAATAAAAGGATTCGTTGAGACTTGTGAAAGCAGATTTTAGACTTAATTTTAAAACTAAAAATATAGCAAACTCAAAATAAAAAGTGATATGAAGATTTAAAAATAGACCAAGTTGATTGGTTTATAATGATATTTAAAGAATTATTATTAAGCTCTTTTCTCGTTAATTCACTACTAATCCATAAGGTGTCCAAATATTAAATTGTAATCCCTAAGCATGAATTATCAAAGAATTGATTCTAAGCATAATACATTAAATTGATTCACAACTAATTAAGAAAGAACGCGCGATTGGGGGATATTGAAACTAATTAGGGGATATAAATTACTTCCTCCAACCAATAGTGTCTGCTAAGGGGTGATTTGTTTCAGTGGGAGTGTGAGAAGCATACCGACATCCTAAAAACCCACCACTCCAAATAAATTAGCGATTCGAGAGCTGGTTGTGTCAGCAAGGGGCGTGACTTCTTTAAGGGCTGACCCCCGGAATTGACCGGTTGAGATATTATTATTATTAACTTCGACGGTATTGATTATGCCACGACCCGACCAAAACTTAACTTAACGATCTAGCTGCCAACCTAAATATGTGCTAATGTTTGACTTTAGATTTTTATGATCCACGGCCAGGGTCGTAGGCCCCGGCTGATTTGGCACGACCAACAAAACCCGGCAAACCTACAAGGTCACCCTCTATATTTTAATATTAATATGGAGTCTACATTTGACCTTAGATCTTCTAACCACGGCCGGGGCCTTAGGCCCCGGCTACTTTGACACGACATACCTATTACCCAGTTAATTACACACGGCCCTGATAATTGTAAAATTTTGTGGAAGGATATAGTGACCAGCCGAACAAAAAACAAATAAAAATTGAAAAAGGTTGAGCCCCGGCCGTAGGCCGGGGTGATACCTATATATATATATATATTATGGTTAAGTAAAATAATGTTTTTTAACAATCATGATAATAATAACAATTAGTAAATTTAATATTATATATATTTATATTTTATAGTAAAAATTAATTATTTTTACACCCAATAAAATTGTATAAAAATATTTTCGGAGATATGTCTATTTTCGTCATTTGCTACAACAACAATGGTTGAATCTAATATTTTACAAAACACACTTTGATTGATTTTTTAATCAGTTTTAACTTTAATTAATATTTTACCAAACGTCTAACTGTTTTTTTCTCACAACACAACACAACAACGAACAACAGAAAAGTATTACAAAAGCCGCAACAATACCAAACTAAGCCTAAGTACATTCAGAATTCAGTCTATGAAAAGTCGGCATAGTATACCGAAACAAAGCATGTTGACCAAACTTAATCGACATGCTCGACTGAAATAAAACATGACGACCAAATATTGGTTTTTTGTATTTATATTCGTCATGGTCGAAAATGCAACAAATTGACGATTTTCTATTAGTCGTCATGTTATTTTTACAGAACCATGACGACCAATAACAAAATTGAACTTTGGGAGTTACTAGCAGTCATGGTTTAGCTTTTCCAACCATGGCGATTGTCTATTAGTCGTCATGTTTTACAAAACAATGAAGACCAATAACAAAATTGAATATATGAAAACTTGGATTTTGGGACTTACAAGTCGTCATGGTTTAGATTTTCCAACCATGACAATTATTCATATTTCATCACTAGTCGTAATTGTTTAGGAATGAAACAATACCGTAACTGAAAACGTGGGGGTACCAAAATACACCACCAACTTTTTCTTAGGAAACCTGTATGGACAAAACCTAATTAAAATTCCGAGAGTTCAACTTAATAAATCTCAATCGAGGAATAATATTCAGAGTTATATCTCTTTCTCTCACAATCATAAAGTTGACATAACCAAATCCGTGAACCTGATTTACGTGTGAGAGTTCTTGGACGATCTCAAAACCAGTATCCAAGAATCAATCAAGTCGTATCCAAAAAATAAGGATGAATGTATCTACTTTGATTGATTTACATACAACCTGTGATATTTCAATTATAAAGATAAACAATATAATGCGGAAAAGAAATAACACAGGCACTAGAAATTTTGTTAACGAGGAAACCGCAAGTGCAGAAAAACCCAGGGATATAGTCCATATTTGAGCACCAAACTGTATTAAACCGCTAAAGACACTAGCCTACTACCAATTAACTTCGGAATAGAATGAAGTTGAGACCAAATTATACACTCACAACAATTTAGTTACACTCGCGCTCCGTATGCCACTTGAATCCTAGCAGGACTCTGCGAAAACGATTCCCTTAGTTGACGTCCTTTACAACCTAAGAGTTGCTTCAACTCAATTGAATACTTTAAACCAATTTGCCTCCCACAGATAAGCCTATATGGTGATTTCTTTTTTTTATCGTAGATCAAGGTGAGACTGGAAATCGATAGCAATAGACAATGTCTAGCTAACCTCAAAATCCGTACTTATGCTTCCCAGAGAGCAGCCTAGATTATTATCCACCTCACAAGTATTAAACATGTGGAATCACAAAGTTTGAGAAGAAGAGAATTTTGCAGTTTATATCTATCTTATTCGAGTGAGCAGCTCAACAATCGAACAAGATCAGGATACACGAACTATCAAGATAAAAGATAGTTGGACCTGGCTTCACGAATCCCTGTGAAGTCTTTTTAGTCGCTAAATCGTATAAGGGTTTTAGGAAGAGGACGACTCTAGTTTAGAACTAGGACACACAAGAGTAGTGTTGGGATTCAAAGATCCCAGTTGCTTGAGGTTCCACTTATATAGACTTTCAAAGTATATGTTGCTTTAGGTTTAAGATAAGATAGCTTTGGAACCAAGCGAACAATATCCATCGTTAGATGAATCTTTGAAATGTGATTAACATATCAAGATATACACTCTGGTTAGGATGAACCGTAACCGAACCGTGTATAAAGACATTGTTCATGGGAGGTTAGCCGAAACTAGTCGATTGAACTATAAGCTTAATCATTTTCATATAACACTTTAGACTTTAAGTTTGAGTCACAACCATAGATTATAATGTGATCAATCATGTCTATATAGTGTTTTTAGAGATTTATCCAAATGCTAATTATCTCACAAAAATAATTTATGTGCATCTGAAAATATTTGACATGGTAAGTACGTCTACCAGGTACGTGTACTCAACCTTGTTCGTGACTATATTTGTCATGGTACATGTAGCGGGTATGTGTACCCTAGACAAATATAAGTTCCGGAACTTACATAATTTTTTCAGTTTGCGTACTAGATATGGATACCATACTGGTTCCAAAACCAACAGTTCTTTTTCGGTATGCGTACCATTCTAGGTTCACGAGGTCATAGACTTTTTATGGTATGAATACCGGGTATTCGTACCACTCAGTCACTGTTGACATATAGTTACTCCGGTACATCTACTGAGTACATGTACTATGGTTCTAGACCTATAACAGTTTTCCCTGTTTGTGAAACTAGTATGCATATTGTCCAGTATCCAGATTTACAATAGTTTTATATTTTTCTCTAAATCAATCCGAAACATTCCCAAATAACATCAATGACACATATCAGTGTTCCAGGCTATTTTCGAATGATAATATTGAATCACGATTTAGATTATGAACAATAAACTATTCTTAACCGAAATTCATCAAGTATGAACAAATGTTCATTAAGCTTAGTCATATATTTGGAGAACTAATTACCAAGATAAACTTGACTTGAAATTCTTGATATATTTGAAATAGTCTAATTAGTTGTGCGACAACGCCTCATAGATAGAAGGATGAATATAACTTGAGAAATAGGTGGTTCAGTCTTCACTTACCTTTTGTTAAAGAAGTTCTCCAAAAGCTTTGGTTGATCTTCGACTTCAAACGGTAGAATGCAGTGATGTCCTATTCTCAACTACTTACTTCTATCCTAATCTGATACTTAACTAATTGTAAACTAGAAATCAAGATATAGTACAACTAAATTTGACAACAAGCGTGAGATAGCAACACTTGTGAATTCGACTGAGCAATGCTCTAACAGTAACGATCAAATCACTCCATATCAAAATAAACCAATTTTCTAACCTAATATGTCAATTGAAGAACAAAATAAAGTAATTGATTGAGTTTATTACAACAATTACTATCTCATTCTCTCAACGATTTTTTTGTTTAAAATGATGAAATATGGAGAAGGAAAAAAGGCTTAATCATTAGGTTGATGAAGAAGGAGAAAGAAATGACCAAGGTTGGTATTTGGATCCAAAACTTAAAAGGAAGTAATTTTAATTATTATTAAGAGAATGGTAATTAGGTAACTTTATACACATTAGACACCCCTTAGCCCATTGTTATGGTTGGGAACAAAATTCACATACCCCAAATAATGTGGGTATACCCCAACTCGGGGAGTTTTTTTGCACCCACAAGATTTTTAAAAATAAATTAATCTCCAATAGTAGATCATCCAAAGTAGGAGGGATGACATACTAAATACAAAGGTTTTAAAGAAAGTTTTTTTTTTTTTGGTAGTTGAAATGAAGAACAAAAGCTAAAAAATAAACAAAAAGTTACGCAGGAGAAATATGAGCTGCTTCTAGAGCTAGGATAAAAGAGATACAAGAAGGTTCTTGGGAGGATGTCCACCAGTCCCGGACATCTTTGGAACAACAGACTTGGCGAGTTGATGAGCATCTTCATTAGCTTCTTGCGGCGTGAACTGAAAGGTAACCTAATCCAAGGATTAATTTGATGCTTTCACTATATCTATAAACCTTGAAATCCTCCAAGGAATTTTTGTTGTTTCACCATTTAAAATTCTCAAAATGGATTGAGAATCACTTTCAATAACATCATGTTTATAATTCATCCTTGAAGCTAAGGCGAAAGCAAGTAGAAACCCACCTTCTCAACAACAAGGGGTTTATGAATTGCACTAAAAGAAGTGTCGGCGCTTAAAAATCTTCCCCGAAAATCTCTTGCAATTGCAGCGTAGGAGGAGTTTTTCGTATCAAAGGAAGCATCGATGTTGATCTTGACTATTTTTGCAGTTCGCTGAGATTGGACTAGTATTAATAGCAGCAGTAATCTCCTGATCCTTATTTTATCAATGTAATACAAATTAAACTAGTACATCCCATGGCTGATGACTAAGTTTATATTAACTTTTTCATTTTAGAAAATTAGTTTATGTTGGCATGCCATATTGTCCACAATAAGCTTTCCCCTAAACAAAAATATTGAGCATCATCATTTCTGTCTAACCAGCTAGATATGATGCTTCACAACGAAGTTTGTTCATCATTCGTAATTCTCAAACTCAAAGGAGAAGCAAAGAGAATTTCTTGGGACAGATTGCAATGGATAAATAAATGATCAACAGTCTCAGATGCACTGCAAGAGAATTGTCAGTCAATTGGAGCATCATCTATACGATTTTCAATCTTAGTAAAAACACCTACTCCATCATGTAAAATTCTCCACAAGAACATGTGTATTTTAGGAGATAATCTCTTCTTTATCCGAGAACTTTTCCACGGAAAGGAAGAATCATTAAAGATATATGACTCACCTATACTGGCACCTATAAGTTTCTAGCATATGATTGAGAAGTAAATTCACCATAGGTAGTGTCAACCCATATAAGCTTATCTGCAGAATTCTTATTGATGTAGATTTCTTTGATATGGGAGGCCACCAAAGGTTCAAAAATCTGTTGGACGAGCTGTCAGTTCCATGTGCCATTATCTTTGTGAATAAGGTCACTTACCATTCTTAAATTCGTCAGCACGGTACTGGTGGAAAGAGGTTTTAACCCGGGCAATGTAGGAATCCAGGGGTCAGACCAAATTTTGATGTTATTTTCGTTGCCCACAAGCCAGACACAACCCACAACTAATAGAGATCGACATTCAAGCATTCTAGCCCATGTGGATGAGCATCTTTGAGGTTTCTTGTCATTCCAAAAGGATCCATCTCTTAATTAGACTTCCTGAATGACCCCAAGTCATATTTTTTTTTATTTTTTTTATTTTTAACATTGGATAAAGTGTATTATTACAAGAAACTAGTTGGAAGACTAACAATAAAACTAAACGGTTAAGATTTAATCGCATAAGATATTTACGGTTAAACTAAAGGGTATATTAACTAAATACCCATAAAATTGGAACTCTTCAAAATTACCCTACCATATTATAAATATATTCTTCACCTTTTAGAAACCTTATCCACTTATAAATAGGTTACTTTAATAATCTATCGTACATAACATTTTTCTTCATTTCAAAAAACAATAATTGTTTTTCCCAACCACTCCACCACCACCTCCAACTCCACCACCGGTAGTGCACCACCACCACTCCACAACCACTATCACCACTCCACTACAACTCACCATCGTCGCCACCAGCACCACCACCACCATCTCCTTCAACTCCACCATCGTTGTACTGTCACCTCTAGGTTGATAACAAAATTGAAAATTCAAAAATAAGTTAGGTCCAGAATTTGTGCCAACAACCGAAGTTGAAACCAAATTTTGATATCAAAACCAAAGTTGATATCATATCTGGTGTCAACAACCCAAGTTGTTACCAAAATTGAAAATTCAGAAGTTAGGTCCATATTACGGTGTCAACAACCCAAGTTGACACCAAAATCTGGTATCAACAACACCTGATACCAAAATCTGGTGTCACCACCACCTCCAACGCCTTCATGACCACCACTACCAGGATGTGAAATAATAAATGAAATGACTTTTTTCATCTAAATCTTTAGTAATATAGAATTTATAGGATTCAAAATTAAATGAGTTTCATTTTAGAAGATGAGGGGCATAATTATTGATGGATAAGGGTATTTGTGAAGTCCATGAAAAGGAGGGATATTTATTCAATTTCCACTAAATTATGGTACATTATTGGAGACAATTTATTACTATAGGGGCTTCACATTCTAATAGAGGGGCTTCACCCATGATCATGATGTCTATTTAGTTAGTTAGGGGGTAAAGGTATTTCAAAAGTCTAGTTTGCCCTTCCATCTATTTAAATATAATCAACAAAAAAAACCTAAAATCAAAATAAGTTTTTCTTTCATCTCTTCGCTTCTCCTCCTCATCATAGCAATGATGATAATTGACAACAATCCAACGAAGAAATTTATTATCAACAACCCAATCTAGGAAACCAAGAAGAAGCCGATGCATAATTTCAAACTCCTCGACTGCACGTAATAGTTTATGTTTGGTATGACTAGACATAAACCCATCTATTTTTTTCCCTGTTTTATGTTTGAAATTGTTTGATTTATTGAAATATAAGTAGAAAAATTAGGTTTGCAGAACCAGTTACGGTTAGGTATGTTCAATTTCCTACTGTAAATTTCTTTACGGTTTGATTCGAGACTCATAAAAAAAATCCTGGAGTTACGTTAAATTTCCAAGTCAAAATTACTTTACGGTTGGATTCAAGACTCATAAAACCTAACTGTGATTTTGGTACAGTTGGATTTTTTTTCTAAGTAACCGTAAAAATTCCTGGAGTTATGTTAAATTTCCAGGTCAATATAATGGTTGATTTTATTGTTAAATAGCCTACCGTAATTTATTTTCGGTTAGTTTCGACTTCATGAAGCTAACCGTAGATATTTATGGTTAGAGTTTTTATTACAAATAGTTAAATGTAATTTCTTTTTTGATTTATTTCATTATGTTTCTATTAGTGACTGGTTATAAATTTTATCTATTTAGTTTCATTACGTATCTATTTATATATTTTAGTTTAGTTTATTGTAATCTGGTAATTACTTTTTTTTTGAATCCAAAAACAACATTCATTCCTTAAGTTGAATTATATTACTTCAACTGACAGATTGATTGATCATCCTTGATAATGTTGATAAACTTTTCTAGGATGTTACAACTGTAGTCCAAACATGATCTGTCAGTTCTAGAAGTGTTTGCAACTGTAGTCCAAACATTGATCATCCCTGACAGTTCTAGAAGTGTAATGTTGATAAACATTATTCGCCGATCTTTTTACATAGTTAACACTAAAACAAGAAACAAAAGAAAGAAGATGCCTTATTTCTTCTACCATCCCTTGGTTCATCCATTGAATTAAAGGCCTGGCATGCTTGATAGAGTTAATTACATTTATAAAATCACTTTCGAATATAACTTTCTGTAAGCTGCTATCTCTGGCCCATATTATTGCTTCTTTCATGGCCAGACATTCAACTTGTTCCGGATCTATTCCTCCATTGAAGTATCTATCTATGATGCCCCAGCATTGACCTATTGAATCACGGATTATCAGACCAATCCCAAAATTAGAAGTATTGTAATCAAAAGAAGCATCCAAATAAATTTTAAGTTCATAAGCTGGTGGAGGGGACCAAAGTTGATGCACTTTCTGTTGTACCAGAAAGCTTTCATAAGAACATTGATTAACCATACTTTTTATAGAGTGAACTGTGAACATCACATTCTGATTTTTATTTTCAAAGACTTTTAAACACCTATTCTTCCAGAGAAACCAGGCAGTAATCATGACAATTAAGATCCAATGATTCTAGTTGTGCATATTTGAAGTAGTCGGAAGATTAAACCAGCTTGCTATCCAATCATTAACCTCTATTTTTTGATGTTGTAAATGAGCAACATTCACATTCATGGACAACCACACTAATCTAGAGTGGTCACAATCTATCAGCAGGTGTTGCGGTGTTTCTTCTGCTGGTAAACATCTAGGACAAATGATTTCAATATCACTTTTGTATTTATTCAGCTTAACTCTAGTAGGCAATATTCTCTTAAGACATTTCCAAATAAATAGTTTCACTTTATGTGGAGCCTTTGTTTTCCATAGTTTATGTTTGGTCTATCTGTGTATCTTTGATCAGTTAAGCTAGTATGACTAATTAAGGCATTGTAAGTTGACTTAACTGAGAATTCCCCTGACCTACTTGACTCCCGGATGAGTTTGTATGTACCATGCGTTGAGCTAGATACATTTTTAATATTAAATCTGTCGTTTCTGCCGGTAATAAATCATGCACAAGTTGAGAATTCCATTTTCTTGGGTGTTGTAACATAAGATCATAGACATATATTATTCTAGCTAGTTCTTGGAAAGTAGCATTTGGTGTTGGTGGATAATCCAATCCTTTCACCCATTAATCGAACCAAACCAAGATTTTAGTTCCACACCTTACATCCCATCTGTGAAATTTTCTCATATATTGGAGCCCTATTTCTAGTCCTTTCCAGATCCATGAAGAATTACTAGGAGACTCTTGAAGATGAAGGAAGTTACAATATGGAGAATACTTAGCCTTCATAATTTGGGTCCAAGGCTTATCATCTTATGTGCATAATCTCCAAGCCAACTTAGTAATTAAAGCAATGTTATGTTGCTCTAAATTCCTAAAGGCCAATCATCCTTCGGCTTTGGAAGAACAAAGAGAGTTCCATGCTATCATATTTAAGCCCTTGTTGGTCTTATGACCCCACCAAAATCTTCTTTGGAGTGAATCTAGTTTGTTTATTATGTTTTTTGGAAGCCTAAAATTACTCATATAATGAGTATAAATAGTATTAAGGACTAATTTGACCAATGTTGTTCTTGTAGCTTGATTGAGAGTTTTAGAACACCAACCTTGAAACCTGTTTTCATAAGAGTCTTAGATAGAACTAAAAGAGCATAATTTGGATTTTCCTAGGAGAATAAGAAGTCCTAGGTACTTATCTGAGTTGCATCGTTGTTTAACCCCTAACTTGTCGCGAATAGATATCTTAGCATCATGTGACAGATCACCTATAATGAAAGTTGACGACTTGGAAAAGTTTATCAACTGACCTGAAATTTCGCTGAAATTTTGGAGACAAGACTTAACTTGATTAATACTTGTTTGATCAGCATGGAAGAATAACATACAATCATCTGCAAATAACAGATGATTGATGGATATAGAATTCTTCACAACTTGTATACACGCAGTAAATTGAGAGCTTCTGCATTCATTAGTGGTCTGACAAGGTACTCCATAGAAAGAATGAAAAGGTAAGGGGATAGAGGATCCCCTTTCCTAAGACCTCTGGTAGGAGAGTAAGATTGACAAATGCTTCAATTTAAACGAATCGAAACAGTTGTTGTCGATATACATTGATGGATGATAACACGCCAGTCTTCACAGAATCCTAAAGAGAGAAGCATTGTATCTATGAAATCTCATTCTACTCTATCAAAGGCCTTCGACATGTCCAACTTCAGAGATACTAGTCCTTGTTTTTTCTTAGACTTTTTCATGGAGTGAATTAATTCATGAGCCATGACTATATTATCATTTATGTATCTCTTGGGGACATATGCATCTTGAGTTAGTGAAATTATTTTCTCAATCAGAGGCTTCATTCTTGTGACCAAGAGTTTTGAGATTATTTTATATGTTATATTACAAAGCCTAATTGGTTTATAATCGTTTGGTGTTGAGTGATGATGAGTTTTGGGGATTAAACAAGTAAATGTTTGATTAATACATGGATGCATTTTTTTGTTGATGAAAAATTGCTGCACCAAATGAATAATATGTTTTTCGACTGTAGACTATTGTGATAGGTAAAAACCCACTAGGAATCCATTGGGGCCTGGAGCGTTCTAGCTAGGCATACTTTTGAGCACATTATAAATTTCCTCATCTGAGGGAATAGATAATAATGTTTCATTTTCTGCCTGCGAAATGATACGGATTATTATATTAGTTAATTTGGTTTTTTTGTCTAATTTTTACGTTTTTTTTCTCATTACGTATGTATTTAGTTTGTTATAGTTAGTTAGGTTTTATCTCTTTCATTTCATAAGATTTATGATTGAGTAAGATCCGTTATATATTAATCACAACTCACTAACATGAGAAAATACAAATCATATTTTATGTTCAAAAAAGATAGATAGAATCTTCTTTGGCTATGGCTAGGTTTTAGAAATTTCTAGCCATAATCACACTTCAAACCAGTTATATTTAAGAGTTTTTCGTTCCTAGCCATAAATAGCAAGAGAATATATCTACGGCTTGAAAATTGGTTTTCGTCCTATCCGTAATCCAAAAAAAAAAAAAAAAAAGGGTTGGTTGAATCACTAATTATTAATTAAAATCAATAAAATTAATTTAAAAACTGAATTTGTCTAACCTAACTAAATGATTAACACCAATTAAATCTAACCTAACTAAATGAGTAACACTAATTAACCAAGGTCTGTTTGTCCATTACAAAATTAAGTGGATATGGGGTTTTTATATTTACCAACTAGCCATCCTATTTTGTCTTGACATGAGAAGCCCATATGTTGATTTGTGAAGCCCCTGTATAAGGTTTCTAAATTAAGTAGGGGTAATCAAATGAGATTTCAAATGATTTCCAGAAAGCTTACAAATCTACTGTTAGTCCATAAAGATTATTGGAGAGTCTCCTAATGTCTTTTGTTATTTGTTAGAAACCTTTTTAAAGTCGTTTAAATTATCTGGAACTCCATGTTATTGGATTATGATTTCATAAGGGTCACTCGAACACTCTTGTTATTGGAAGGAGAATTGAAAGACAACAATGAGATTTATTTTGACAATCGAAACATATATTCATGGAACGTGGTAGATGTTTTGAATTTTTCAGGGGATATTATATATTTTTTGGGTCTTCTTTTATATACCCCTTAAGAATACTAATGGTACCCCTTCATCCTTGTTCCCTTAAAATTTATCTACCTACCCCATCAAAAATATTATTTCCATGTACCTCCGACTAAACTACCATTATTACGACATGAATTCTCTGTTAGGTTATTGATTTGAGCGATTCATGCGTTCTTAAAATCTCTAAATTCCCTTTTAGGTTCAACTGTAATTGTTAAGGTCGTCACACTGTTGATTATGAATTATTTGTGCATATTTGGACAAATTTATATTTCTGTAATACTGCACACAACATGTTTGAGAAAAAGTCTCATAGTTCCCCTGCATACAAGTGTACAAGTATTTGTAACTTGGTTTGTTGTTTCAATTGATTCGTCTTTTTTTAGATCATGGATATCAAACAGTTCTTTAGGGTTTAGTCCTCACCAACAAGATCACCATCCACAACAACCAACAAACTACTCCAACGACATCAATACTTGGCTACTTAGGGTCTAAGGGTTGATATCTATGAAAATGGAACCTTTCATATTCTCTTTGTTTTCTCCTTTCAAGGGTTTATTTGATTCACGATTCTTTTTTAGTGACATTCTAGGAGTTTTCACGTAGATTGAAATCAAAAAATATATTTTGACAAAGGGTTTAGTTTTTTGATTCACTTTTTAAGGTTAATTTAAATTAAAAAAATATATTTTTAACAAACAAATCCATTCATAATTATGTGCGGATTTATGATCTTTTAAGCATGAAATTAATGCGGAAAAATTGCTTTTGGTATGATGTCTTCAAGGTTAATTGATATCAAAAAATATGTTTTTGACAAACAGAACCATTCATAATTATGTGCAGATTTATGAACTTTTGATTACCTGGCATCATTAGGGGTAACCCCGAAAGAATTAAGGGCGACTTTTTTATTCCCAACTCATAGACACGGTTATGGGATGTCTTAATGTTTGGAGATTACCTAAGTGCCCTTACACAATCGGTAGTTGGTATAGTGGTATTTTCTACCGATTGTTAAAGTATAAAATTCGAAATGGAACTTGTGGTCGTTAGCAATCGGTAGATAGGTGAAGTTCATAAATAACTTCATAAACTGCCGATTACTCTGACCCAATCTCGAAATGTTTGTCAACTTATTAATCGGACGTTTTATGAAGTTCATATACTACCGATTACTGTAGTTCCCAAATTCGAAAAAAAAATAGAGATTTTGGCAAAAACAAAATTTGGGACAACTTCATAATCGAAGATTACGTTAACTTATTAACCTACCGATTATTGTAGTTCCCAAATTCGAAAAATTAGAGATTTCGGAAAACACAAAATTTGGGCCAACTTTATAATCGAAAGTTAATAAATATCACGACTCTACCGATTGTGAAAATAGAAAAATGCAGTAGTTTCTGAAAATTTTGAATTTGGGGCTACTAGCACAATCTGTAGATAATGAACATCACGAGACTACCGAATGTACAATCGGGAGATAATAAATATCACGAGTCTACCTATTGTGAAAATAGAGAAATGCAAAATTCCACTGGTTTTTGAAAATTTTGAATTTGGGGCTACTAGCACAATCGGTAGATAAAAAAACATTACCAAAACTACCGATTGTGAAAATAGAGAAACTCAAAATTCCATTGATTTTTGAAAATTTTGAATTTGGGGATACTAGCACAATCGGTAGATAATAAACATCACGAGTCTACCGATTGTGAAAATAGAGAAACTCAAAATTCCATTGGTTTTTGAAAATTTTGAATTTGGGGATACTAGCACAATCGGTAGATAATGAACATCACGAGATTACCGATTGTACAATCGGTAGATAATAAACATCACAAGTCTACCGATTGTGCGTATCTATTTGAACAAAAAGGTATAATCGGTTGATAAAGTACTTTATTATCTACCGATTCTGAGACGTTTAATGGTGTTGAATGCATTTAATCGTCTCTTTAATCAATATTGAACCTTGAACATGATATTCTTCATGATGTTTCTCACCTTCTTCTTCATACCCATTTGTTGACTTAAGAAAAAAATGATATTCTCCACCATTTTTTTTCTTTCTTCTACTCTAAAATCTTAAAACTACAAAACTAAAATAATTTTCCTTTATATAATCTAAACTACCGATTGTTAAGGGTAGAATCGACATTATGAAAAATGAGAGATAAAGGGTGGCTTCATTTTAGGTTTGGGTGATCCTATTTTGTCTTATTAGTCGCCCCTAGTTCTTTCGGGATCGCCCCTAATGACGCCAGGTTTAATTAAGCATGAAATTAACTCGGAAAAAATGCTTTTGGTATGATGTCTTTATACGCATATGAGGATTTCTTCCAGAGGGGGTATTGGTATAAAAAATTTCTAACACATTTAGAATTTTCATGTTAACCAAATTATAACAACATAACTAGACTTTTTCTTTTTAACCGTTCTTGGAGTGATATTGGTAAGTCGAAATTGAATGGAGGTCTAGGAATTAAAAACTCTTATGCTACTAATAGAGTTTTTATAGCAAAAATTGGTTGGAGAATTTGTAAGGAGCCAGATCACTTAGTGTCTAGGTTTTTAAAGGATAAGTACTTTCCAAATCAAAATTTGTTAGAGATTGATAAAGCTGCAGATAGCGCTTCTTGGATATGGAAAGGTATAGTAAAAGGTTTGACTTTCATTAAATCTAATATAGTATATAAAATTAATGATGGTAATGCTACAAGTATTTGGTCCTCTAACTGGTTGCCTCTTAGTAACTCTCCTCCAATATCGATTAATCCAAATTTTGCAAATTACAATTTTGTCAGTGAACTTATTGATGCGCAGAATAATTCTTGGAATATTGGTCTTATTACATCTTTGTTTTCTCTGGACGACATCAACAAAATTCTTTCTCTTAGAATTAATACTAATGAAAAAGATAATATTATGTGGGCGCATATTAGAAATGGTAATTTTACTATAAAATCTGCTTATAAAGTGTTTACGAATGAAACATTCTCTACTAAAGATGCTTCTTTTTGGAAGAAAGTCTGGTCTTTAGATTGTCTCCCAAAGATTAAATTTTTTATGTGGAAAGTTTTTGCTTATATGCTTCTTGTAAACTCTATCCTGATGTTTTATAATCCTGCGGTGGATGAGTGTTGCCGTCTTTGCAATAATGATTCTGAAACTGTGATGCATCTATTTTTTCAATGTCTATTGTATCTCATATCTGGTTTGATCTCTCATTGCAACATCTTGTTTGCGGTGAATTTGTTTGGGTGGATGATATCTTTCTGAGTTGGTTTGACAATAATTTGGGTACTTCTCCGTATGTTGTTGATTGGCCTAGTATTGGCGCTATAATTATGTGGTCAGTTTGGAAATTCAGATGTGATGTGATTTTTAAAAACACCTCTATTATCCTGGACAAGGTTATAATGGATACTCGGAGGCTGATCAATACTTTTATGGCTCCTCCTTCTTCTTCTAAAAATATGGATAGAGTGGATATTAAAACTCCACTGCAGGATGTTGATTTTATTATGTTTGTTGATGGTTCTTATAAGGATCTTAATATGGGTATTGGAATTATCCTATGTGATAATGCAGGGAGAGTAATTCAGTCAAGAGCGGACTTTGGACTGGTTGCAGGTGCTGTTGGTGCTGAGGCAACAACCCTAATTTTGGCTATCTCTTGGGCAAAAGAGATGAATCTGTCTAAAGTCCTATTTGTGAGCGACTGCCTTCAATTGGTGGATTTTGTAAAAGAAGGCAAAGGTGATACGGATTGGCGCTGCAGTGATCTTTTAGAAGAATGTCGGATTTTCCTTTCTAGTCGTTTTAGTTTTAATGTTGTGTATATTAGGAGACTCAAAAATAAGATTGCTGACCGGCTTGCACGTCAGGCTAGAAAGTTTCACTTGAAAACTTCCTGTGTTTCTATTCCTCCTTTTCTGGATATTTTGTTGAGGAAAGAACCTTTAACTGACGTTTGTACTTTCCTTTTAAGTTAATGCAATGGTGTGTTTATAGTTTGGTCCAAAAAAGTCTCAGACTTTTTTTCTATTTTTACAAGTCTCATATTTGTGGGGTATATTTGTCTCTACAAATCATCTAGACTTTTTACAAGTCTCATTTTTTTGACTCTACAAATTACAAAGGCTCTCTAAAATACTTTCAAAGAATCACCAGAAATTTCTAAATTTTTTTTAAAATACTTTCAAAGAATCACCAGAAATTTCTAAATTTTCAAAGAATCTTTAAAAGTCATTCAAATTAAAAATTTATAAAAATCTCAAAAAATAAAAAAATTTGACTACCTTCCCTATAAATAAATTTTATTCGCGGATGAAGATACACGTTACCTCATCTTTTAACGCCAGTAATCAAGATAAGATTCTTTGTGTACATTAACATCACGTCAAACACAAGAAATAGGGTTCCATATCAGTCTACCAGTCCATATCAGTTCACATCGTGGTCCCAACCCCACCACATGCTTCAGCACCACGGCTGCTGGTATTATTCGACTCGTGCTTCTCGTGTTAATTTGATTCGGTCAGCCTCTGCGTCACAGATGGCTTTTATAAAAAGAAACGGAGAGAAAGCAATTATTCACTCAGAAGGAAATAATATCCCGAGAAAGAGAGAGATGGCGGATCTGTTTGATAAGCAAGCGAAAGAATACTCGATGACTCGTCCAACTTACCCGGACGAACTGTTCGAGTTCATTACCTCTAAAACCCCAAACCACGACCTTGTTTGGGATGTTGGTACTGGCAGTGGTCAAGCTGCTGTTCGTGTAAGTATTTCTCACCGTCTGCTTGCACTTACAATAGGATGATTGACGATTAAGAGATTCATATCATTTCCATTCTTGTGTTTCAGTTGGCAGAAATTTACAAGAATGTGGTAGCTACGGACACAAGTTCCCAGCAACTAGCTTTTGCCATCAAGAACCAAAACATCCGTTACCAACAGACCTCTACCAATATGTCTAAATCTGAACTTGAACGCGACGTTGCCAAACAAGAAACTGTCGATCTCATAACCGTAGCACAAGCCCTTCACTGGTTTGATCTCACAACCTTCTATCAACATGTAAATTGGGTCCTTCGGAAACCCCATGGGGTTCTTGCAGTATGGTGCTATACAACACCTGAAGTAGACGATAGTGTTGATGCCATTTTCCAGCTCCTATACAAAGAGTCGGCACCTTATTGGGATCCAGCTCGTAAACTTGTTGATGATAAATACTATGAAAGTATACATTTCCCGTTCCAACCTGTGGAAGGAATGGATCATACCGGTCCATATAGGTTTGTGACGAAGAGCTTGATGGATTTGGACATGTACTTCACTTATATAAGATCATGGTCGGCATACCAAACTGCACGTTCCAAAAATGTTGAGCTTCTAAGGGAAGAATTAGTTGATGAATTTAAGCGTGCTTGGGGAGGCAGTGGCGTTATTCGAAAGGAGGTTCGGTATCCTATTTATCTCATTATGGGCAGGGTGGGGGATGAAGTGCCTCACTGATCCTATATATAGATTGTTACTTCATCATTGTACTTGCATTGTTCATTTTTCTTGGAGTAGTCTGCTTTATATTTTTCTTGCAAATGTGTACTAGCTTATCTGGTCTGATTCCCCCGACTCCTGATAACGAAAAAAGATGAACTGTAACAGGTTAACCCTTCTACTCATAAAGTTTATCATGTCACGTTATCACATATCATTAGGGCACTTTTCTATAAGATGATTTTTTTCTTTTCCCAAATGTTGTAACGAATACTGTGGTCACCGACTCACCATCTTCTTACTACTCTTACTATCTTATCTTACTAATATAAAAAAAAAAAAGATAACCGAGCAAAAAAAAAAAAAATATAAAATAAAATAAAGAAAAGAGTTCTTTTTGGTAAGAGACCCCATAAATTATATAATTGTCCCTATTTTTTACATATTTACATAAATACCATTATTTTAAAAATAGATCAAAAATTTTAAAAACATAATATCTTTCAAAATATACATCGGATTTTTTTAAAATTTATATATTTGAAAAGCTTCTTTTAATTATATACGTAACGAGTACAAATAAGAATAGTAAATTTTTGTTTTAGGAAAAAAATTTTCATGACTTTCAAATTTAGTATTGTTAGATGAGTAAAAATTCAATCATGTGCATAAGGGTGCCAAAAACTAAAGTAATATTTAGTATTGCCCGTCTTATGTGTTGCCCTTCTTTATGTAAATTAGGGATAACCGCACTCAATACTAAATTAGGCATAACCGCACTCAATACTAAATTAGGCATAACCAAAAATTAAAGTAATATTTGATTGCCCGTCCCTAGTTAGGCATAACCGCAGTCAATACTAAATTACTTACTAAAAATTCATAACCGTGTGCACCCTTATGCCTAACCGCAGTCACCATGTAAAGAAGGGCAACACATAAGACGGATGAGCATCATATTTGGTAACAAGGGTTTGGACGGAAGAGGAATCCGCAACCTCCTCATAGCTACCAAGACCAAGCTCAGTTGCATGAATCCCACCAGTTATAAAAGCTGACTGGATTCCAGCTAAGTTTGCACCCTTTATGTCATGGTGGAGAGAATCACCTACACATATACACTCGGAGGCATCCTCAACACCAGCCATGGCCATTGCTGACCTATAGATTACCTGCAAATTGGATATAATGGTTAAATGACACAAAGCACAGGATAGAAAAAGGGAAATTATTATCATCTCCAAATCAAAATAGATTTTAGAGGAAAGCGAGAAATTACTTTCATCTTCCCCTTCCTCTTTTTAACAGCTTAAAAAAGTATCAAGAATTGATTATCAAGATACACACACTCAAAGTTTTATTTCTAAACAGAGAATTCCTAAAAGAAACTTCATTGAACTCAAAGTTAATGTTGGTTAAAGTTCAGAATAAGCAAAAGAATGTTAGCCTTAAGTACCGTACCTTATCTGGTTTACCCATCCATTTCACTTCACCTCCAAGCTTTTCGTATTTTGCCGCCAGAGTACCTACGAATATCAGAGTGCTTATGTCATGACAACAGAGTAAGCATTGTAGACTAGAAAATGAACAAGCCAGAAACTGTAACTTATCCTAGAGGCATTTCCCTCTGGCAAAGTTTCAAATTATAGTGCCTTAAATAAACATTCTACATAGATAAGTTAGTTTCTGAGAAATGTAAGAAACTTCATCGAACTTCCATTATAAAATTTCATACACAACGGCATATATACCGACTGAGTATATTGATGAGACAGAAACATTAAACATCTCGAGAAGAAGGAATTCCATGGAAGATCATTGGTGAAATAAAACCCAGAATTGACAATGTTCACGTTGGGTAAACGATTAGTAGGGTACACAGATATAATGCGAAGTGTTCCCAGAAAATGAAAATAACAAATTAATACTAGCTCATAACAAAATTAAGTGAACCCAAATACTTGACTAATATGCTATGTATGGTCATGTCGTCAACTTTTACGGTTTCATTCCTCTTTTAAGACATGAAGCCATACGGAAGCTGATAACAGTGAGCAAAAGCAGTCAAAAGAAGCATCAAGCTGATAACATGAAGTTCTCCCCACTACAAACTAAGATATGGCAAAGCCAAAAAACAAATAAAAGCCTATCAATACTTAATGCACATTCTTTTTTCTGGATTATTCATTCCTCAATGATGGTGGCTCCGCATAGCCATTCCCGTGAGAAGCCCAAAGCACAAGAAAGGATCGGCGTAATGGTCAAAACTTAAGCATACAATATCTTCTTATTATAATCTATACTCCAGAGCTAATTTAGAAAAACAGCACCAGGGGTCAGATTCTTTACCAGGCATCACACGCAAAGATCTTGCATCAACAGTTACAAAATCTGGATTAGCAACCACCATGGGAATCTTCTTTACTGCACAACACTCTAATATTTTCTCAAGATCCTCGAGATTCATGGGAAGTGGTGTACCAGTAGGATGGCCAAGAGCTTCAGTACCATGGACAAGAATAAACTCAGCATCTTCAACATTCTCCACAATGTGTAAACCTAGGCCCTGTATCAAGAATTATACGTACGGCCTTTAGTTTCACCAGACACTGTCTTGGTTGTATCATCCCAAATAAGTTAGAGGTAACTTGTTAATATGCTTAAACATAAGAATATCTTCTTGTCGATAAGTATTGCAACATCCTAAATGCCTAGCTATTTATGTTTGACATGGCCTCGTCCAGACTCCTATAACCATTAAGGGGGTTACATAATTTGTGAGAAAAAAGTAGTTCATTTGGGTAAAGAGGAATGCCGAAGAAGTTTAGAAATTTGTGGCTGCCAAGTGTCTACCATATGTACCTTCAAGAGCATGATGCGAAGGAGTATACAATTTACTTTTATCGTAGACAAGCTTTCCTAGTTACACCAGACTGTATGAAAAACACAGAATTGAAGCACCCGGCGAAAGATATCACAATGCCTAAATTAGAACTCTTTTCACACAAAAAAATTAATCGCAGCAGCAGTCTATCATAAAGAAAGATGTGTTTGCCTTAAGGCTGGTTATGAAGTTTTCCAGCAATATGTTTCCTAACGGATGAGTGACAAGACAATGAATTCAGATTAGGCTCAATGGTTGCACATGTCCAAATATGACCAACTAAGCATTTGAGAGGCCAAGAAAGACAAGCTTTATACCAAGAACCATAAAGACTTATATGAAGACACTCAAACTAACAAAATCCACAGCTTCAGCTTGTGCACATAATTAAAAATAAAGAATTTATTTATTGCATTGAAGAAAATGACGATGATTGAGATAGACTTGAGCACCTACTTTACACTTAAACCTCGAAAAGTTAATACTGAAAGTTGAAATGTATGTTCTACTGACAGTTTAAAATGTTCCAGTGCACACATCAATACTTGAATAACATCTATATCACTTGTAATGTTGTAGCTATTTTAAGTCTCCAAAATAAAACAAGTAAATACGATAATGATGAGGTACTTTCAAAACCCTCGAACATGTCAGGTTACCTCGAGAGATATTGCTCCACGATCATTCCAAGTCATGTGAATGCAAGATCTTCCAAGTGCCGCAAACCAGGAATCGTCCCTCCTATGCCAGTAGGGTATAGATATGATCAGGAACAAGAATAAGAAAGAATGAGTATTTCTGCACTGCTACATTCTGAGGTAAGATACCAATGTTGTTCCATTCAAGTGGAGCCTATGAATAACCAATCTATCATATTTAGTGGACTTAAGATACTACAATCTGGCGGGTTTCCCAGATTATGTAAATAATTAGTGTCTTCTGATGACAACAATCAAGTGTCCCTGTGCGACTCAAACAATTGAGGCAGACGAGACGGAAATTGAAATAGAGATTAAACAAAATAAGGATTACCCTCCTACTATTAGAGAGAATGTCTTAAAAAAACATAACATGAGTAGTACATTGTCAACTGTTAAAAGTATTATGCTATACAAAATTTGAAATATTTAAATCAAAAGAAGATTTAGAAAGTTTTACCTCTGAAGATACTGATGTGTTAATTCTCCACTGGTGATAGCTCCAATGAATAGAGAAGGATCAAATCCAAGGTTTTTCAGCTTCTCCATAGTTGTGGAAGCACGTCTTGACGAATTGCTAATAATCACCAACTTAGCACCATAATTAGACAGTTTTTCCACTAGAAAAAATAAAAAAAATTCCAAATAATCAGGTCTTATGATCAAAATGCTTAATTGAAAATGTGAATTGAGTGTTACAAATATAATAGGCTTACGCGTAGAAATGGCTCCTGGATAAGGTTTTTTTCCCATCATGAAGGACTCCAAATTGATCTAAGAACCAAGCCTACAAACAAACAAGTAAGTTACATTTGAAACCCATTATTATTATGATTACAAGTTCCAACTTAATTAGAAAAAATGAGTTATGTTGATTTACCTTGAATGGACGAGTTTCTGCTAATTGTTGAATCCCACTAAAGCTTTGAAACAAGTGATGAACTTCATTTGTCGACATTGAGCATCTTGATATCATATTTTAATTTACCAGAATCCCTAAAAAATCAATACTTGATTACCAAGAAATTTGATCACTACGGCGTGAGGAGAACTTCACCTGGAAGGGCAGCATGATCTAACACTGTCTCTTCAAGAGAAGAGACCGGTAGCCTTTTGATGGTTTAAAGACCAATGATCGTGTGTTTTCGGCACTACGGTATTTATACTACTCCAGCCTAGGTTTTTTTTTTTTTGAAAGAGTAGTAGTACCAATTTTATTAAAACTGAACTTCTCTGTGTAAGAAGGCCCCGTAGAATCATTCAATACAATTACATTTAGGAAATCTGGGCATATGTGGTCCCAGATACATGTGTGTTCTCCTCTTCTTGTAGTTGTATTCTTGTTGCGTGCTTTGTCAGTCCATCTGCAGCCTGGGTCACTTCTCGATAAACGTGATTGATAATGAATTGTCCAATATGGTGTAGATGGTGATGTATTTCCTGCAGCAAAATGTGAATGATCCATGATGTTTGCGTTCTTACCAGGGTTGCGGAATCCATTTCAAAATGGATTCGGGTCCAACCTTTGGAGGCTAGATTACGGTGGCGGGAGTAAGGCCCAAGTTTCTGCCAAAAGGGCTGACCCAATTCCAATAGGGGAAGTCATAGCCATTTCTAACTCTCCTAGTGTGTTCCTACAGATTCATCATGCGCCTGCAAAGCCCGGTGTTCCTCCTGGTTCACTTTTGCTTGATCCATCCATGTTTATTTTCATCCATTGTTGTGGTGGTGGTGACCAACTTACCCTTATGAACCTTGGGCTTCTAGTGACAATATTGCTTTGTCTTTGTCCGGTCTCCAGCCTGTTTTGCAGTCCATGTTTTGTAACCCAAATAAACTTTTGAGTGAGCACAAGAGCGATTTGGAAAGTCTGCTGAGGTGTTTGGATGATATTACTGTAGACTCTTGCATTTCTTGCAAGCCAGATATGCCATATGGTGTAACATCATAGAGTGAAGTCGTCTTTCTTGTCCTCCTTACCTATTAGTTCATTTAAGCTCTGTGGGCTTTTGAACGATGAGATAGGTGGGGATACCCTTATTCTTCTTAGGGATAAATGTCGAAGGTGTTGGTCAGGTTGTCGAAGGCAAATGAGATTTTGTATCGGATGTGGAGGGATCATGAGATTTCCGCAGGGGTCGGTTGTAATGTCCCTTGTTTATGTGATTTTCCACAGCTTTCCAAATTTGTTTTGTGTTGGCACATTCAAATAGGAAGTGTTGTTGATTCAGTGCTAATTACAAATTGGGCGGATATCCAGGAGTTCTTTTGATGTTGCGGGTATGAAGAGCTTTGAAGGTGGGTAGGCCTTCATGGCTGACTTTCCATAAGAAAAGTCGGATTTTTGAGGGCATTTTGCTTGCCAGATTTTGTTGTACGAATGGGTAAAAGGGTTTTGTGGAGTGGGTTGATGGTGTTGATTGTGGTTTTGATTCTCAGGTTGTTTGGTTAATACCTCATAGCCACTTTTACGGTGTAATGACCAGTTATTTGAGAAGCTGCCAAATTGGTTTATCGGGAATTGGAGGGTTGTGAATGTGCATGCATCTAACGAGTGTTGGCAATTGTCGGTATTTGGAAAGTTTGGTATAAGAGACGTACATTCAATTAAATGAGAAAGGTTCAAGAAGTGTCTTGACCAAGTTATCTCCAATGTTTGCATTGGAACCACATTTGGGTGTTGTGGTATCCAATTTTCTTTGATTTTTGTTGACTGGCCGTCTCCAATTTGGGTGGAAGTGTTATCCTGCACAAAAGAAGACACTTTTTTAATTTGTTTCCAAGAGGAGCTTGCTGCCACTGGTGGTTTTGAAGTGTCTCTTAGGATCGACTGCTGGTGCATGTACTTGCCGCGAAACATATTGTTGCAGATTGTGTTAGGTTCAGCATGAATCTGCCACACTCGTTTGCCAAGTAGAGAAAAATTATATTTCCTCATGTTTCTGATTCCTAAACCACCTTTGTTGATAGGTAAGTTGAGCTTGTCTTTCCCTATGATATGAAGCTTCCTTGTATCTTTATCATGATCCCAAAAAAAGTTCCTTGCAATCTTTCCATTTTGTGATGTACATGAGCCGGCAGAAGCTGAGTTTGCATTACATGATTTGCAGTTGGTAACAAAGAGGTATTGATGAGCATTCATCTACCAGATTGATTAACACATTTTGCTATCCATCCTTTGGATTTCCTTTCCATTCTTTGAAGGAGCTGAGCAAATATCGGCGAAGAATTCCTTCCTTGCTTAAAGCAAACTCCAAGGTATTTAGGTGGATGAGGAGTAGTTGGGATATTGAAGGTGTTGTTAATCCAATGTAAGGTATTTTGATTCAAATTTGGGTGATGAATCAATATTGATTTTTGGGTGTTGATCATTTGCCTAGATGAGGTGGAGTAGGAGTGGAGAATGCTGTTTAGATGGTCACATGTAGCTGGATCTGCTGAACAAGTAACAAGGAGGTCGTCTGCATACATTAGATGAAGTATAGGCTTGTTCTTTGATGATATGCAAAGACCTTTGAGATGTCCAAGCGCCTCCAACTTGGCCAGATTTGTTGAGAGAATTTATGCACAAAGAATGAAGATATAGGGGAAGAGGGGATCTCCTGTCGGAGACCCTAGTTGGGTGGATGTTGCCTTGGGGAGTGCCATTGATATTCACTGAATATGTGACTATAGTTATGCACCTCATTACATATTCGATGAATTTCTGTGGAAAACCTATAGCTACCAGTGACTGCCTAATAAAACCCCATTCAAGACTATCAAAGGCTTTCTTGATGTCAAGTTTCAAAGCAATTTTTGGGTTTTTTGTGTTGGCAAAGTGTCTGATGTGACGGAAAATTTCGGTCGCAATGGCAATATTATCATGAATTGATCTGTTTGGGACAAAGGCACTCTGGAAGGGGATGATCATGTATGGAAGCAAAGGTCGTATTCTATCCACCAGCAGCTTAGAGATGACTTTGTAGACCACATTACATAGGTAAATTGGTCGAAATTCATTTGGTTTTGAGGGGGCATCATTCTTTGGGATAAGAGTGATGTTGGTGTGATTGAAAGGTTCCGGTGAGTCTATGTGTTCAAAGAAATTTTGGACCAATTCAATAATTTGTGGGCTAGTTAGATCCCAAAAGACTTTGAAAAACTTACTTGTGAAGTCGTCCGGTCTCGGGGCTTTATCAGAGCCAATCTTTGATCGGTGCTTTGTGAATTTCCTCATTTGTGGGTAGCTTCATAAGATTTTTCACAATTGCTTGTTGAGATTCTTGGTGAGAAATTATGGAGCAGTTTGCGTCAATTGTGGTTGGGGCTGCAATGTACTGTTGCTCAAAATGACTAACCAGCATTAAAGCAATTTGATTTTGGTTATATAACATCTATTACTTTCATCTTGGAGTTCACTGATGTGGTTAATTCTTCGATTGATAGTCGCTTTGGTGTGGAAGAATTTGGTGTTGATCAGATCGCCATTGTTTAGCCAATTTATCCTTGATCTTTGTTTCAAGTAGGCATCGTGATAGTGTTGGAGCATCAGATGAGAGTTTCATGTTTCTCTTTCATGTTGCAGCCAGAATAACAATTCAACTCCACTAGTGTTTGCACATTTGGACTAAGCAAGTTGTATCTGAAATTCAGCTTCTTTAATTAGATGTCGCAGATTTCCAAAGGTTTGTTTATGCCACCTTTGCAGTGCATGATCCATGTTTTTCAGCTGAAGCCAGTAAATTTAGGGGTATTAGTCGTCTCGTGCTGATGCCAAGCATTGATGACCACATTTTTTCATTTCAGGTGTAAGAATCATAAATGCTCGATGCGGAAATTTTTGGCGGTTCGTCTCGAAATTGCTTTCCCATGCAAAAGAAGAGGAGCTTGATCAGAGCCAATTCTCGGTAGATGCATTAAGAGTGCTTGAGGATGGTTATTTAGCTAATCTTGGCTTGCTAGTCCCCTGTCTAATCTCTCCATGATGAAGTTTGAATCTACTTGTCGGTTTGTCCATGGGAACCGATCGCCTTCAAAACCCAAATCTATACTCCATCCTAGGTTGCCAAACTGTCAAACGGTTTATACCTACCATGTAGACAAAAGAGATTGCAAGGTTGTTTAGTGCGAAAATGCTTCTCACCCCTGAAAATCCTCCCCTAATCTCCCCCCACCCACTCCCACATAACCAATTAATGTGGCCCCTTTTTTTCTCAATAGGTGGGGACGCAAGCAAAATATGTGGTGGTGGTTTATGACATTTATTTGGGATTAATACGAGGCCAAAACCTGGGAAATTTTTTTGATCTAGCAGAACCCAGGCCAGCCATTTGGCAATATGTGACGTCACCAAAAAATTTAGTTAACGGAACTATATTACCGTTTTCTGCCGACTAATTTTGTTGCCGTACTTTTTGAAACAGAGTCACTTTTTTCTGAAACTCTTAAAGACAAATCTAAGATCTTGAATACCTTGTATTACAACCGCTAAAAATTCCATGCTTGCCTTCTATGTGATTCTCCACTAAGGTCAAACTTTTACTAAGCCATTCAACTTAACGTTGCGTCTTATTCATGTCCAATTACATGATTCAGATTCCAGGGCCTGAAGTTACATATGCACGGTGAATTTGAGTAATAAAAGTCATTATTTGAAAAAAAAAGCTTAGTGTTTCCATCTGAATCGATCAACAACCACTAGTACAAACTGACCCTTTAGCCACGCCAAATTGGCATGTCCATAGGGGTTTAGACACGCCAATTTGGTTTGGACTTGGCGTGGCTTCTGCTCGCGTGGTTTTAGGTATGATGGCGTGGCTTTAGGTGCTCTATGGCAACGGCTCACCTTGCGTGTCTATAGTTGCATGAAATAGACACGCCAAAACCCGTAGGCGTTGCTATAGAGTGTCCCAAAAACTTAAGTACTGATACCCTATAGACACTCAATTTATTGTTTTGGCGTGGCCATTGGTAGCCTATAGACACACAATTTGTTTTTTGGCGTGGCCATTGTCTCTCTATAGACACATAAGTTTTTTTTGGCATGGCCATTGGTTATCCTACGGACACGCAATATTTTTTTGGCTTTGCTATTGGTTATCCTATAGACACGCAAAAATAAAAATGGTGTGGCTATTGGTTTCCTATAGACACCAAAGTTTTTTTCGGCGTGGTCATTGGTTATCCTATGGACACGCAATGGTTTTTTGGCGTGGCTCCTATAGACACGCAAACAAAAAAATGGTGTGGCTATTGGCTACCTATAAACACACAGTTTTTTTTTTTGGGTGGCCATTGGCTTTCTATAGACACGCAAAATTTGATTTTTGCGTGCTATATGTGATGTTTAGGCATATTTGATGCAATCTTGTACCGTCCATGTGTTCTAGATTTGGTGTAATATGATGGAACTTCGGCCGTTCATATTTGAGGCATCTACCACCGTTCACGTGTATTAATCTGCGCCGTTAATTTTAAACCGAAACGGATGGACACGATGGGATTTCAAAGATACATCTTGCACCATCCATGTATAACCATCTCGAGCGTTCATTTTTTATTATGTGGCAAAATCTCTAACCGTTGATGAAAGATTATAAATACATCTTCTACCATCCACGTGGCACTATATCAAGCCCTTAATTCAAAATAAATATTTTCTTTTCAAATTTGATACATTTAAAAAAAAATGGCAAATTTATTTACCCAGAATTAACAGAAATTTTATTCCAAATAAGACCTTATCAAATGTAATAAAATAAATTGATTCCTACACATGCACAGAAACCTGAAGAAAATATTATTATTCGAACAATACACCAAAAATCTAGAAAACATGACAGAGACCATTGTAACAGCAATACAGTAAAACTTCAATAAATTAATAATGTTGGGATTGCCGAATTCTATCAATTTAGCGAAGTATTAATTTATCGATAAATTAATAAGTTATTAAATTATCGAAACTTTCTAAGTTTAAGTTTCAAAAATAATATAAAATAAAATATTTAAGTTAAACCTAAAGATTTCCCATAACAACAAAAATATTCAAGGTTAACGAGAAAATCAACTCAAAAAAAAATCAATGTCCTTGAGGCAATTAATATTGCAGTTTCGTCATGGACAAAAGATGTTCAACAAAAGTCAATTGCAAATTGTTTCCAACATTGTAAACTTTGGTGACAAGAAAATGAAGATGTATCAGTCGTTGAAGACGAAGGTATTAATGAACTTGGATTGATAATCAAAGAGTTGAATTACCGTAATCAAATAAATGTCGACACTTTGCTAGACTATCTGGTGAAAATGATAATGTGACGGAAATTTGAATGGAGACAAAGAAATTATTGGGAGTTATATCAAATCCCCGAAGAGGAACTAGAGGATAACGGTTGCGTTGTGGAGCCAGTTTCTCGTAAAAAAAGAAATCTTATCAATAGTAAAGCTAAATGATTTCCTCTATAATTTGAAAAAGGCACTCACGAACTCCTCAAGGGACTACAAAATATGAGAGATAAAGTCCAATGTTGCATAGATGTGAACAAGAAACAAACAACTTTGGAATCTTATTTTAGGAAGACACCGTAATGTAGTGCTATGATAATGATTATTAATTTATATTTCAATTGGGCCTTATTGGACACTTAAGTTTTTATTATCTTATAAATTTAGCGAGGTTATTATTTTAATACACTGGCCCAAGTCGGGACCGGCAAAAAGTATTATTTTAGCGAAGTTATTAATTTATCGCGGATTAATTTATCGAAGTTCTACTGTAGTTAACTATGGTGATTCGAACATAGCATAGCATACATCTTCAGAATTATGGTAGTCCGCTTAACACTAGACTGAAGCATTGATAAAGTTGGTAATAGCTTCAGTCCCCTTTGAAGTAAACTGCAGTTCCAGCTCGTTAACCCACAGTGTGGCTACAAGAAGAGCCTTGGCTTCAGCATGTTAAGCATCTCATGCTGTGCTTGGGATTGTTTTGGCACCCCAGAAGTTTCCTGCATTATCAAGAAGAATTATTCCAATTCTAATAGTATGATTTGATTCTATATAACAAGCATCAAAATAAATTAAATGAGGTGGATTCTTCTTAGAGGGAGAAGAGTTCTTGGCTGAGCTATTAGGGTGATGTTCTTGGGTTAGTTCAGATTGAATAATCAAAACCTGTAAGAACAAGAGGAGCAGAAGATACGGTTAATGGTATTATCATAACCAACCCCAACAGCAGCACCACCAATTGTTCTGCATTCAAAACAAGGAAACATTGATTATTCTATATACATCTTAACTCAAAATGGTCAATTAAGACGAGGGTTTTAAGATTTGCTAGAAACCTGAGGTGGTGGCGGTTCTTGTGACTGATATCTTATATCCCGATCTAAATCTGCTCTTCTAAAATACTATTTCTAACTGTTGCGAAAAAACCAATCGAAAATCAGAATTTGAAAAGTAGAAAAAATAAACAGCAACCAAAAAATCAAAATTATTTAACTTTGATCTTAACTAGATGACCGCTGCCACGGTGGGATGGCCGACTGAAAAAATAGACGCAAAACTAAATTACTACGAATACATTTACTTAGAGAAGCCCAGCAAAATGAAACTTCAAACATAACAGCAATCAAGATGCTTCTCGCATAAGTCTTGAAACTAAAATTTTATGCATACAGTAGCTTTCACTTACCGATGATCATCTCTGTTTTGGCCAACCATAACATGGACATCTATGATTCCCGACCACCAAAGAACCTTCCACATGGCTGCTTGCTCCACCTCGACAACCTGCCTTGAACCCTCATCAACCAATACCTTTCTGGATATAACGTCCTGAAACATGGTTCATATTAGTAACCAAGATGACATCCAACCCTGCCGCAACAAGTTGCAACTCACTAAAATCACCAAATGCTGACCAAAATCACAGAATTCAGAAAAAGAAACCCACACCCGTTTCAGAATCTTAAGAGAAATTTCTTCAGACAAGCCATTACTAGATCTGGATCTTGTACTTGGAGTAACCCACCAACATCACCAGCATCTGTCAATCGTAACAGCAAACCCTAGCTTTAAAAAATCAAAAAAGAAAAATAGAGATTGTCATGACTCATATTCAATCGTACCCCTCTTAGTTGATTATTCTTCTCATTTTATAAAACACCAGCTTGACTTGTTCTATGACTTCTAGCAAGATAAATGCTCAAAATTACCTTAGCCTCGTTGATCTTTTTAGCAAGATAAATGCTCCCACCCTGGTCAGGATGGTTGGCCACCATCACTGTAACGGACGGGAGAATTTCCTCCTAATGGGTTGTTTTCAGCCCATTAGCAAGGCCAAACTCCGGTACGCCACTCAAAGTACATAACAATAGAGTTAGTTTGAAAATAAAGTAATATTAGTATAATTTTCAAGAAAATAAAAGATGGGAAATGAAAACTACTCCCAAAAGCAAAAATGTCGCAAACATATACATCTAGTGGGTACGAATAAATTTTTGTTTTAACAAGTAGAAGTTTCAAAAGGAAGGGAGAGTACACATTTTAATCATTTAGTACATTTAGAATCTCACCCCTATGAAGTTAGCTTGAACAATGTCCAAAATGAAAATAGGATAGAAGGTGTGTATACAGCACACTTGGATACACAGTAGTTTAAGGTTCAACTAAAAAAAACAGTTGTAAAAATATAGAAAAGACAAATTTAATTCAGTTCTTTAGATTTAAACACACAAAGCAAACGTGACACCTAAAGCACTCAGATAGTAGTTGAAGTTATAGACACATATACATACACTGAATGTTCAAAGTAAAGGAAGAAATGAAAATGAAAAACAAAGAAATGGCAGATACAAGAATACGGAAGTATGTTGTCCATCCAAGGTTAAGCAGCATGTGAAGTAGTTAACTAATTAAATTGATATGTAAAAGAGTCTCGATAGTTTAGTGGGGATTATGCATTTTTTTCCTTGAGTAAAACTAACTTCAACATAGTACATCACTTCCCAAGCAACAGTTATTAAACACACCAAAATACACAGTGGAAGTTTATACCGGCAGATACGTGTTTGCCCAGACCCAGGTTCAGTACACAGTAATCATACATCAAAATAAAATCCTTAGCATTTCCCTTATATACACATCAAAATAAGGCAAAACATGGGTCGAAAGCTGATACTAGAATCACCCCAGAACCGTCCCCGTGATATACATACTAAGCAAAACGAAATACTAACTTTTTGTGCTTTCAAGGCCTGCCGTAAGCTCTTCCTAGCTTACTACTGCAAGCTCCTCTCGTACTCTGCGGAGGAAAACAAGAAAAGGGGTGAGCAATGCCCAGTAGGAGTTCATAACGAAAAATGGTGCTTTCGGAAACATAAATGATTACACAGGGAGCAGCGGTAAGAACATTTATAGAGGAATGCAAGCCTTAAATATTTAAACAGATAATCACCCTAAATAGTTGAAGTCAAGAAAACAATTCTACAATTTTCCAAGGCCAGTTGCCACTAGAAGGATTTCTATGGCCTGCCATCTAATGGCTCTCATGGCCAGCTGCTAATGTTAGCAAAATCAAATCCATTTACAAGAAGTAAGAACGTCTATAATACTCATTACAGCGAGTATGAAAAGTGATCTCCACAACGGTGGTACTACGAATATGTGATCCATAGGGAAAAACTAAACCATCCCACTATATGAACACTAAAGATTCCTCAAAATGCTTGGACATAAAACAGGTGGCTAAAACACAAGAGAAGGTCCTTAAAACAATGGGTTTCATAATATGACAGTGTCCTTTCAATTTGAATGGCTCATAAAGCTGATAATTTCAAGAAATCAAATTAGTGCCGTGGAGTAAGTCAAAATGTTAGGCTAGCATACTCTGAGGTGGTGAAAAAGATAAACAAGACTAAATTCATTAAATCATTTCAATCCCATGGGTGTTTAGTGCAGTGATAAACAAACATTATGCTAGCTAACTGAAACACTTTATCAAACAAGTAACATGCAGAGTTAGAATTCGGTGCAAAGGAAAGCAAAACTTGGTAGTTGTATAACATTTTTAACTCATGCAATTAATTGTAAACATTTGAATTCATATGTAGTTAAATATCTAAGAGTCAAAGACAATGAAATTTCATGATTTCAAATCAATTTTCTCATCTCAGATATCAACAGAAGCATGTGTATCCTAACAGTAAAACACAGGGGAAAATTGATGAGATTCTTAATTAATCAAAACATGGAACTATTCAGTTAAGATTGAGTGAAGGGAGTAGGATGGCGTGGCTAGAACATTAAAATAATGGAGACAACCCAAGACTGCATGACTGCATGTTCTCTGAACAAAACCAAACCAAACACAAAATTAATTTTACTTCCACTTCTTTAAAACAGTTGTAGTCATGTTATCAACAACCCAAGGATATGAACTATTGCACCCGAATTAAAGCATAATAGAATGAAAATATAGCAGGATTCTAACGGCTCGTTTATTTGATCTCATATTTGATTCAAAAATCGAATAACATACTTAACAAAAAAGTTACGGAACCAAAGGATAACTGCTTCCTAGCTTCTTTATCTCAGTAGTTACTACCAAGTCCACTTGCTTCATAGTCTCTAATTTGTTAAATATTTGACAGTGTTAAATATTTGTGTGCATAAATAAGCAAATCCAAGGTAAAATTCCCAACACCAACACCCCAACCCCCAATTGTATGTTTCTTCTCAGTTTTCATACAAAGGTTGATTTTGCAGCCTCTGAATCTACACAATTATCATACATACTCATCAAAGTATTAAACACAAATCCAGCAAAACCCATAAACCAAACCAAACCCTAGATTCTCAAAACACGAATCAAACATCACATTAACAAATCCTAGCAAATAAATCCAGCAAAACCCATAAACCAAACCAAACCCTATATTCTCAAAACACGAATCAAACATCAAATTAACAAATCCTAGCAAATAAACAAATCACACAAATCTGAGTAAAAATCCCTAGTTCAGAAACCCAAATCTCATAATCATAGAAGAACTTAAAATCGAGTAAAACATATCCCCAATTTAAAAAAACCTAGTTCAAAATCGAGTAAAAAAACCCATTCAAGAACAAAGATTGAACATCTAAAATAACAAAGAAGAGAAACAAAGTTAGGGTTCGTGAAACTATACCTTTTAGAAGTTCCAGCATCCTTCATCTTGTTCATCAATCTTCATCTGCTAGAGAAAGAGTAATGAAAACACAGTGACTTGAGAAAACCCTAGTTTACAAACCCTTAACCGATTTCAGATGAAGTCGATAGCTTACACAAAGAGAAGAGTGATTTCGATTTCAGATGAAGTCGATTTTGTTACCAAAAACATCCATATATGAGAAAAAGAGGAAGATCGGGGATTCTTCTGTGTTCGTTCTGGAAGTAAAGGAGGTTATAGGTGTGACTGAGTTAGGTTTTTCGTTTACTCAAGAGAGGTGAGGTTTGGAGATCGTGGGGAGAGAGAAAGAAACGAGAGAGAGAGAGGGGGAGGGTGAGGGAAGGAAAGGGAAAGAAAAACGAGAATGATTCATTGACCGAAAAGAATGCACCGTGTGAGACAAGGGACGGGACCCACGTTTGCCCATTCCCATCTCGGGGACAAATCTCGGTGCACACCTTCCGTGTGTCTTACTTTGAAGTTTAGTCATCATACGGATTATGGAAATCTTTGAACGGTAGATATTTTTAACTTCGGATTATCATACGAATACGGATTACAAACGAATCCAAAACTTTGGAGCACAGTGTGTATATTGTTGTGGGTGATTTCAAGAAAAACTTTTAGTATGATTACATGAATTCCTGCTAGGTATTTCATTTATTAATAAGAATTTAACCTAAATTGAGAAAGTGTTTGATTGAATTCAAAGTTGTCCACTTTTGTGTCCTAGTTGCTTGCTAGAGTCGTCCTCTATGAACCTAGGTTTCAGAGAATATTCTAAAGGAATCTTACATGTACATGGATGGATTCATTGTTCTTACGAAGTTTCCGACTTATAGTAGTCCACTCACGGCCAGGTTTTGATCTCGGAGCCAAGGTATGCATACAATATGCCAGAATATGGTTTGTTTAAGGTTTCGGAGAATATTCCAAAGGAATCTTACCTGTAAATGGATGGATTCATCGTTCTTACGAAGTTTAGGCTTATAGTAGTCGACTAACGGCCGAGGTTTCGATCTTGGAGCCACGGTATGCATATAATATGCAAGAATAAGGTTTGTTTAAGGTTTCAGAGAATGTTCCAAAGGAATCTTACCTTTAAATGGATGGATTCATCGTTCTTACGAAGTTTCCGACTTATAGTAGTCCACTCACGGTCAGGTTTCGATGTCGGAGCCACGGTATGCATGCAATATGCGGAATAGGGGTTGTTTAAGGTTTGAGAGAATATTCCAAAGGAATCTTACCTGTAAAAGGATGGATTCATCGTTCTTACGAAGATTCAGACTTATAGTAGTCCACTCATGGCTAGGTTTCGATCTTAGAGTCACAGTATGCATACAATATACCAGAATAGGTTTGTTTAAGGGTATGCATCAATATACCAAGTTTGAAGTTTGAACCCTCCGAGGCTTCTTGGTTCATAGTTTATATGGTTTTGTACCACATTTGAAGTTGAATTGACCTTTGAGCTTCATATTTATCGATTAGGTGATGTATCATGCTCAGTTTGAAGTTATAACCCTCTAAGAGATTTTTGGTTCATAGTTTGTATGTCCTTATACCACATTTGAGCGACAACTTGAGATTCATATTTATCCATTAGATGATATATCATGCTCAGTTTGAAGTCAGAACCCTCCAAGAGCTTCTTGGTTCATAGTTTGTATGGTGTTATACCACATTTGAAGTTCGAATCGGCATTAAGCTTCATATTTATGGATTTCAATGATGTATCCTGCTAAGTTTGAAGTCAGAACCCTCCAGGAGCTTCTTGGTTCGAGTTTGTATGTCGTTATACCATATTTGAAGTTCGAATCGACCTTTGAGCTTCATATTTATCGATTTCAATGATGTATACGGCTAAGTTTGAAGTCGGAACCCTTTCAAAGCTTCTTGGTTCCACGGTTTGTATGACGTTATACCACATTTGAAGTTTGAATCGTGCCGGAGCTTCATATTTATCGATTTCGATGATGTATCATGTTAAGTTTGGAGTTAGAACCCTCCCGGAGCTGCTTAGTTCACAGTTTATATGTCATTGTACCACATCTGAAGTTCGAATCAACATTGAGCTTCATATTTATCGATTTTGATGATGTATCATGCTAAGTTTGAAGTTAGAACCCTCCCAGAGCTTCTTGGTTCACAGTTTGTATGTCATTATACCACATTTGAAGTTCGAATCAACAGAGCTTCATATTTATCGATTTCGATGATGTATCATGCTAAGTTTGAAGTCAGAACCCTCCCGGAGCTTCTTGGCTCATAGTTTGTATGATGTTATACCACATTTGAAGTCAGAATCAACCTGTGACTTCATATTTATCGATTTTAGTGATGTATCCGTGCTAAGTTTGAAGTCAGAACCATCTTGAATTTCTTGGTCCATCTTTAGTAATTTCGTGGTCCATCCGTTTAAAATCTATTTTATTTATTAGAAAGGTAAATTTTTATTAAAGGTATAATTTCATCAAAAAGATGAAGATACCAAATCGGAAGAGATAGCTAATGCTACCGGTGAATTACAACTTGCTAATTATATATTAGAGTGCTTAAAAGTATTCTTGAAACAAATCTAACTCCTTTAAAGTCCTAAGTCATATAAGCTCCCACTTTGCACGGTGACCCTCACCCTCCCCTCTCCAAATTGTTGAGAATTTCTCTCTTTTTGTAGAGAAATTCTCTCTATTTCCAGAGAAATTCTCTCTTTTTACGCCATGTCATTCCTAATTTTTCTCTTCTCCTTGCCATGTCAATTGCCATCTCATCCCTATGTTAAAAACTTAAAACTTTCGTAATAATAAAATAAAATAAAAACTAAAAACCAAAACCAAAAAGAAAAAAAAAACATAAAAACCTAACCTAATCTGCACTCGCGTCTCTTCGCCTCCCGAATCTTCCTACTCTTCTTCTCTCTTATGAAACCCTAAACGGTCAAGAGAATTCTTCTTCTTTATGTTTCCAGCGACAAGAAAACTTGACAAGGTTTTTTGATAACAATCATGATAATATCGGTTACGTCTCAAAAAGTTTTTGGTAACAATCGTGATAATCTCTTTTCACGGAGTAAGACCATTTCGTTTATTATATCAATTTGTTTTCGGTTTATTCTTGACAACAAAATCAATCACTTGAAGTTTACATTATTCGGGTAGATAAGAAACATTGTTTTGGGAAATTTGGACGTCTTTTCATTGTTATACGGGTGTTCTCATGAAACATTGTTTTGAGAGCAAAACTCTCAAAACTTTCTTTGCAACCTTTGATCTTAAACAAAAACTCCAACTACTTTGGAGTTGGTTACAAAGATGACACCCTTCAAAGCAGTACCCAGTAAATTTCTTCAGAAAGTGCGGAGTTCTTGGCTGCGTTTTTTTCTTTGTAATAGCGGTTTCTTGGATGTATAAATCGTCTTCTTTTTGTAAAATTCTGTGCAAGTCGGATATTATATTTTCCTTTTTTTGTTGTTGTTTTGTTGTAGGAACTTATGATAGAGTTTCAAATTGCCTTTCAAGCACTCTACAGACAGAATAGAGCTTCAAATTGCAACTAACCGTTTAGGTATGTTGTGTAACTCTTTTGTATTTTTTTTTGTATAAAAAGAATTTTTACCCATTTATTAACAAATCTACACACATCAACATTGTTTTTTGATGTTACAATTTGGACCAATACCGTAACCACTATTGTCAGCAGATCAGCAACGCCTTCACATAGTGTGGCTAATGCGAGATAGAAATCTTATTATTATCTTTTGTTTAATTCCCAAGATATTTTCACATATATATATATTATTTATTATTCTCTTCTTTAGATATATTTCCTTCAAAAAAAAATTATTTTCTTGACAAATAAGGAAATATCAGAAACCCTCGTATAACTTTTCGATATTATTGAACAACTTTTTTTTTTTTTCGTGCTAATCTATGTTTTGGTTTTGTAAATTCTCAAAAAAAAAAAAAAAAAAAAAAAAAAATTCTTTCCAATTTTTCCTAAAAAAAAAAACACACAACCAACAAAAGTTTCACCAATATTTAGCGCCCTTAATTCCCACCAAAAATTTCATGAAAAATCAAACACCAGTAGAAGGGGTTATCGAAAATTAGCCAGTGACTTATTAGGCAGTGACTTTGTGGTTGGTATTGGACCTCTTCGTTTCTTTTCGTTCCAACCCTAATTTTCTCCGCCTTTCTCTTCTCCATCTTTTGCATCTCTAAACCAGAAACTGAAAAATCCAGAAAACTAAATCGAAAATCAAACCCCTTTCCACGAAATCCAATCTCTCGAACAAACCCAAGACAACATCAACAGTTTGTTTCCCCAAACCCCTTACTTCACGTTTGAATCTTGTTTTTCTTCGTTTCTTCTTGTTCAATTTGGATTTGATTACATTTTATGTTCTTGGAAGATTATAGGGTTTTCAGGAAAAAAATCCAGGTTCTTGAAGATTGTTGTAAAGACTTTAGGGTTTTAAGTGAAATTGGGGATTATATTTTGAATCAGCTTTTGTACCATGAAACAAAATTGGTTGATCTAAGTCGATTCAAGTTGTTCTTTGAAGCTATTATGATGAATATGAATATATATTCCCCATGAAAAATTATTTACTTCAATAAAAAAATAAATCATTTCTTTGAGTTGCTCTCATGAAGCTTTATATCATTCTCTTACGGAAGATTCACCAGTTCTCGTGTTCTTCTTCAAGTAAAGAAATTCCATCTTCTTCCCTATTTTATACGAGAAATTATGGATATTATTAAGATTTCGTTTAATTCGAGTTTAAGATTATTTTTTGAGTAGATCTAATTTGTGACTCTTATTATAATTATTTTCTTCCACGATCATATGATTTACTGCTCTTGTAATCATTTTTTTCCGATTTATATTTTAGGCTAAAGAAACATTTGATAAGATTTTCTATGGATTTTGGTATCACATCGGTGAGCATCATATAGCGATACGTTTTTTTGGTATTGATTTATAGAGAATGAACAATTTAACTTGTTTGTGCACCGAGTTGCTTGATGAATTGTCCCAGTGAAGCTTGAAATTACACTATAAAGATTTTCTTAGTGGACTCTTCTGCGAGAAATGCTTATGGATATTATGCGGTTATATTTGGAAGTTGGGCATGGTTTTGTTTCTCGATTGTATGTGGGGCGAAACACCATCACCAAGCACTCATTTACCTAATAAAATATGGGAGCATAGTAATTGAGTGCGGAGATCGAGATAGAGTGATAAAGATAGACTTCGTACCACGAGTGCATTGATGCTTACTAATCTACTAACTTATGTTTACCAAGGTTTATTTTCTAGTTTAATGGGTTGATTAATTATGTGCATTTGTCGTTAGGTTGTCTAACAATCTCAAACTTTTTGTCGAGTTGATAAATCCATAACACTAGTGAAAAATATTCATAAGAACTTTCTTCTCGTGCGGTGAAACTTGTATGATTGCATTCCCAAGAATTTATGCAGTTGGAGGAGGCTTGTCCCTGAAGGAGGGCGTTAGGAACGACTTAAATGTGTGTCTTGTTCTATAATTAATCAATTAGTTTTTATACTCATTTAGCAGAGTATTAGGCTCAATTTGGAACATCTTAGACTTTGAAAAGGTATCATATATTGCATTGGTATTATTGTATAAACATTAAGTCTCTTTGTTGAATTGAACCTAATAGTCATACACATTGAAGAATAATAAAGAAAATCAATAAAGGCGTTAAGCAAAGTCATGCAACGAGAAGCAAAAAAATAAAATGAAATGCATAATCCCCACACTCTTGAGGTCTTTTGCACGAGACAAGGGTAAAAAGAAAAAGCATTCCTCATTTGCTCTTTGCGATATTCTGATTAACAAGGAACCATCCGTGGATGGATTAAAAGCGGTATCTTTTTCTTGCAATTTTATGATAATCACCCTATTTCTTCTGTTGTCATTATTTGTCTTTTTTGCGCCCTTATCATGATTTAAATTATTAGTTAAATTTGTAATAAAATTTACGGATGTTGCTTTAATAATGATTCTAAGAGAAATGTTATGCGGGTGCGTCTCTAACTTAGAAAAGTAAAATGGCTTGGTGGGACTGACGGCCTATGATTATTGTAGATTGGGTTACGAGGTTATAACACAAAAAATACCCGAGAGATCATCGACAACCGCATGACCAATCTTGAATGATTTTTGCAGTCCTAACCTTGAGTTGAATCTAGCGGAGCATTATTTTACCATGCATCTGGATCCCGTATCGCATGCACAATCTTTTAACATTTTATGTGGCAAGCGAAAATCGAGAATGTGAAATCAATTGGAAAGAGAAGGGACATTGACGATTTGGATATGTGGTGACATCTTTATTTGATGAACCAATTACGAACGATTCTTGTTTTTGCTTTTATTGAACCACTCTGTGGAGATTGGTTCTATAGTTTTAGGCAAAAACATGTATTGGAATACATACTTGAAAGTTCACCAAGTTTGCATTGGGAACACAAGTCATTGTAACTATATCCTCGTTGATTGGGTAGGTGTTTTATGGTTACTCATATTAATAATTGATCTAATATGGAGGTAGTTAACTTCAAATAACTCGAGATATCTAGCTTCTATCCCAATAATCTTGTTGAAATTTTTTGCAAGTTAAGAAAGCTCTCGGAGGTGCCGAGTTGAAGTATCCTTATATTAAATTTAATGAAATTCTAGTGTTTCAATTTGTCTTACTTACATGTTACTCGATATTGAGGTATATCTAATTCCCTGTTCTACATCTTTGTGCTCGTCTTCCCAGAAATTATTAAGCCTTTTTAACTCAAGGAACATGGTGTTGCAGCAAGTTCACGATGAAAGCTTATGGTTGGTATTGAAGCTTACTTGAGCATTAGGTCGCATACATATGATATTGGTGTTTCTGTTTTTGAGTTCAATGATAAAAGTGTGAAAGCTCGTAATGAAAAGGTATTTTTTTAATGACCTTGCGATTGTTTTTATTATTGCTGATTCTGGTTTAAATTCCTCTTCAACATAAATGTCTCATTCTTTTTTGACTTCATTCTTGTATCATTTGTTCTGTTCATATCTAGTGAATATACTATAGGATTAATATCGTATTTTTAATCCTTGGACTAGATCTTATTATGATATTATCTAATTGGGACATCCTCTCTTTATTTTCAGGCTTCATCTTCCATTTGAAGCTCAACTAGGGGTTGGAAAGTATTATGACTTTGCTCTGTCCATTTGCCACAGAGCAACTTTGAATCTCTCGCAATTGTGCATACCGAGTCACTTGTCTTTTAAGTCGGTCAATATTACCGTCTCTAGGCACTCCTCAAAAAAGTTTAAAAAATCGAGGCATTATCGTGGTTTTTACATTGTGTTTTCATTCTGTATAAGACTAAACAACAGTGTTCTAGTAAGATGAGAGAGTGATCCTCCATTTTTAGAATTGATAGTGATAATGTGATTTCTGAAGATGAAGTAGATGAATTGCATAATTGAAATTCTAAAGATGAGGTCTGTGTTAATGATGTTGGAGACGGAAATGGTGATGATGCGTATTTGGCAAACTCGGTCCTATTAGGAATTGATGTAGAGTGCGATGGTTGGGTTATGTATGCGGAACATCATACATTCGATGAAATACGTGGTGAATGTGGGGGTGATGCTTATTGGGATTAAGCATATGGTAGATTTGGTGGTGGAAGAATGGGGGTTTGGTTCCATTACTTTTCCTACGATAATAAGCATGAGATTAGTCGGCTTGATGCAATGCCGATGCTTGCTCATGGAATGCAATATCGTTTCTAAATTTCGTTTTACCACCAAGTAAGACGTCTGCAACCAAAATTGCTTCCTTTTGTTGAGGCGGGACATGGTGTTTGGAATCCTGTGAGGCAATGCCACCCGGCTAATCCATTCGCTTTGACTCTAGCAACAACCCGAACCCGACAACAATACTAGCACCAATAAGCGAGCGGCATAAGCCATAGAGCACTAGGGAGCAATCAAGGTGCCCGATTCTTTTTAATAACATCCGTGGATATCAGAAAAACTATCGGATTTTTGTTTTTCAAATGAGATGCCTGACTCGTGTATGGTTCGGGACATTGAGAATGGTTACTGGATTTGTATCTGGACCTTCTCTGATTATAGTTTTTTGTATATGGGTACAATCTAGGTACAAAATTTTATATAATTTCTTGTTTAACTTACCTTTTTTTTAGTTGATTCGAATGTGTAATTTTTTTGGTGAATGAATATTTGGTGGTTTGATAAGTTTAGATTTTTGATAAAGATATGGTTTATGAAGGTACTAGCTCTATTAGGGTAGTGATTAAGTTTGAAACGAAAAAATCATTTGGAGGGCTGAAATCAAGTAATTTCATTAGGTGGCTAATAGGTATTTTGATATAGAGTTTTGAATTGAATCTGGATTTTTAGGATAGCGTAAAAAATTGTACCCCGGGGTGGTTGAGCACACTTTAGTCCCGGTTGTAGCATGGCAATATATCCATAAGTAAAGTCGAAGTAGACTAAGTTTTAAAATTAGCCATGGATTAGCCCATAATTAATATATGTAAGTGTTGATGGTGGATTTTCATTCAAGGTTAGATTTGTAAAAAACCAGAAAAATCATGCGCTGACATCTTGTAAAAGATAAAGCCATTTATAAGTGTTGGATATTCCCTCACTTAATTCACCAAGAATGGATCATGTGACAATCCCTTCTTGTGAATTTCATATCGACCTTGTATTTCTGTACTCATTATCGAGTGTGGCATGACAGTCGAGTGTTACTCTTATAGAGTAACATGAACCTCCAAGCACTATAATGAATCATTATCGAGTGTGGCATGAGACCGAGTGTTACTCATATATAGAGTAACACGAACCTCCAAGCACTATAATGAAACCATGTACGAAATACCGTACAGTGATGCTCGGTGTGTTATATTAGCCCGAGCCCCCTCTCGGTGTGTTATATTAGCCCGATTGAGCCCCTCTCGGTGTGTTATATTAGCCGATTGAGCATCCCAGGACTTGTGTATCGGTCTCGGATATGATACGATGCGGTCATCCAACTCCATAAGCATGATTGGGTGACCACAGATAAATTCCATCACCCTAAGCATGGTATGGAATACCCCCGGCCTTAGCTTGCGGATATGATCGATCGCGGTCATCCAACTCCACAAGCATGATTGGGTGACCACGAGATCAATTCCATCACCCCCTAAGCATGGTATGGAATACCCACGGCCTTAGCTTGCGGATATGATCGTCGCGGTCATCAACTCCACAAGCATGATTGGATGACCCTGAGATCAATTCCATCACCCTAAGCATGGTATGGAATACCACGGCCTTAGCTTGCCGGATATGATCGATCGCGGTCATCCAACTCCACAAGCATGATTGGATGACCCGGATCAAATCCATCACCCCCAAGCGGTATGGAATACACACTGGCCGACCCCGCATGAGTCGACCATTGGCCTTGCCAAGAACCGTCCATACCAAGCATTATGGACGGAAAACCTAAATTAGGGTTTGCGGCATATTACATGTGCCGTAAAACGTCTCAACTATCCACATTCGCGAGGCATAGATGGAGGTGTAGATGTAGACTCAAAGGGCGGAGCATGTCAACACAATCACCATGTGACCGCCTACACACTCGACCAATCGGTCAAAACCAACCATGATTGGTTACAACAAATTCGTCACTTTGAAAAGAGCATGGTCGCGCGGCTTTGAAAGCCAAAATTAGGGTTCAAGACATCGCGCGCGTCCATCTTCTCCAAGACGAATGGAGGTCTGATTAGATTGAGCAAGGGTCGGTCACACCAAAGATGACCACCGTGGGCCCATCTACCTCCTCTCCGCGGTCGGCCAAGGCACATCATTCCGGCCAACCCAAAACGCACGCCCAAACTCGTGCGGTTACACCTCCCAAATCCTGGCCGATCTCGACCACTCAACTTCAGGGACGAATTGGGTGGCTTAGATCACGTTTCATGAGACAAGTAAGACATAGGCATGAACGTCGGCCCTACCGTCTTCACGCCAAACCAACCGGCCAAGACCAGGCCAAGCTAGGTCGTCTTGGAAAATGCGCCGGAAAGGAGTATGGCGCGCGGCTTCTTGCGGTATCAAACTTAAGTCGCAAAATCAATCTCGACCACTCCCCTTTCGGTCAAATTGAGTGGCCCGGATCGCGCTCTCATGAGACGGAATACGGGCGCCTACACCATCATGCCGTCAACACGCATGTATGGTCGGTCCTCTCAAAATCCTTCCCATGCTTGGTTTCGACCAAGTGAAGAGTGATGCTTGCGCGCCTCTTTAAAAACCCTAATTTAATCAACGGTGGCGAGATGAGTGTCTCAATCATCATCTCATCCGTCCAGGCTTCACCGACTTGGTTATACAACCATGGTCGGGAGTTATTTGGTTAGTGAGCAGTCATTACACATCACTTTACCACACCGTAATGCGCACGTGCATAAAATACACACGATCTTGCACAAGTATCGACTTTACAATAACGCATGATTATTCAATTCGGCATTACATGCTATCTCTCGTGGATCCACGATCCACATTCCAGACATCAATCATGTCACAAAGCTGGGGATACATCGGGGTATTGGTGGCGGTTTCAGCACGTGCGGCGTGCAACGCCATTACAAACGTGTTAGGAAGTCATGGACGGTTAGAGATGAAGCTGGAGAAGTGGGCAAGACCAGGTCGTATGCTCACCGACACACAACTCCACCACTCCATCATTCCACTACCTCCACTTCCCACGAGAAACGTGAATGAGGCTCAATGACTTGTATAAATAGGTTCTCGCCCTATTTCAAAAAACAAGACAAGAGAGACAAACCAAGCGTTGATCCGTCATATTCAACCATCTTGTCACAAGTCATAGCAAGCCAACACCTTCACAATCTCAACACCTTCTTCGCTTCCTCCCTAAGATCAACCCCATCTCCTTCACTTTGTGACCGAAACAAGTCCTGGGAACGGCCATTTCTTGGTTTAGGCCGGACTTGCCTGAATTGATCTCTCGAATCTACAAGCACTCACCGCGCGATGCATTTGTTGTAGAGTTTAAATTCATTCCTCATCCACACCCCAAATTACCAAATTCAGCGGGAGTAGTTTTCACCCATCAACAATTGGCGACCACGGTGGGAGATTGATCTATCGGTTGCATAAAATTGAATCCTCAATTTTCGGTTTCCATCTCGCAATGTCCAAACTACAGGCGGTTCGAGATATCATGGGAAGCATAGCTGGAATCTTGGAGGATGTCTTGGCAAATCAGCGGAGGTATCACCGGGAGGCGAGCGAGACATTTCGCCTTTTGAATGACATAGCAGCACAATTACAAGAAGGATGCATCCACTCAAGAAACGGTGAATCCTTAGCGGGGATCACACCTTTACCAGGAGAAACAAAAGAGCGCGTAATCACGGGGGACTGGGAAAGATGAACGGCGGGGTCCGGTCGGCGGTGAGAATCCGAGACGACTCCACGGGAGAAGAGACTTGTCCGGGAGCACTACAATGTTCGCGAGATAAAGAAAGGGAGCTGCAGCCTATGGAACCGTGTTAGAAGATTTATATTTCAAAACCCTCATTTGAAGCTTGGAAGGCTGTTCGACCCGCATCAACCTTTGTTGAGTGAAGAAATGCTTGAGGAAGGAGAGATCAATCAAGGAATGCGTGAGTACGAGGATGGGAACGTTCAATTCGATCACCTCAAGCGGTGACATTACGACACCTTCCACATCACTCTGCCTAGGCAAGCGATCCTCGAGATATGATGACATCCGCAAGTCTTACAAATTCATCTCCTATTCCACATCAAGGCCACGAAGAGATATTGCAACGCCCATTAACGCAGGAAAAGCTAGACTCAAGGTACTTACATTTCCCCTTCCAGTGAAGAAGATCACGGAGCTACTAGAGACGTGGGTGCGAAATGGAGAGTTGAAGCTACCCCCGCACGGCGCCCACCCTCTCGATCAACAAGTAATGGATCCGAGGTACTTGTCATTACCATCGGTTCCTTCATCACCCCACCGGTGAATGCAACGCTTTGAAGCGCATTGTTCAGAGAAGCTCGGTTGAGATAGCTTGCGGAGGATTTTCTTAGAGAGGCTACTCCCGGTCGATATGGTGAGGCTTCAAAAGGCAAGTAAGTTTTACTCAACAACTTTACAAGAAAGATAGTTTAGAATTCACTGGGGACTTAGCATCCCGCACGTGGAGAAAGAGGCTCGGTGATCAAACGCCATGTTTGTTTCCATTCGTACCTCCTTTTACATAACATTTGCAACTTCATATATGTGCAATCATTCATGACCAAGATGCAAACCTCATTTAACATAATCTCTTTCAAAAAGTTTGTTCACAAAACTATCTCAAAATAAGCCAATTCAATTACCTATTCAAGACCAGGAAGTCGAAGAAAATCCTCACTATCAAAAAAAAAAAAAAAAATCTAAAAGGAAAAACAAGTCGGTACTCTACAATCTTTCAAGGGAAGTCCTTCATGACAACTCATCCTTACGGGCAAGAGAGACTTTCATCCTTTGAAGTACAACCTGCTTGACAGTTCCTTAGGCAACTTTTCAACCTCTTCTTCTGGCGAGTAACACGGTATACGAAAGGGCCCCGTCCTATAATTTTGAGCTACCGTGGTCAATACACCTTATGCGGCCGTCACTTCTACCACCGGTGCCAGCGTAGCGAGGAGATATTCCAACAAGTGTAACACCTCCGTCACAGAGTCGAGCGTGCAAGCAAATCCCGATAACTCCCGCATCCAGTAGTCACCAGAGCAACAACTTTCACTCCTGCATCAGGATGAGGAGCCGGAGGGACGAGAGGAGGACCACCATCCATTACCATTTCAGACTTGATGGAGAAGGAAGTTCTTGCTAAGACTCAAACGGATATGGCCGCAACTTCGGGAAAGAGGTATTTCGGTAGCGCGGACCTCGTGGACCCGATCAAATGAGCGACATCGAGATATGAACGGTCTGTTATGGAGATTCCTACACCGGGTGATCCTCACAATGATCCTCCCAGTGTCAACATTTACTACGAACAAACCATGTAAACCACGCTTGGGGGACCGAGGCTCGGCATGAAGTTCCTTCACCTTCAGTCAAAGACTTCTTCAACACGAGAAAGATGGTCAGTCAAGAATCATGGAATTCGCAAGGGTAAATCGAACTGAAGAGCCGCTCCGCTTCAACACTCTCTCCAGGATCTACCTCAACGTTCGCACGAAGCCACTTTAACATCCTCTCGAGTCGTTTCAACACTCGAAGCTACACCAATAATCTGCGCTCGGTCAAGTTGTCTTTGATGTACTCATTGCTCAACGTGCGTCTCATTCATCCTTCATGAGGATCCAGTGAGAGCATAAAAAAAACCTCAAGTCGATAGGAGGAGGGTTATCTGTGGAACGAATATTTTCATATAGTAGAGAGAGCGCGGTGAACAACTCATCATCAATGTTCGGCATGTATTTGAAGTCATCAACACTTCCACCAAAGATTATCTTGAAGATATATCAGCGGGAGTTCTTTTCTTTCTACCGCAATGAAATAAAAGACAGAGTTAGAACTTCTATGAAAGCACATGAGAAGTGTAGTCACACCACGGCAAGACACAACTCACACGTGAGCACACAATGACCGGTCCAAACATCGTTCAAGTATATGCAGTATTGATTTCGATCGGTATAAGTTTCAAGACCAGTATTGCTCAAGTCTCAAGTCGGCGCACACAAGCAAGGCTTGATCGAAGCACATGGCCGGGCGTTTGAAGCATGTACGGTGGACCCACTTTCAACAAAGCAGACACAACAAGCCCACGTTCGATCAGCGGCGCAGATAACCCCACGAGCGAAGCATGCGCAATGATCGGTCGATTAGGCACATCCCCACGATTGAACGAAACAGGCGCAATAGCCCTCGAAGCGAGTCATCGCAAGGTCGATCGAAGCGTGCAAGACCGACATCATGCTAGGGAACACTTTCTGGACGTTTCTTGAACGTGACATGCTCGAAGGACCGGGACGACCCGTCTCTCTGGTAACATCTAACTTTGTCTCATAAGTTTTATCTTTAACTGTCACCATCTCATGCCTACCACACAATAGTGTAACCATTATGTGCTAGGCAGGGGACTTAATGTTGATGGTGGATTTTCATTCAAGGTTAGATTTGTAAAAAACCGAGAAAAATCATGCGCCGACATCTTGTAAAAGATAAAGCCATTTATAAGTGTTGGATATTCCCTCACTTAATTCACCAAGAATGGATCATGTAACAACAATCCCTTCTTGTGAATTTCATATCGACCTTGTATTTCCGTACTCATTATCGGTGTGGCATGACGACCGAGTGTTACTCTTATAGAGTAACATGAACCTCAAGCACTATAATGAATCATTATCGGTGTGGCATGAGACCGAGTGTTACTCATATATAGAGTAACACGAACCTCCAAGCACTATAATGAAACCATGTACGAAATAAAATCATGTGTGATGCTCGGTGTGTTATATTAGCCCGAGCCCCTCTCGGTGTGTTATATTAGCCCGATTGAGCCCCTCTCGGTGTGTTATATTAGCCCGATTGAGCATCCGGACTTGGTATATCGATCTCCGGATATGATCTGATTGCGAGTCATCCAACTCCATAAGCATGATTGGGTGACCACGGATAAATTCCATCACCCTAAGCATGGTATGGAATACCCACGGCCTTAGCTTGCGGATATGATCGATCGCGATCATCCAACTCCACAAGCATGATTGGGTGACCACAGATCAATTCCATCACCCTAAGCATGGTATGGAATACCCACGGCCTTAGCTTGCCGGATATGATCACGATCGCGATCATCCAACTCCACAAGCATGATTGGATGACCTGAGATCAATTCCATCACCCTAAGCATGGTATGGAATACCCACGGCCTTAGCTTGCCGAGATATGATTCGATCGCGGTCATCCAACTCCACAAGCATGATTGGATGACCCGGATCAAATCCATCACCCCCAAGCGGTATGGAATACACACAACCGACCGCATGGTCGACCATTGGCTTCGCTTGCCAAGAAACCGTCCATACCAAGCATTATGGCGGAAAACCCTAAATTAGGGTTTGCGGCATATTACATGTGCCGCAAAACGTCTCAACTCATCCACATTCGGGCAGGCATAGATGGAGGGTGTAGATGTAGACTCAAAGGGCCCGGAGCATGTCAACACAATCACCATGTGACCGCTACACACTCGACCAATCGGTCAAAACCAACCATGATTGGTTACAACAAATTCGTCACTTTGAAAGAGCATGGTCGCGTGGCTTTGAAAGCCAAAATTAGGGTTCAAGACATCGCGCGCGTCCATCTTCTCGGCACGAATGGAGGGTCACAGATTAGATTGAGCAAGGGTCGGTCACACCGGCATGACCACCGTGGGCCCATCTACCTCCCTCACGCTGGTCGGCCAAGGCACATCATTCCCGGCCAACCCAAAACGCACGCCCAAACTCGTGCGGTTACACCTCCCAAATCCTAAACCGATCTCGACCACTCAACTTCACCGGACGAATTGGGTGGCTTAGATCACGTTTTCATGAGACAGTAAGACATAGGCATGAACGTCGCCCTCACCGTCTTCACGCCAAACCAACCGGCCAAGACCGAGGCCAAGCTAGGTCGTCTTGGAAAATGCGCCGAGAAAGGAGTATGGCGCGCGGCTTCTTGCGGTATCAAACTTCCGTCGCAAAATCAATCTCGACCACTCCCTTTGGTCAAATTGGTGGCGAGATCGCGCTCTCATGAGGGAACGGAATACAGCGCCTACACCATCATGCCGTCAACACGCATGTATGGTCGGTCCTCTCCAAAATCCTTCCCATGCTTGGTTTCGACCAAGCTGAAGAGTGATGCTTGCGCACCTCTTTAAAAACCTTAATTTCATCAACGGTCGCAGATGAGTGTCTCAATCATCATCTCATCCGTCCGAGGCTTCACCACAGCTTGTTTATACAACCATGGTCGAGTTATTTGGTTAGTGAGCAGTCATTACACATCACTTTACCACACCGTAATGCAGTACCTGATAAAATACACACGATCTTGCACAAGTATCGACTTTACGAATAACGCAGATTTATTGATTGACGATTACATGCTATCTCTCGTGGATCCACGATCCACATTCCAGACATCAATCATGTCACAAAGGCTGGGATACATACCGGGGTATTGGTGGCGGTTTACGGCGTGCGGCGTGCAACGCGCCATTACAAGAACGTGTTAGGAAGTCATGGACGGTTAGAGATTTAACCGGGAGAAGTGGGCAAGACCGGCCGTATGCTACCGACACACAACTCCACCACTCCATCATTCCACTACCTCCACTTCCCACGAAACGTGAATGAGGCTCAATGACTTGTATAAATAGGTTCTCCGCCCCTATTTCAAAAAACAAGACAAGAGAGACAGAAACCAAGCGTTGATACCGTCATATTCAACCATCTTCTGTCACAAGTCATAGCAAGCCAACACCTTCACAATCTCAACACCTTCTTCGCTTCCCTCCTAAGATCAACCCCATCTCCTTCACTTTGTGACCGAAACAAGTCCTGGAACGGCCATTTCTTGGTTTAGGTAGGACTTGCACAATTGATCTCTCGAATCTACAAGCACTCACCGCGCAAAGTGCATTTGTTGTAGGTTTAAATTCATTCCTCATCCACACCCCAAATTACCAAATTCAGCAGGAGTAGTTTTCACCCATCAACAGTAAGATGTAAATTACCTTGTGGACTTGGAGACATTGGCCCAGTTACTTCCCATGCACTTATGTAACTCAAAATGTGGCGTCTATAAAACTTAGACTATGGACAGGCATAGTAGTGTCCAATAAGACTAACTTTTTAGCCACGAAGGTGGCGTGTCTATACGCACACTATGGACACATATAATAGCGTGTCCAAAGAATGAATTTTTTTGCCACATTTTGAATTTGGCGTGTTTATTAAAATGTTGAGTAGTTGAACCAGTTTAGTTTTTTCAAAACACTAATTTTAAACATCTAAAGATGGGCAGCTTGGTGGATTGGTACGTTATCTAACTCCTTCGAGGTCATGCCTTCGAATATGGGCGAAAGCTTTTTATTAATTTTTCAAAACGAACTTTTTTTAGCCACGCTTATAAAACCCGTGTCTATGAAACGCACACTATGGACACACATATACTAGCGTGTCCAAAGAAGAACTTTTTGGCCACACTTTCAATTTGGCGTGTTTATTTAAATGTTGAGTAGTTCAACCGAAATCTAGTATTTTCAAAACACTAATCATAAAATCTAAAGACTAGGCAACTTTGGTGATTGGTATGTTATCTAACTCATTCGAGGTCATGCGTTCGAATATGGGCGAAAGCTTTTTATTAATTTTTTCAAAACGAACTTTTTAGCCACGCTATAAAACCGGCGTGACTATAGAACGCACACTATGGACACACATATATTAGCGTGTCCAAAGAAGAACTTTTTGGCCACACTTTCAATTTGGCGTGTCCAAAGAAGAACTTTTTGGCCACACTTTCAATTTGGCGTGTCTATATATCCTACACTATGGACACGCATATACTGGCGTGTCTATAAATCGTACACTATGGACACGCATATACTGGTGTGTCCAAAGAAGAACTTTTTGGCCACACTTTGAATTAGGCGTGACAATCAATCGTACACTACGGACACGCATATACTGGCGTGTCTAATGAACCAAATTTAAAACCACACCTTAAATGGTGTGACTAAACTTTTGGACACGCCACAACTACCTAATGTGGCCATAGACTGGTCTATAAACACGCCCAATCAATAATTTGAAGTTAACGTGACTAAACGATTGAAATTTTGACACGCTTACTAGCCCCAGGCGTGGTCGAAAGCACTTATATGAACACGCCCATTGAACATGGCGTGTCTATAGGGTAGAAGTATACCCTATAGACACGCCAAAACCAAACAGGCGTGACAGGGAAATTTATATTTGGCGTGGCTAAAGGCCATTTCTGTACTAGTGAACACATTTCTATATATAGACACGGAAGCAACATAAAGCTGCAGTAACCCAATATGAATATATGTGATTATCAATTCTGACTGAAATTGGAACAATATTAACTTGAAAATGAATAGATGTATATAAAGCTTAAGATGAATAAGAAAAGTGTACGAGAAGATGATGACAACATTGCATAAAAAAGACTACTAATAATTAACAATTGTTGTCTGCATTAAGTTTCAGAATGAAATTTCATCGAACATAAAACTCCCAAGCAATTGAAAACCGTCATTACTATTAAGCTTGATTCGCCACAATAGTACCGCGGCCGGATAAGGAAATCGGCTAGATAAGGCTGCAACTTATATCATCCAAGCAAACGCAGTCCCGCAGCTACGAGAAAGTGTCATTTAGTTATGGAGATGCGGTTGTCAACCAGTATAAGGTTGCTCCGACAGAAGTGCTAAAAAGCTCTGAGCAATACATGTACACAATCACAATATGTTAAAACTATGTTACTGCACTCATGAAACATAACGCATCTGCATTTTGACCTTATTTTACTGCCCTATTTCTTAATGTAAGCTAGTCCACTAGTAGAAAAATGACCTTTGGACACAGTAAATTACCGTGTCTAAAGGTCTACAGTCACGGTATTTCATTTATGAGAAACCGTGACTAAAGTCTGCGAGGCCAAAAACTATACCATTTGGTCACGGTTAATTCCGTGGCTACTTCCCGTGGTCCACCGTGACCACAGATTTATTAGTCTCGGATTTCTGTTGTACACCGAGACAAATATGCTCATTGGACACGGTATGCTGAAGTACACCGTGACCAAGTTAGTTCCATGGACGCCAATTTCCATATTAATACCGGGACCAGCTTGTATATTGGTCACGGATCCCATACATTTACCATGTCCAAACCATCACACATAAGATGCATGGATATTGGCGCATGAATTTGAGCCACAAACAAAATAGAAAATAGACTAAGCAATAACAAATTATCCGGATGAAATTACCAAATATGGCATTGAATTTGATTATATTGTGAAAAATTAACATACTTTACATCTGCCTTGACATAGAGAGTCTACTATAATAACAAGAACAATTGATCCAAAAAAAAAAAAAAAAAAAGAAGCAAGGACATCAAATCAGTAAGCATTATGCTTCAGAAAGAAAACAAAAACAGTAAGCATCAAAATGAAAAACGTGTTCGCACAAGAGAGCAGGAAAGGCAGTCTCCAACAAAGTTTTGGAAGGATAACTTCACTGTATTTCTATTGCGTGCCTACTCCAGGTCATGTTTACTGAAGATTCCTCGGCCTCACACTGCAAGAGATCCTCCAAACTCTGCCGCTAAGTTGTCGCTTGGCTGCAAAAGAGAAAAATGAAACAAAATGTAAAACATTTATGACAAAATACAAAATTGATCAAATGATATAACATTGACATCTATAATTTACAGAAGTAATTATATTCCAGAATAAATCAAAGTGACGGGAGAGAGCAATACATAGATTTTGTACCTAAACTTGAACACAGGGTTCATCAGGGAAAAAACTGCATCATTTGCACACTGAAGGGAACAAGCTGTGCGAATTTAGTATGTCTGTAAAATTTCTGAACAATATAACTTTTTCGATACAAAAAAATACAACATTAGAACTACAGCAAGGCGAACGGATGGGAATACCCGTTTATCAAAGAAAAACAGATATTATACCTGACCTCATAGTAGAGAGGTTCAATAACAGCTTGATACAACAACTGGCCAAGGAAAAAGCAATATCTGTCCTCACAAGAGTGTGTGGAATAATGCCTAAACCACATAACATAAGAGATCATATAGAAACTTACCAGCCTGAGAAATGAGCATGTCTAAATCTTGGATGAGTGCAACAATATCCTCATGCATGTTAGTTAATACATCAAGAATCAATTGTGCAATATCAGAAGAAGTTATAACGTTGAACACAATATTAGAAGAAGTTATAGCACCTAACTGAAAGGAAGCAACAATGTGTCTTACCCAATTTGTTAAACCAAAATCCTAATGCACACTCTTGCAGATTTCTCATTGTTGAAGCCTCTTTGTCCTAAAACTGAATCAATAGAAGAAATGGAAAGAAAAATAAGACAAAGACACCAATTAGAAAGGAGGCAAGACTCAACTATGCTTACGGAGTTTGTGGAATAAAAAAACGGATATATCTGAAATCTAGAGGTAAAACAAGCATTTTTAATGCCAAGACATTTTTCCCAAGTACAAACATAATATCCACAACTTCCATCCCAACAGCAGTTTCACCACTGTTCCAGAGACCACTTCTGATCATGCAATTTCCTGAGGAAGCACCTAGTTCGCCATTTATGGATCCTAAAAATCAAGACAACATGTTCAGATTTTCACTTAACTGTCAAGTTAAGAAAAGAGATATCTCAGTGAGGCGTTCAACAATGGAATCACATGTGACAACTTTCATGTGGGTAAATCAATATCAGAACTACGATGAACAGATGTAAAACTGGGTAAGACTTTATGCTACGCCTCTTTCTTTTCATTTCCAAAACTTTTTAACATAGGAAATTTTCTTTTAGATTGTATTTTATTACAATCTTTAAGTTGCATTCAACCATTCAGAGGTCATATATCCAACATATTACAGACTCAAGCGCTATGATATCTGATTGAAAATCCTATGGTACACATCCTTTCTCAGAGTTTGAGGCCAACTAAATGAGACTGTAATTTTCATACTCTGAACTAAATAAGCAATAATCATCTATGGAGTTGTACGAGAGAAAAAGAGTGCTTCCTTTTACTTTAAAAGAAGTATGAAAAATCAAATCACCTTAACGAACTCGAGATACTTAGAGATTCAACCCGCCATTGTCATCATAAAAAAAATAAAAAAGCTTAAATGACATAAAAAAAATAAATGGATTTGACTCAAAAAAACAATTAGAATTGTATAGGACAGATTATATATGTGCTCATGTACCTATGGGACAACATCAAAATCTCGGTGTTTGTTTGCACCTTATATCTTATGTCCGCATTTGGTCGACATTCACCAATTCCTCTGCCTTTTGGCTATGTAGTATCATCTAAGCGGTATCAACATACAATTTACATTAGGGATAAGTGATACATGATTCAATTGGAAGAAGAAAAAAATACTATTAGTAAAAAATAAATATACCATCACACCATTCCCATAGGGTATGATACCACTAATTTTGGCTTCACATAAAGGAACTGAACCTGAACTGTTAGAGCATTCGCCAACAACAGCACCAATCAGGTCATAATACAAAAAGAAATTACTTTTTTTTAGTGAACAGACAACTTTGAACCTAATTTATGATGAAGAAATAGAACAACAGACAACTAATGGTCTCAACTATTAATAGCATTCAAAGATTAAGAAGACTAAAAATACTCAAATGCTACTACAGTATTAAATAAGAAAGGTAAATCGAAGGAATTATAAGGAATAAGTCAATCCAAATAGAATTATGAGAATAAAATTCAGAGCTTACCATAAAATTTATGGATACCGAGGGAGATTCACTACAAACGATATCGAATTAACCCCCCAAAGACGCGTAAGAGATTCTTTATCACCATCATCAAAACATTATCGAGCAACTCCGAAGCACAATTTTATCTAAGGGGAAGAAATTGCAAGAAAGGATAAAAACCCTAATTATTGAAGAGATTAAATTGTGAGAAGAAGCGAAAAAAAAACTCTGGGGTTTCTAGACGTAAAGATGATATGAGATTTAGCAAAGAAACTGCAGTTGGTTTTCGAAACTGTTTGGCTAGAAAGAGGGGATAAGATGAGATAAATAAGGAGGTGGAGTAGTGCGGCTAGTGACATCGATAGTTGGGAAACTTTAGAAAGTATACGTGTCTCAGGAACCCAACACTAAACACGGTCTGAATGACCCCGTGTCCAAAGAGATGACGAATGGTCACGATTTTACATTTAGCCGGGACCAACACACTTTTAGTCACGTTTATAGATTAAACCGTGACAAGGTCAACCGTGACCAGAACCCCTTGTTGTACTAGTGGTCCCTAGGTTTGTGTCCTGTCAAAGCAAGAAATCTCTTCGTAACTCATCTCTCAAAGTTGACAGTATCCTAATAGTTCTAGGTTCGGGTAAATTTATGAATCTACCATCATTTTTGTAAAATTCTCCTTGTGTGCGGATGCCAAATATTTAGCAGCAAATTAAATAAAGCAAACATATAGCAGGTAGGAAAATTATCCACTGCCAAATTCGTATCCAAACGTAATGAGATTATATTTTACCTCGTCAAACCGGGTATTTTCGACAACATCATGATCTTTTTCACCTTCCACCATAATGGGTTCCTATTTAAAAACACACAATGGTTAATAACTGCTCCATATATACATAATTAACATGAAGTTTATTTCGCAGACAAAGGCTTGGGTATATACCTCAATGTGAAGTTGTGGGCAGTAGTAATTAAGGGATCAACGACATGGTAGAATGTCTCTGATACACAGAATCTTGAGCGCCATTTTGATCAACCTCCAAAGGACTTAGAGGTAGCGCCATTTAATTTTTATCAAATGAAATCAAACGAGAAAATTACCTGGTAGTAACCGAGAGAGAGTTTTTGATCAATAGTAAAAGTTTGCATTGGGTACAGTTTCTTCGACTTTTTTTTAAGAAGAAGACTTTTCTTAAGCAGAAGGAATTGTTGATCATGGTATCCATAAATTTAGAGATTCTCCATATTTTTGCGCCAAAAAAAAATATATTCGCTCCAAAAAAGATATATTGATGGTTAATTAGGAAACTGAAAAATATTATATTCTTCCTAAAAATACGACATTTTAAAAAATACGGCAACAAAATACGGAAATATATTTCCGTTAACTAAAAAGCTTGGTGACGTCACATATTGCCAAGCCTGGGTTCTGCTAGATCAATATCAAAATCTTGGGAGTGTCAAACATTCTTTTGTTTAGGGAGATACTAGCAGATCGTTCGAGTCCGGACCGAAAATTTAGAATATTACCAAAATTTTAGATTTCGGCTACGAAATTAATATTTAATAGGATAATTATTCGATCTCTGAGAATATAAATATATAGTATATAAAAGAGAATTTGTTTCATAAATCAACCCCTGATATGGAAGTGAATTTTTATTCTTTTAAATTTTCAAGATAACTAAGCAAGCACCACTACATGAACATATCTACAATAACTACTATGCTTTAAATCTTGATGGCTCGCATCTCATAGACATGAGCAAGCTGGCTAGATATATTTATCCTAAGAATTTATTAATTGAAAAAGTGTATAATGTTGAGCTCCAAATCACATAAATTTTCATATCTTTCTTTATAATAAGAGACCTCAAAATGCCACATGGCGTCCCCATAAACACTCTGATTTGTGGTGAAGCCATGTAATCACATTTTGCCAAGTCATTGCCATGTCATCGACATCCTAAAAGACACAACTGTTGACCAAAGTACGGCTTGACATGTCCTTTCAAACGCAGCTCTTCAAATATTGACATGTCCTTTCAAAAGCACCTCTTTACAAATGATTTCTCCATTAAATATTCCGTACATGCAAAACTTCATTAGATACGGGCATACAATTAGAAGATCACATCTCCGGGAACCTTTAAAATTAATGCATACAGAGGTGCATAACCCTAGCTTCATTTGGTTTCACGATAAAAAATAACGATTACGAATGGAATCTTTAATTTTGTAGATGGCTTGCACACTACCAAAACCTGCAACAAAAATAAATCGAGTCGAGAAACATCCGCGGCAGTTGAAGATATGTCAAACAAAGATATAGACAATCAACCAGTAGTCAAGTGGGTATTTTTTTTTACTATTATCAAGCAATGACGGTTGATGCTTTCAGAGTGAAAATTTCATGAATACAGTTATATAGTGGATCAATGCATAAACAAACTCTTAAGACGTAAGAGAGATACTTTATACAAAAAATCTAACCAAATGTATGTGGGTGAAGAAGTAAAAGAGGTACGAAAAGGACCTAAAAGAAATCAAGGACGTCAATAGAGTTGTGATTCGAATAGAATGCATCAATGGGAATCAGGAAGAAACTAATTTCTCAAATAACAAATCCCCATGGCCTAGATCTAATGTTCACCGAGAAAATGTTGACGGTAACTTCATCTACTTCCAGTTTTGGTTAACTAATTACATATAACATCAATGATATTCATAACTTGATTGTTGAACTTTTGACAGTGAAATCAAACACATGGAATAATTTTTGAAGACTATAGGCGGATCCATAAGTCAAAACTAGAAAAAGGGAATATATTTTCATTGAAACTTCGAAATTGGAGAACCCTTGGGATTTCAACGACCCGTCATGAATGAGTAGAAGTTTTTTTTGGAGAGGATACGACAAATTATAAAACTAAATAAAGGTACGAATTCACATTCATGGAGTTTGAAGTAATCCAAGGTAAACGAAAGCACAAATGTTGGATAGGTGACATTTGTGTTTAGCACAAGTTATGAATATGGTCCGAATATGAGTAAAGTTCTTATTTTTATCCTAAAAGAATTCTTCAGAGATATCTACATATCAATGGTGATTAACAAGTTTGGCAAAAGAGAAGCCATTTGTCAAAAGAGATGGACATGAGCCTATTTTAACCAAACCGACGACAGTAGGAAAAAAATAAAAAATGGTTAAAAATGGTAGAAGGTTACAATTTATGAGTATTATGCATACAAATCACAACAGCGGGCAAACGAAGGCCTAACTATAATGAAGGGTCGTTGCCCGTTCAACAATATCAACTCTGTTAAATCCACGTACACATGTTTCGACCAGCCTATTTGCATGATGTGGTAATATCATGAAGTTAATAGTATACATAACCTGCGTCCGTGGTGAATGGGATTGTGTTTCCGTTGTTATTCACCTGGGGACCAAGATTTTATGTTACTTCACCATCAAGATGCATATGGTTACTCTCTAGATTTGTTCAGAACATATGTAACACGAAGTGGCTAGGCCTAGAAGTGAACCAGTTTGATTGCATCTCAAGTAATAGAAGATCTCAATAAAAATTAGTGGCCATTAAAAAGATAGATCACATACACTTGATTCAAATTTGAATTGGAGAAAACTCGAATTGTACACCCATGGATGAACTTTTCCTTCAAATACCTATATTGAAATTAAAAAAAAAGGCTTTCTGGTTTTGATAGAGGAGAATGTAAAAATGATGAAAACCAATTTTGCGTCTCCTGTTTCACGTAGTATTATAAATTTCGAGAAATGGACCGATGCAACTAATCTAGAGCATTACAATGTAAAAGAAGACCCAAGTTGCCAATATTTAAACACGTAGCTGATTTTTTTTTTTTAGTTGATTTTTGTGGAAATTGGAACTTATATGTTTACTGGACGTTGAACCATGATGCCCAAAGTTTCGTTATTTGTCGGGTTTTAAGCATAAAGATTCCATGAAGAGAAAGACTAGCACATGATCATTGCGAATCACGTTACTTATAGTTTTTCTTAAATTCCATTTGCAAAATATCCGGTGCGTATGCACCAGGTTAGATGCTTGTACAAAGAAAAAGCATACGAACATTCACAAACTTCTTCAACTATCTTTTTACATATTTGACTATTAAGTAACCAAAACCCAATTCTGGTATCCATACCCCTTTCGTGGTTTCCGAGACATATTATGGCTTCTTGAAGGCAATGTCAACAGAACTCTTGATAGTGCGGATGCATGTTAGGTTGTGTAATGCTTACCTCTTCATCAACCTTTTTTTTTTCAAGTTTTCGAAAATCACCTTTATAGTAAATTTCGTAATTTGGTATTATAATATGCAACTATTCATATTGGCTATTGCAGACTTAGCACAAAAATTAAACATGAAATGGAAAAGTTCACTAAAACGCAAGGTTTGAGGTTGTTGAAAGTAGTCATGTGCTTTCCTATAATCTCCACCTTTTTGAAATCCAGACCACGGTGCTACATAGTAAGGACCAAGTGCAAGGGTGAACCCTCGCCAAAAAATGTCCAAAATAGGTTTCAACCACAGTCATTAAAAGACGACCACTTGCATGGCAAAAAATCAAGGAAAAGGGAATTCCTAACTTACTGCAGAGCAACAAATAGATAGATGATCAAAGCAATCTCTTTCCTTTATAGTATGTGTTATGTCCATGATAACTTCCTCATTTCCGTACCTAAATATCTGAGTAACCTCCGCATTGTCGTACTTACTAATAGGAGCCTTATTTCCCTTGAAAACACTTGAGCATCACTTGGAGATTTCAGTAGCTTGGATAAACCTGCATTAAGGTAACTTACAAATGAGAAAACTAATTTCAAAGAGAATTTTCTCGACTTGTATTTTACCTTGCCGACTTGCCATAATGTGCAAAATAGGGAGGCCGGGTTCTAAAGGTATTCACTTAAGAATAGAAATAGGAACCGAGTTCCATAATTTACATGGAGATTTTATCATTTCTTCTTTTTCTTCCCGCCTCGCATCTCAAAGATCCGATTCCAAACAAGATGCAAGTAGACTCCCAAAGACTTAGTCGTTTGAACTTGAGTGCTAAAAGTACACATGTTAGTGAATCAAATGCAAAATCATGCAATGAGAGAATTAGGTGTATGGAAGTAGCTAATATCATAGATAGGTGTATGGAAGTAGCTAATATCAGAGAATTTGTGATCTCTTTTGATTAGTGACCCATTCACAAAGCTAAAAGAAGATTTCCCTCATCTATAAAAGATGTAATGTACTTGTTAATACTGGTGGTGGCATGAATGCGTAGTGCGTTATTCATCTGGTGTAACACAATTCAATCATCAATGTCAATTTTATGTGCAAATTTGGTACTTTTTTACTACTTGTAAGTTAGGGCAAAGGATGCAATAAACAAATGATTACTATAGAGGACTGAATCTGGTTTGAATTGAACACACAACCTTCTAACTTGATGTCAGACGCACTACCATTGTGCCACAGATTCATATTCATTGATGCACCATTTTGAACCATGAAACTTTGTTTTAAAAGAAATTAAACATGCCAAAATAAAAATTTAAAGGAAATCTAGCAAACAAAACAAAATCTTAGACACATGGATTACAATGAACAATAATCCTAAAAGTTGCAAGTTCGATTTTTTAGAGTAAAGTAACATACAAAACCAATGAAACCCAAATTACATTGCTCACAAATAAGTAGTATTACACCATTAAACATAATAGTCAAAACATGTTAACCCGTAAGTCTTCACTACAGAGCCTGGGATTGAGATTCATACCGTTTTCAATTGGGAACCAATTTGTATCTCTTTATAGCAATGCAGATTACATAAATCAAAGAGAGAAGAGATTACCTTGAAAAATGAATCAAATCTAATGAGACACCCATTGTCCAAATTAGCCTCTTCACCTACAAAATCAACACAAAAATTAATCATTACAAATACATTGAAAGTTGAAAACAATCAAATATGATATCGTAAACAAATATTCGTGCATAGTTGTATGCAGATGTATACGGACTCGGTACTGCAAGACTGCTTCATTAATGAAACACTGAGATATTTAACATTGCGCTTTATACTACTTTTATTTTTCTTTTCTGCTGCTTCCCAAAGGAATTGCGACAAAGAATATAACTCGAAACCGAGGTATATATACTTACCCCTAACAGATGCTCAGGTTCTTGACTGATTTTCCCTGTTTACATTAACCTGTCGGCAAACCTAACATCACCTCAGGCCAGACTGTCACTATCCAAAGGGGAGTAAACTCTGAAGTCCCAGTATAAATTATTAAAAGGTTTTATTGTAGTATAAATCGTGTTTACTCCACTTCTGTAATAATTTGTATTAGTTGTTCCTTTGAGTTGTAATTTTATCCATTTAGTTCGTTAGGCTGCTATTAATTCAGTGTTGCATTTTTAGAGCTGGCACTACTTCAATACTTTACTTCAACTCTCATTTTAGTTTGTCACTTATAAGTTTGCCCATATCTGGTTGATTATATACTAGATAACTGCAACAGCAGTGAGGGTCTACGAAGAAATGGACCCTAGTGCTCGACCAAACCAGTTTTGATCAATATTTATGGTAAAACTGTAATATTGTGGAAAAAAATAAAAAATAAAAAAGCTCAACATAATTCCTCTACATTCGTACTTCGTAACACCTAATAAAATTTATAAATTTCTTCGTACCTTAGACTGGTTAACATTTTTTTTTTGAAGCATGCATTTTATTAGATTAACCTGAGATTACACGTGGGTATGTTATGCCCATAGAGTCTGCTAGTACAATAGAACATATAGGTGGGGGAATTACATTGTCCCACACTGTTGTTGTGAGCTTCCCTATAGAGCAATCATCTGCCGCTCGATTTGCCAGATCGTCTGCTGCTTTATTTCCTTCTCTGTAGACGTTCCTAATGGTATATTGCTGAATTTGGGTAAACCTATGCTTGATTTCTGCAATCTGATTAGAAATATACCATGAGGCGTCGGTTTCCAAGGTTAGAAATCTCGTTAAGTTCTCCGAGTCCGTTTCGAATTGAACTTTTGTCCACCCCCTTTTCGTCGCCGTTCTAGAAGCAATGAGCATGGCCAAGTTTCCGCTGCAAGTGCAGTGGTGATACCCATCGGTTGTGTTATTGCTAAGATTCTGTTGCCTCCCTCATTTCTGCATATAACACCTGCTCCCGCTATTCCTGGATATCCCCTTGCTGCTCCGTCCGTGTTAATTTTGATCCAATCTGAGTGGGGTTTGATCCATCCCACAAAGATTATTGATGTTGCTTGTGTTGTTTGCTCTGGGTTTGGGTATGGTTGCATCCCAGGTAGTATTGGCAGTAGGTGGTTTTGAGCCCAAGTATATTCATGTTGGAGTTTGATGGCCATTTGCACTATATTCATTGGATTTGGCTGTTGCTGGCGATAGACTGTGTCGTTCCTTGCTATCCATAAGGACCAAAAAAGGAAGCAGAAAGTTGTGATGACTGGGGAAGGAGCTTTTGTTTTTAGGAGTAAGGATATTGTCGTCTGATGGGCAGTGAGGTGGGTATGGTATGAGTGGGGTTTTGGTTGTTTGTGAGGTGAGATAGTAGGAGGTTCTAAGAATCAATGGATGTTTGACAATGAATAAAAATATGACCGGACGTTTCAGGACTAGAAATGCATTGAGGGCATAGGTCGGTGTTGGTCAGTTGGATGCGGTTGAGGGTTGGTAGACCCTCATTAATTGCTTTCCACAAGAAAAGCTGTACTTTTGGGGGACACGGGAGTGTCCAGATGAAGGTATTTGGTGGGAGAGGGTTTTGTTGGGTTTGAGCAGTGTCGTTGATGAGGAAGTTGTATCCTGATGCCGTCGTATATTTTTCACTTTTCGTAAAATGCCGATGATCTTGTCCGGGTTGGTTGTTCTCGCGGGGATGGGAATCTTTGACGATTCGTTGAACTATTGGTTGGGGAAGCAGATTTAGCCTATCATGATTCCAATTTCTTATTGTCGAGTCGATGATGTCGGCAACTGATTGTATGGGATAGCATAGGGTTGGGTTAATGTTGTTATTGAATTGTGGAATCCAGTTTGATTGGATAGGGATGTTTAATCCGTCTCCAATTTGATGGAAGAGATGATGTTTGAAGGTTGGTATGAGCGATGCTAGTTGTCTCCATTGTGGGCTGGTAGATGACAGAAGGGGAGGGATATTTTCGAAAATCTCCGTTGTGGGCTGGTAGATGACGGAAGGGGAGGGATATTTTCGAAAATGGGGATTTATTTGAGGTATTTTGCATTGTATAATGTTAACCACTGGGCGTCAGACTGGTTAACATATACATGTGTGGTAAAGGCCAAAGGGTTTATTTTTCAAAAGAGTTAAAATACAGAGGGATAAATCATAAATGCAAGGGACTGTTTTATCAAGAAAATGTTATGCTTCAAGAAAAAAATTTCAAGAAAATGCTCATGCTTCAAAAGAAAATCAAGAAATATTAGTGAATTCATTTGGACTCACGTGCAAGAGAGACATGTGTGAGTGGTTGAGTGAAGTGAAACTGATACATTTAGAGGCTGTTTGGTAACCATTATTTTAATGGATTATCAGCTTATAATCCATTATGCAGATTATAATGGATTATATATGTGTTTGGTAACCATTATAATAATTACTTATTTTAATCATAATTGAAAAAATTCATTACTTCCATAAACATGAAAAGGTTGTTTTGAAAATTTATTATAATCAATTATTTTTTCTAAGGAACTCAAATTGAAATTTTTCTTCTTATTTTGTCTAAACTATCAAGAGAGACAAAAAACAACATAGGACTAAAAAAATATCCTAAATCATTGTTCTTTCCTCTCCTTTTTGAGATCATCATTCTAAGATAATCAATTATTTGAAGAAAAAAAGTGTTGGAAAAATTTTATTTTTAAAATGATTATATCAAAATTATTTATCAATTTATGATTATCTATAATCATAAATAGATAATCATAAATTTTACCAAACAAGGCCTTAAGTTACATCAACCAAAAGTTCAAGTAAAACTAATGATTCCACGTGTCCATGCTCCTACCTACATTATTAACAGGTGGTTAATGGGTGTATTGGACCTATTGGTCATTTGAGCAACTCATATGCCCTAGTATTTTTTTCTGGTTTTATTTTAGCAGTCATGTTGTTTTTCTTTCACCTCCTTCCCTTTTACTTCTCTTTTCGGATGTTGTTTTCTTTTCCTTTTTATGTAACCAACTAATTTCTTTTATATATTTTCCATGTTTACATTCTATGTCATTTGACTATTACTGATGGAAGCCATATCTTCGTAACTTGTTTACAATCTCTGCTACTGTAAAAAATTGGATTTCAACTCTTTGCTGATGTAGTTGATGGAGAAACTCGATTTCGATTTTAATCGAATTTCTTGAATATTTTTTTTTTTGATTAACTGGTAAACTTGGGTTTTGTGATTGTGAATACGAATCAGTTGGGCAGATTTGTCTTTCATTGAAATAAATGGGTGGAAATAATAACGTGGGTTGCATTTTGGGCTAATGGGTATGATCAGACCCGAATTTCATCTTCTTCTTCACCCGGCTGCACAAATCAAGAACTAAGAAAATCGAGATATTTTTTTATTATTAATCAATCATCCGATCAATTTAATGATTTTTTTAAAGAATTTTGAACTTCAAATATGTTCATTTGATTATAGTTGATGGATAATATAATCAATTTGCTTGATTATCTCAAGATGAACCTTAATTTCATGAAATTAAAATTAATTTCATTTGTTTTCTACATATTTTGTGATAGAAAAATTACAGCTTAAGTGACTCTATAGAAGGCCTCCTTAACATTCAGCCAATAATCAATATCCTAGCTTTGAATTGTCAATGGATTAACCAACCACCAACAATTTAACATCTAAAAGGTTTGGTGTCTCTTCATAAGCCCAACATCATTTATCTTTCTATACCTTAGCAAATGAGAATCATATAAGAGGCCTAACACAATCCCTACATTTTCAAAACCATTCCACTATCACTAAGATTGGAAGACGGGGAGGATTGTGCCTAATGCGGAACAACAAACTTAATATTCAGGTGCTACTTCAGTCACAAAACTATATACATGCAATTATTACCCATCATCCCCAGAAACCACAGATCCGCACGGCATCTACATTTCCCGCCACATCCAGATGTAAAAAAGATTTTTTGACATTCTTTTTCGACATTGACCCAACAACACCTTGGGTTTTGATAGGTGACTTCAATGATATTCTGGATCAATTAGAAAAAGAAGGAGTAAGGCAAGTGATAATTGCGCAATCTCAACCTTACCTTAGAATGAAGATCGGATGGGTTTTATAGATTTGGGTTTCCAATGTGATCCATTCACTTGGACAAACAACCAGTTGAAATAAGATAACATATTTGTGAGACTTTACAGAGATCTTTCCACTCAGCACTGGCGCACTACCAACCCTCATGCAGCTACTACTCATATTTCTAGAATAACGTCTAGCCATGCACCAATCTTGATGTAAGCAGAAGCAATAGACTGGCAAGAAAACAAAAACTACAAATTTGACCATCTTTGGCTCGCTCATCCACAAATGAAACAGGTTGTGGATTCCGGTTGGATACACCATCAAGATATCAAACCTACTCTAGCCCGAACCTCGACGCGGTACAATGCTACCCCATCCAGACGGTAGCAGATATCATCGATCCTACTTCGCATAATTGTATGCATGATAAAACAAACAACCTACTAACTATTGCAGCCCAAAGAATCATAAACGCCCATCTCCCCCATGATAGCCCCCAAGATGTAATTATATGGCCACATTAAAAAAATCGTAAAATACTGGCCTCACATTCGGGGTCAAATGTCTAACCCAAATTGAATTTTCTTTGGAACATGGGTCAACAAAGGTCTACCGACCTTCTCTATCCTAAACCGCATCCATCTGACCAACTCCAACCTTTGCCCTCTGTTTTGGGGTAAAAACTGATTCTCCTGGAAATGGTAAATTTGGGTGTGCCACCGAGAAACGAATCTAAACCCTAAACAAATGCACTACACGAGAGTACTTTAGATTCGAGATATCAATTTGTACAATACCGGCCTAAACCAAGAAATGGCCGTTCCAGACTTGCTTCGGTCACAAAGTGAAGGAGAAGGGTTGATCTTAGGGAGGGAAGCGAAGAAGGTGTTGAGATCAAAAATGTTGAATTTTGAAGGTGTGGCTGTTTTATGACTTGTATCAGAATATGGAACTGGCTTGCTGAATGTAAGCTATTGGTTCTTGGTGTTTTCTGGATACTGGTGTTGATAACACTTATTGTTTGTCGAAATAGGTTGAAAACCTATTTATACAAGTCATGATTGAGCGCACCCTGATCTCGTAGGAAATGGAGACAGTTAAGTAGTGGAGAAGTGGGGTTGTGTAGAAGGTGGTGACCATCATGTTTCCATCATCAGGGAAGACTGGTCAGCCTTATACCCACTAATCTCTTACTGTTGTTAACCGTCCGCCCTTTCCGGACATTTTCTCGTAATGGGCGCATTGTGCGCCGCACGCTGTAAACCGCCAGACCAATACCCTGATGAACATCCCCCTGTTGTGACATGTTTGATGTCTCGAGTATTTTATAGAAAATATGTAGCAAGTTGCTGAGTGGGTCTTGCCTAATTATTCTGACCAATCACGCGCAAGCTAGGTGGAGGGTAGTCATGCGTGACGAGCAAGTCATGAGACCTGCCGCAAAGAATAACATGTGGCGCTATTAGGTCAAATAACTAAGTTATTTGTGAAGCCGATACTCATAGAATATCGTATGTATTCGATGCATGTAGAGAATCACTTTTAAGCAAGCATCTCAAAATAATTGATGCATGTGAAGCATCGTTGTATTTGAGCCTTTCTTGGTTGGTCGAGGAAACTAATGTCTTAAGAAGAGCATGACCGACCATTTTCAGGAAGCAGCTGGGAGCTATTTATACATGCCAAAGGTTGTTCGGTCGGTCCCTATAGAAGAGTGATGGCTGGCGATTATGATGACATCCTATTGGTCGCCTAAGATTTAATCTAGGCCAGTCAATTCGGCTGGCGAAGTTGGACGGTCGAGATGATTTGTGGCAGTTAATGACTGCTTTAAAATTCATGTAAACAGAGCGACCAGCCCCTTTTGGATGATCGTTTGGGAGCCATATGGGCAAGCCGTGGCTTTGCCAATTGCAACTTATGGAAGGGGAGTGGCCATTGATCATGGCCACATCTTGTTGGCTGTTTAAAATAGGAATTAGGCCGGCTGATTCGTCTGGCGAAGTTGGACGGCCGAGATGATTCGCGGCAGTTAATGATTGCCATTGATTTAATTTAGGTTTTAAAAACCGTGTGGCCAACCTATTTTGGGCCAGCGTTTTTTGGTGTTGGCGCGCGCTGGGAGTTGTTCGATCGGCTAGCACAATATCTGGGCCGCTGGTGAACGTATTTGCCCCTTGCACGTTGATTAAGGTCGAATCTAGGACGGTAAATCCGGCTGACGAAGTTGAATGGCCAAGATCGTTTGCGGCATTAACATACTGCTGCTAACATAAATTAGGGTTTTGTAACCCGCGCGGCTAGCCTACTTTGGGTAATCGTTTGGTGGCTCCGCTTGCGAGTGGGAAGGGTTTCGATTAGCCAGGGAATTAATAGGCCTGCCAGTATGTATGGTGGCGCTTGTCCGGTCACGTCAGGAAGTGGCCAGACTTGATAAATCGACGGGCCAAAACGTACGGCCGTGATCGTTTTAAGACTGACATGGGCAGCCTATATTAGATTCCTTAAGGAATTCAGGCGCGTCGACCAACCAACTTCCAACTTTATTTAAAAGTGCGTGTGGCGCATTTAAAGGGATTTGATTGGTCGATGGGAAAGAAGAGCCAACTAGCAATTTTATGGGGCGTGGCCGGCCAGCCACATGCGACGCCTGTTAGGGCGAACTGGCCAGCCAAGTGGCATGGCCGCACCTCCTTTTGTTGTTGCTTCTGTTTGCCGCAACTCCTCTTTTACTTCTTGTTTTCTTCCTTTGGTAGGATTTTGCTCCTATTAGTCCATGGCGGATTAATTCTCTAGCTTACCTAGGTCTGGTCTCGACCAATAGGGTTCGAGATATTGCGCAGGGCGCAAAAAGCCCAATTTTTCAAATTAATTAGGTCAAAATTTGAATCTTGTGAGCTATCACAAAATTGATTAAATTTTGATAAATTTTGTGTGTTAACACAGAATTCTTTTATTCCCAGAGAGCAGTTAGCGCGTCTTCTGATTGAGTATTTTCATGCAGACCTTAATCTTGAAACTTCGGAAAATTCATGCTACTCAGCTACGAGTGAACACTAATTGTCATGTCATACCAATATTAAGGGTTCATCCGGGGAACATAGCATAGGAAAAATACTCAATAAGCCATAAATTAATGAATAATGTAGGCGAGAAGATAAAATTTACAGAATATTTGGGGTTGTTGCTACACGCACCATTCTGGGTAAATTTTATATATAAATATATTGAATTGCTCAATACATATGTAAGTAAGGAGGCATGGGTACTCATCACTCTTAAATGGCTCAGATTCTTTGCAGAACAACATCGCATTAAATATATTGTTTTACAATTTTATCCCTGAACTAAAAACCACCATCAACACCCCCAAGACAATTTTGAACCAGAATCAGTGGCCCACTTTCTCTTCCGCCGCTTAAGGGAAGTTACATCTTTGAACACCCTACTCTCTCGACTCTCAACCATCCGAAATTAAAACCAGGTTTTACTACTACGATAACTCCTAAAACAACCATTCCCCATCTCCTAAAAGAACCACCTCGTTCTGTTTTATTTTTTGGACCTTGTGGCCAGCCAGGAATTCTAAATATACCGTCAGAAACAAACGACATCATAGGAAATTTTAGCATGGGCCTTAAAGCAACATCATGAATACTTTTAGGCTATAAAAGCAATGCCTCATGTGTTACCAAGGGACTCACCACCTTATAACAAATTAAGTGGTACAAAAAATATGACAACAATCTCAGTCGAATGGTCCTCTCCTACCATGGACTAGATAAATATCAACACTAATAGAGATGTTAGGGGACACCCGAGATTTACGGGTGTAGGTTTTATCTGTAGAAACTCGGAAACGAGTAGGATATTAGATTTGGGGGAACCTCTAGGATTGCGACTACCCTAACTGATGAAACTTGGGCCTTACTTCTGGCATCTAGAACCTCCACGGAAAGACAATGGCCAAGAGCTCTATTCGAAACAGATCAGGAAAAACTATTTCGATTTGTTATCTCTCCGGTTACACCGCCTTGGTATATTTGCTGATATGACTGATGAAATAAAGGAGAGAATACGTCAGATTTTGCAAGCAGTTACTCAACACAACCATAGGGAATAGGTACTACATAATACCCGGATAGGAACCGGTGACCTGGCTCGGAACTGGAAAACCCGGATTGGAACCGTACCGGAACTGGTGAAGGCGATATAGTGAATGAGAATGAAAACTAGAACCTGTATAGAAGTGGGTAAGGTAATGGTTCTGAACCAATTCCCTGTACCCAAAACCCGATTAATCTTATACCATGATCTGAATATATATCCTAGTCGTTCATCTATAGGTCATCTAATCATATCCCTTCATTTTAGGTTTATCCCAGTATCTCATCTCATCTCCCTTTCATTTCTTCTTTCCTTATTTCCCATATCTCGACTCTTTCACTCTCAGAAGAAAAAAACAACGGCACAAAAGGTCACCTTCTTCACCAAAAATCTGAAGAAAAACAACGGAAGGTAATCGCTTCTTCTTCTGATTTTGGGTTACAGTTGAGATTTCTTTAGAGTTTTAATCTGATTTGATTTCTCTTTGACGGATAGGGTTTATTTATGATTTCAGAAACTAAGTACATGTTTAATTTAGGTTTTTTCGATTTGGTTTAATTTTATTTCTCTTTTTGTTCAGTGATTGAGTCGATTGATTTCTTGTTTTTTTAGGGCTTTTGAGATTTGGGTTAGCATTCAAATTGAATTCTTGTGTGATTCTAGGTTTAGAAGCATGTTAGGGTTTGTAATATGTATGTGTTTTTCTGCTCATTTATGTGTCTGGTCACCTTGCCTAGGATTTCATAGTTATCTACTTATCTTCAATTGTATTAAGATGATGTTACTAATCCGTGTTTGGTTGATAAATATATTGTATATTAGGTTCTGCAGTCTTATATGTAAGTCTGATTAGGGAATATATGTGTCGCTACTTGCTAGAGCATAATCAAGTGATATATTGTAACACCCCGATTTTCGGGCCCAGATGCTACCCGAATCCATTGCCCGAAACTCCAAAGTGCTACAAAAATATCATAGCCAAAGCCCGGTGTTGATGGTGGTTTTTTAAACAAAGGGTAAAATCGTAAAACCCCAAATAACCTAATGTCACCGGTGACACATTTATTAGAACATTTAATGCATGTAGTCAGTAATTAATAGGGGGTATTTTTTCAAATTAGGGTTACAACGAACAAAACCCTAATTCCCTTCCGTGCCAATGGCAAATCATGCCAGCCACACCTAGCCCAAGCTAGTCGCACCTCTGTGCCAATGGAAAATCGTGCCAGCCACACCAAACGCGCCAAAGCATGCCAACCATGCTAGCCGCACTCTCCATGCCAATGGCAAATCATGCCATCCACACCTAGCCCAAGCTAGCCGCAACCCCGCACCTCCGTGCCAATGGCAAATCATGACCTCTGTGCCAATGGCCAGCCACAAAACGCGGCAAAGCATGCCAACCATGCTAGCCGCACCTCCGTGCCAATAGCAAATCATGCCAGTCACACCTAGCCCAAGCTAGACGCGCCATGCCAAACGCACTCTGCCTTGACCCTAGCTATGCTAGTCACACCAAACGCGCCAAAGCATGCCAACCATGCTAGCCGCACCTCCGTGCCAATGGCAAATCATGCCAGCCACACCTAGCCCAAACTAGCGGCGCCATGCCAAATACACTCTGCCTTGGCCATAGCTACGCTGGTCACGCCACGCCAAGCCAAACACCCTTACCTTGGCCCTAGCCGCGCCATGCCAAAGTAGCGCCCGCACCTAGTCTTGCAATTCGTGCAACCTAGACCAAATTGGCCACGCATGCCATTGGCACATGCCAACACGCTCGCTGGTAGCTTTTCTCACCTAGGCGTGGCCCTAATGGCCGAGCATGCCATTGGCACATGCCAACACGCTCGCTGGTAGATTTTCTCACCAAGGCGTGGCCATGCCATTAATGGCCGAGCATGCCATTGGCACATGCCAACACGCTCGGTGGTAGCTTTTTCTTGTGCCGTGGCCCTAATGGCCGTGGAGCATGCCAACATGCCAACATGCCTCCTTCGGTAGCTTTTCTCACCAAGGCATGGCCTAATGGCCGAGCATGCCATTGGCACATGCCAACACGCTCAACACGCCGGTAGCTTTTCTCACCAAGGCGTGGCCCTAATGGCCGAGCATGCCATTGGCACATGCCAACACGCTCGCTGGTAGCTTTTCTCACCAGGGCTTGGCCCTAATGGCCGAGCATGCCATTGGCACATGCCAATGGCCGAGCATGCCATTGGCACATGCCAACACGCTCGCTAGTAGCTTTTCTCACCAGGGCTTGGCCCTAATGGCCGAGCATGCCATTGGCACATGCCAACACGCTCGTAGTGGTAGCTTTTCTTACCATGCCATGATCCGAATCTTGCCATGCCACGTATGCCATTGGCACATGCCAAACACGCACGCTGGTAGCTCAACTTGCAAGCCGTGCAACCTAGGCCAACTTGGCCGTACGCACCATTGGCACATGCCAAAACCCACGCTGGTAGCCTAACTTGCAAACTGTGCAACCTACCACCAAGGCATTCCACACATGCCATTGGAACATGCCACACACGCCACTAGCAGCTCTATGCATTGCCACTTACACTCAACGTACAACCTACCACCAAGGCATTCCACACATGCCATTGGCACATGCCACACACGCCACTAGCGACTCTGGCATTGCCACTTGCGCTCGAGGTGCAACCGCAACAAAGGCAAAGGCATTCCGCACATGCCACACGCGCCCCTAGCAGCGCCACTTGCACTCAAGGTACAACCAACACTCGAGACATCAACACAAACTGGGGGATGCTTTCCAGGGTCTTGGTTTGGCGGTCACAGCTTACAGCGTACATTACGCTCACATTAAGAAAGCGTGAATAGGAATAAAGCGGTCAAATAAATGAGGAAATAATGGTGAAAACGTTTTCACCCATAAACACCTTGCGGTTACCACCTCCTCCCATTATTTCACCCTTTACTCTCTTCCTTCATGAGGCCAGGGTACGTTTCAATCTCGACTTGTATAAATAGGTCTTACCTATTTCCACCAGACACAAGTCTCGGTCAGGAGAAAAATACAACACTCTCAGAAAAGGCAACTTTGCAAGCTCTCCAAAAAAGCTTTCATCTCTTGCAAGCTTCCTAAGCTTTCACTTTCTGATACAAGTCGAGACACTACTCTCCCGCAGTGTGCAGTCTCAACACCTTTCTTTGCTTCCCTCCCCAAATCAACCCTTCTCCTCCACTTTGTGACCGAAGCAAGTCTGGAACGGCCATTTCTTGGTTTAGGCCGGACTTGTTCGAATCTAGAAAGTGCTCACGTGCAGCACATTTGTTTAGGGTTTAAACCAGTTTCTCACTCACCTACCGAATTTACCAAAATCGGTGGAAACGATTTTTACCCATAAACACTCGGATACTAAGCCCTAGCTCATTAACGATTTATTTGGGCTAATTTAATTTATGTTCACTTAACAATTTTATCGCAGCGGAATACTGAGAAAATTATTTAGGAAAATTCTAACCGTTGATTTAACCCCATTTTAAATCCACATGAAACAAAACACAATTTTTTTTTCAAATAAAAATACTACTACCGTTCAAGACTTGGAATTTAATTAATAAGTAACAATTTCAACACCAAATTGTAAAACTGAAAACTGACAAAGGTAGACTCCCCGGTCAAACACGTAGTTGACCATCACTACAAAAAATCAAAAATTATGTTTTAACGTAAGCATTTTATGAGAAACAAACACAAACATTCAATCTGAAGATGAAGCTTCAGGCACTAAAACAATATGAGAAACAAAAAGGTTTGGATGCAAGTGAGTGTATCCAAATACTGATAAAGTAAGTTACCATATCTACATGGATAATTACAACTTTCTGAGAGACCTTAGGAGCACTAACAATTGAGCATCCAGGAGCACTAGAAATGATTTTGTATTGAATTTGCTAAAAAAGAAAACCATCAAACACACAAAAATAAGAGCAATTATCACAGCAAACAGTTAATATGAACTTCAAATTATAAAATAATAACAACCGAAAAGACTTCAAATTGAGTCTTAACTCTTCAAATTGAACTTCTAATTAATAATCAGGTATTTAACATCAAATCGAACAGTTAAGTTGACAGAACCTAAAAATAATTATCAATCGCATAACAGGGTTTTGAAATTTACAGAAATAACACACAGATCTCATTACTTAAATCCTTATGAATAAAACTTTTATAGAAATCATGATGACCGTATAACTCAAACTAAATTGCACGATCTTAGATCTACAAAAGTTAAATCAAACAAGAAAAAAATGAAAATGAATAAGGGTTTTTTGTTTACCTTAATGAATATCTATAAAATATAAACAACAATCTCATCTTCTCCCACCAATTTCACCACCGTAGGTCGAAATACCAAATACAAACACAAATCAATTTCTAAACCCTAGTAATGAAATACTATATTCTTTTTTCGTCTTCTGAAGTAACAAAACAAAACAGAAAACCCCAACTCTGAAAGAGAAGAAGAAGAGAGAAAGAGAAACCGAAAGTGAAGGTGGGTGAGAGGGTGAGATTGGTTGAAAATAGAGATAGGTTTCGTGATTTTCTAAGGATTGCACAAGCGAAATTGGCATGCATGAACAAATAAAAAGTGTTTGCTGCCACACGCGTAACTGGCATGCGTGAATGGAAGACAGTTGCGAGTAGCAACTGAGCAATAGCAGTTGCGAAATTCGCAAAAGAGACTGGCTGTTGCCAATATTTAGTAACAGAGATTCGCAACAGCTACATTTCCTTTGCGAATCTGACTTGCTAAAACCTGAATTTGGTGTAGTGTACGTGAACATATCCCTGAGTTTGAGCATCTATTGAACTTTGTTGATTTTCCTGAGGATTTCTTGATCAGTTGTTTTATTCGTTCTCTCAAACCTCGTATTGGTACTACGGTTAAGTTGTTGGCACCTCAAACCTTAACCGAGGCTTTTAATAAAGTAATTCATCAAGAAGAAGCTTATGCAGCAGTTAATAAGGCTGTTACAAGATAACCTTATCGTCCTCCTCCATTCAGACCTGCTGCTACGTTACAACCAACTCCATACATTAAGTCTTTTTTACCTCCAGGAGCTAGACGATTGTCCCCAGCTGAACAAAGAGAAAGACGATCTCAAGGTCTTTGTTTTAACTTTGATCAATTATTCACACCCAATCATGTTTGTGTGAATCCTAGATTAACTTTATTGGATGTTGATGAGGTTGACCTTGATGCTACTGCTGCGCAAACTGAAGAAACTACTGTCTTTGATAATGTTGAGGTATCTAAATCCATCCCTACAATTTCTTTGAATTCATTGATGGGATGTCCTTTTCCTAGAACAATGAGGGTTAATGGTTACACTAAAGCACAACCTATTACAGTGTTAATCGATTCAGGCTCCACACACAATTTTCTTCATCCTTCTTTAGCCAAACGATGTGGTTATTCAATTCAATCCAAGAATCGTCCGCTTAGTGTGACTGTTGGTGATGGTGGTAAATTGGATACTAGAGGAGTTTGTCTTAATGTTCCATTTTCTCTGCAAAAGCACAGCTTTACAGCAGATTTTCATCTACTTGATATTAGTGGGTGTGATGAGGTTTTAGGGGTTCAATGGCTGCGAACTTTGGGACAAATTAAATGGGATTTTGCAAAGTTGACCATGGAGTTCCACATTGATGGCGCAGCCATTTCACTAATTGGAGACAACAACTCGTTTGTCAAGATTATGGAGGCAGATTCAATGAAGCGTTTATTGTGCACCGAAAACTATGTAGTTTTTCTTCAACTATCTGCATTAAATTCTTCATTAAACACAGCTACAACCCTAACTCCTGGATCAGAATTGACACCTAAAATTTCAAAACTACTTTCACAGTTTGCTGACATTTTCAAAACCCATACATCTCTTCCACCATAAAGAATTCATGATCATAAAATTCCTTTACTACATGGTACTGCTCCTGTAAATGTGAGACCTTATAGATATCCGCATTTTCAGAAGGACAAGATCGAGAAGATAGTTAAAGAACTTCAACAAGATGGATTATACGACCAAGCTCAAGTCCTTACTCTTCTCCCATACTTATGGTCCGCAAGAAAGATGGTTCTTGGCGTATGTGTGTGGACTATAGAGCCTTAAACAAAGTCACCATCAAAGATCGTTTTCATATTCCAATGGTTGATGAGTTGCTAGATGAGTTATACGGCGCGACTGTATTTACAAAATTGGATTTATGATCAGGATATTATCAAATTCGTCTTTATGGACATGATATTTCAAAACTGCGTTCATAACACATGATGGTCACTTTGAATTCCTAGTTATGCCTTTTGGATTATCCAATTCACCTGCTACATTTCAGAGTTTGATGAACCATATCTTCATACCACATTTGCGGAGGTTTGTTCTCGTATTCTTTGATGATATACTAGTTTAAAATAAGAATATGGATGAACATATTGAACACTTGTCTATTGTGTTTGATATATTACGAACTAATACTTTGTTTGTCAAAGAATCCAAGTGCACTTTTGCACAATCATATGTTCACTATCTTGGTCATGTAATCTCTGCTCAGGGAGTTTCAGTGGAGAATGACAAGATTCAGTGCATACTATCATGGCCAATTCTTTATACAATCAAAAAATTGAGAGGTTTTCTTGGATTAGCTGGTTATTATCGTAAGTTCGTCAAGGATTATGGCAAGATCAGTGCCCCATTGACACAATTACTCAAAAAAGGTGCTTTTGTGTGGACTGAAAAGGCCACTGCAGCATTTAAACTATTGCAGCAAGCTCTCACTACAACTCCAGTATTACAATTACCAGATTTTACAAAGGAATTTTTATTGGAATGTGATGCTTCTGGGAATGGCATTGGTGCTGTTTTAATACCACAAAAAAGACCAATTGCATTCTATAACAAACCTCTTTCTGGGAAAAATCTTAATATATCTATCTATGATAAAGAGATGCTTGCCATTGTTTCAGCAATTCAAAAATGGCGTCCTTATTTACTTGACAGACATTTTAAGATCTTTACTGATCATCGCAGCCTCAAGTTCTTTCTAGATCAGAAATTATCTTCAATGGAGTAGCAAAAATGGCTCTCTAAATTGCTCGGCTACGATTATGAGATAATTTTTTGCCGTGGTAAAGAAAACATTGCAGCTGATGCGTTGTCCCGAAGTGTTAGCTATAATTTTCATATTTCTACAACTTTTTCTCTGGTGTTACTGAAATTAGTCAAGAATGTCATGCTGATGAAGAACTAGGAGCCATTATCCAACAATTACGACAAGATGCAGCTTGTAAGGTAAATTTCTCCTATACTGACGGTATATTACGTTTATAAGGTCGTATAGTTGTCCCCCTCCCAACTTGGTGCATTAAACTTCTGACGAGAATTTCACTGCATTAAACTTGGATATTTAAGAATTTACAACATTTCCAATTTTTATTGAAGGAGATGGATATTTAAGAACTTTTATTTCTCATTGTGGTACATGTCAACGTAATAAGTCTGAAGCTGTATCTCCACCAGGGCTTTTGAGTCCATTTCCAATCCCTGCTGACATATGGCTGGATATTTCGATGGATTTCATTGATGGATTTCCAAATTCTAGTCGGAAAAACTCCATATTGGTCATAGTAGATCGTCTATCAAAATATGCACATTTTATACCTCTCACTCATCCATATACCGCTAGTTCTGTGGCTGAAGTTTTTGTGCGTGAGTTTGTACGACTACATGGCATGCCAAGGAGTATAGTCAGTGACAGAGACCCAATTTTTATCAGCAATTTTTGGGAAGCATTCTTTGCCTTGCAAAATACCAAGCTATGTCGTAGTACTGCATATCACCCACAATCCGATGGGAAAACAGAAGTGACTAATCGAACATTATAATGCTATCTTCGTTGTTTTGTAGGTGAAAAGCCAACGGATTGGGTTAAATGGCTACCATGGGCAGAATGGTGGTACAACACCAGTCATCATTCATTTATTAACATGACACCATATCAAGCGGTTTATAGTAGAACTCCTCCAACAATTTCTAGCTATCTCTCTGGTTCTACTGCTGTAAATGATGTTGATATCAATCTGAGAGCTAGAGATCATATACTAAAAATTTTGAAGTCTCATCTTGAAGCTGCACAATCAAGAATGAAGATTAATGCTGATGCAAATCACACTGAAAGGAAGTTTGAGGTCAATGATTGGGTATTTTTACGTCTTCAACCATACAGATAATCATCAATTGTTAATCAGTCTTTCTCAAAGCTTTCTCCTAAATTCTATGGTCTTTTTCGTGTCATTGAGAAGATTGGAGTAGTCGCATACAAACTGGAGTTTCCTGCTACAAGCCGTATACATCCAATTTTTCACGTTTCACAACTTAAACTGAAACTTGGTGCTACTGCTAGTGTGGAACAAACCTTGCCCACTATAATTGATTACAACAAATGGGAACCTGAACTTGTTTTGGAGCGTAAAATATACAAGAAAAATAATCAAGCTGGCACCAAGTGGTTAGTTCAGTGGAAAGGACATCCTAAAGAAGAAGCAACATGGGAAGATGCAGATGACATTGTCATCCGTTTTCCAAAGTTTAAGGCTTGAGGACAAGGCATTTTTCCAGCAGGGTGGGATGTTACGACACCAATACCTCCTACGTTTTTATTTCCTTATTTAGTTTGTTTAGTTCTCTTAATTAAGCTTGGGTTAGTTTCCTAGTTTGAATAAAATTCTTAAAATTAGCTTTGCTTGCTTACCAAGCAATTTTATTAGCTTTAACTGTAATACCCTGTATTTTTAGCTACTGTTTCGGGTTGGGTTATACCCGAATTAGTTAACCTCGTGACTTAGGTTGTTGTTCTTTAGCCTCAGCCTAGGTGGGTGTATTGAACTAGATAAGCTACAAGTTAGGGTGGAAATAGAATAATCAATAATACATAAAATTAAGGGAAAATGAAATAATCAATAATCAATAATACTTAAAATAGTTTAGAAAAGAAATTTTATAAGTTAGATAACATAAGGCTATGAGAAGAAGAATGAGATGGAGCTAGAGATTTTTAGAAAAGAAGGATAAAGAAAAATCAAGAGGAGTTTGTAGCAATTGAGAGGTAGAATGTTTAATCCCTTTCTCTTTGTGTTTCTTTGTTATACTTTGATTTTTATTTTGTTTAATCTTATATCATTAGGTTTCTGAAATTTGTCTATTTAATTTGATGCATCTGATTGATGATCATCCTTCTATTACTGGTAGGTAACATGATTGGGTATCACTAGTTAAAATTTGAGAATAATCCACCGTATATTCACCGTTGAAAGTTTGATTGAATTTTGGTGATAGTTTCTGAATTTCTGGACACGGTTTCGTGTTGATGTGGTTTTGATGTTCTTAGGCAGTCTTAATGATGTTAAAATGATTTTAGGTCTTAACAAAAGTTGTAGATAAACATCTTATATTTCATTTTGCTTTAGAATTGCTTGATTTGAGAATAATATGAATTTATTGTGAATATTTTTCTAATATCTGCCTAGTTTTTAGAATGATCATATAAACCGAATATCTTTTGTTTGAACCGTTGGTTTTGCGTGAATTTTGGATATGTAATATATGAATCTGTTAAGAATGGTCCTGTAAAATATGAGTATGATCAGAGAAGGTTATCACCTGAAACAGATAATGTAAAATGTATGCAGTTAGTGTGTTTGATTAAATGCTTAAGATAAATGCATAATGTTTGTAGTATGCTGTTAATCGATGGTTGCTTGTATTGTTTGTAAAACTGATTTCAAAAATTGAAATGAGTTCATGTTTTACCGTTAGATAAAATATGGTTTCATGCTAACGGCGGGTAATGATCCCCGAGAATTAAATGGGTAATGATCCCCATGGGAACTTGTGTTTCGACCATCGACGGCTGGTGTCCGTGTCGATAAATGATAGGTGGTGTCACGAACCAAGGTTTTCGTCTTGTGAATGAAATGGGTAATGATCCCCGAGAGCAGATGGGTATGATCCCCATAGGAACTTTTATTCCCGACAATGGATGGAGGATGTCATCTGTCTTTGATAAACGATAGAGGTGGGCTAACCAAGGCTTTGTACGTGAACTCGATTTGTTGGTGAGATGTGTTGAAATATAAATTAAATGATTTATTGGAAACATAATTGGTTTTATGAACTCATGAGTTGAAACTTAAATGGATGAATTGTGAATTGATGTGATAAATCCCAAATGGATGATTAGTGAACTCATGGTTTCTCTGTAACTATATTAATGCGTGAATATATGTGACTATATTGATGAATGATTTGTTGACAATTATCTTGGTGTTCTAAACTCATGGTTTTTTGTGACAATATAAATATTATTAGTGTTATGAACTCATGTGTGAAATCTAATTGCATGAATTGTTGAGAATGTTATTGATGTCATGAACTCGTGTCTTGAATATGAATTTTGATGATTTGTTGGAAATATTATTGGAATTGTGAATTCATGATTGGAATCTAAATAAGATAATTTATTAGAAACATTATTGGTAATGTGATTGTCGAATATAACATTGATTCGCTGAAGTCGTAATGTGTTTCTTGTTATATGTTTTTGCTTGATAAAATGATTATGTTTGCGCATCTTTGGAGAATGGGGAATGCATTCTATTGAGCTATCATCTCACCCCAATTGACATCCTTGCAGATTTATCAGAGTGGCGCAGCGAAAGCTAAGAATGAGTAGCTTAGTGATTATGTTGCATTGCTTGAAATGTAAGTCTCAATTGAAATGTTGTTAAAGATGTTTAGTAAATTCATATGAAGCCACTCATGTATATAAAGATTTAATTATGTTTAGCATAAAAATAAATTTTTAAGTCTCTTTCCGACCCGTAACGCTTCGAGTTCGGATCTCCATATGGGTTTGACCCTAGTCCGGAACTCGGGGTGTTATATTAAATATGTGTTTGAGATTGTAACAGGTTATCAATCAATATAACAAACTATTTTATTTAGTTTTTCCTTGTCAGAGCTAATGTCTAACCCCCAATTCAAAGGGTTTATCCGGCTCTTTCTTGTTGTGCAAAGCTTTTCTCCAGTGTTAAAGGTCTATAACCCTAACATACCCTTTGGTTAATTAAAAAACATTATGAAAAGACTATACTACCCTTTCCCCTAAAACTTAAAATCTAAAAACCAAATTCATTTATCCCCATTCTCTCAAATCTGTTTCGGCACTAGGGTTAGGTTTTGAAAAAAAAAAAAATTCTTCCATCTTCTTCATCGTACTTCATCCGTTCTTTGTCAACGATTAATCGTCGATTAACCTACCCGAATCATAACCATGCCTTCAAGAAAGAAATCAGATGCCCAATCGAAGTCAAAATCGATTGCCCAACAAAAATTAGAACAAAATCTTTCTTTGATTGCTCAAGAGCAAGAATAAGAATAAGTAGCGAACTCGGACAGCCAACCTCTCAGAAACATGGCTTCTGTGAGAAGGTAAGTGATTTTGAACTGTTTTATAAGTGTTTGAATCGATTTATAGCAGTGGGTTTGGGTTAGAATCGCGAACCCTAACTCAAACAGTTGAGATTCAGTGACTACCGGCATTGATTTTAGTATGAATACAGTGCCGATAATGGGTTACGGCATTTAGTTTAGAATGAAGGCAGTGCCGGTAGTTAGTTACGGCCTAGATTTTGGTATGAATACAATAAATCTAAAATCACATAAAAATGAATGTTCTTTACCGGCATTGAAATTAGGTTGAACACTATGCCGGTAGGGTGTTACGCCATTGGTTTACATTTTTTCGGGTATGCCGATAGTGCTCTTTTGGTATCCAGAGAAATTTTTATCAGTTTCGGCATTGATTTTAGGTTGCATTGTGTGCCGGTACCTGGTTACCGCATGGAGTTGAATTTTTTCGTGTGTGCCGGTAGTGTTTTTGGTATCCAGGAACCGTCTTGGAATTCAGCAGGCATTGTCGATAGTTGTTGTTCATTGCCGGAATGGTGTACCTGGCGCATGTCTGTTTTTTGCCAAATTACTATGCCGTTTTTGGTCCCGGCGTGGTTGGTATTTCTTGAATATGTGCCGGTATTAAGACTGAATGTGCGTTGTCTTATATTCATTTCGTGTGTCTTTTGATAAAGGGCTAGAGCGAAGGAAGCTAACAAAGGAAAAACTAAAGATGTTTTCATTAAGAGAAGAAAGAAGGACGGTCTTGATACTCCTCGGTCTCTGCCTCCTCGAGGGAAAGATCAAGGTCGCAAAAAGCATTTGGGAGCTGAAACAACACTACACCAAAGCAGCCGTGTAGGATCATAATATCGCAACGTACAAGGCTCGCGGGATTAATAAACGACGGTGTCGCGAGGCAGTCGCAGATAGCTAAAATAAACGACGCAATGAATAACGGCAAACAAAACAATTGGAAGACATGAAACCTGGCGAGGGGTAAGAAGTGTCACCCGAGAATGAATATTTGCGCATTTGCGACACTGCGCGAGACATTCCTAAAAATAAAGGATAGCTTAAGCTGTCATGCCCACAACGTATACCCTATATAAAGGGCTGAGTGAACATTGTAAAGGGAGAGATCTTTTTGAATGGTGAAGCAAGTCATTAGGAGAGAGAAAGTTTGAGCGCTTCCAATTTCCAAGTGTAATTCGTTGTAACAATGTGTAAACATTTCATGAAATCATTTAATAAATATTCTTGATCACACATCTTTCAATGGATTAGTCAAGCAAACTGAGTATGGGGGTGTAGTGTGGGATTTCTGCTGACTACATATGCGCTAGAAACATGGGACGATCATTTACATAAATTTCCCTAGGTTTGTAAAGACTTGCAACTAGGTCAACATGGATGCACGTGCTACGCACATGCCAAACGTGTCGCAATATATTTCCAAGTCGCTATGACTTGGCCCGCTCAACATAGCGCTCTAGGTTTGCAATACTTGCAACTAGGTCAACATGGCTGCACGTGCCATCGGGCACATGCCAAACGGTCGCAAGCTTTCATATTTCCAAGTCGCTATGACTTTCGCCCACGCCTAAGATAGCGCCCTAGTTTGCAAGACTTGCAACTAGGTCAACATGGCTGCACGGCCATTGGAACATGCCAAACGTGTCGCAAGCCATATTTCCAAGTCGCTGCGACTTTGCCATTCAACATACGCCCTAGGTTTGCAAGACTTGCAACTAGGTCAACATGGTCGCACGTGCCATCGGGGCACACATGCCAAAACGTGTCGCAAGCCATATTTCCAAGTCGCTATGACTTTGGCCCACGC